>OY970827.1:76749733-77202233 GCA_963853835.1 Calendula officinalis | reverse complement strand
CTATCTGAATATGAAAATTCACGTATACAAAAAGTTCGATACTTGAATTTCGGGGTATCCGAAATTTATGATATCGCACGTATCCGAAATTTAGTTTTCCATTTTTTTCATAATTTCGGGTAGACTAATTTTTGGATAACATATTTAAATACAAATATGTTTGATAGAAGATATCTCTCTCATCGAGGGGTGAACATGGTTCAGAAACCGAATCAAAACCAATAGAATCGAAACCGAAAATGATTAATTTTCAAAACTGAAACCGAATCAATTACATTTTTTCGGTTCGACTTTCTTTAGCCCAAATGCTTATTTTATCCGAGGACAAAATTGAACCGAACCGAAACCAATATAAGTGAAACAAAAAATGATGAATTTTCAAAACCGAAACCGAACCGATTACATGTTTTCGGCTTTGGTTCGGTTCGGTTTCAGATGGTTTTCGGTTCACTTCGGTTTTTCGGGTAAAATGCTCACACTTAATCTTATCGCATAACACGTGAGCTAGTTTTTTTTTTTTTTTTTTTTTTTTTTTTGACACATTTATTAGACCAATTAATAATACAACAGATTAATTACAAGGTTTCCATCTTTTGTTAAATTTTAATTTCAACAAAAAAGCAATAATAATTTTGTGCATTAAATCATATTCCGTATGTTAAAGTATCAAAAAAAGTTGTTAAGATCTGAAATTTCGGATATATGAATTTTAAATATCCGAAATTTCAGATCCAAATTTTTTAGATAGTTTCAAGTAGGATAATTTTGATAGCAAATTCAAATTCAAATATTGTTTAACGTCCCCAGAAGATATCTTATCAGAATAATGTAACAACCCAAAAATCAGGGGAAATTTGAAAATAATGGTTGAGTGAAAGCAATTGAGAATAAGTCAATTCCTATTATTGAACACTTATTAAATCAATGAAACGATAATGAATGAGCAATTATCCCAAACAAATTAAATGAAGAGGCTATTTATACGAGATGATTGTATTCTGTAACGACCCGAATTTTGTAAATAAATAAATTGTACAAAAATATGATAAATAAGGATAAATCGTTTAAGGAACGTAGGAATTGGTTCCGTGTCATTTGGACACCGTACGAGAAAGTTATGGGCGAAACCGGGTCGAGCCAAAGATTAAAAAGTGCAGCCTGGGCTGCTATGAGAGTTCACGGCGCGAACTATTGTTCGCGATCGCGAACTCGGTACAGCGAGTTGGGCAATTCGTCGCGAAGTAGTTCCCGATCACTTACCGATCGCGAACTATGCGTATGAGAAAAAGTTCACGCCGCGAACTTGTTAGCGATCGCGAACTCTGGCGACACCAGCATTAAATTCGGGGAAAACCCCATTTATGTCAAATGAAACCCTAGTTTTTCTCTCTTCTTGTGTGTGAATGATTTTTGGGTGTAAGGTGTCGTTTGGAGCTCAATCTTCATCAAATCTTGGAGATTCTTGCTCACATTTGAAGATCAAAGGTAAATCTTCAACCCTCTTGTGTTATAAGTCTTAGATTTAAGTATGGAAGCTTGAATCATAAACCCTAGTTATGGATTTGTTCATGAATGGTTAAATGGAAGTAATATAACTTAAATATATGGTATTTTAACAAGGAAAACGTGGCCATGTTATGGATACACGAAAATATGGTGATTTATGAAATTAGGGTTTGGTAACTTTGGGGAAAATAGTGCTAGTAGTTGACTAGCCATGGATTATGTAGTTAGTATAGATGATTAATGTCAACCATTGTATTGGTTTTGATAATAGATTGTCGGTTGGAAGATTTGAGGCATTCAAATCTCGAGAAGTGATATTGGTGACTAAGGAACTCAACAATTGGTTAAGCTTGGCTAAGGTGAGTACATGTGAACTTTCAAAACTGAGTACATAGTTAGTAAATGTTTTATGATTAAATGTTTTTATCGAGTCTTTAAGTAATTTAGTTATTTATGTGATTTATGACGAATTGCTTACATGATGATGAAATGATTAATTGAATGAGAAATGATGGAGCTATAGGCTCATAACAATAAGAGAAAAGTGATGATGATGATGTTGTTGTCCCTAGGGCCGTAGTAGATTGGAGGCATTCCGGTTATTACGGTACCTTTAGGTTAGTGGTAGATTGGAGGCATTCCGATTACCCAATACCTAAGAGTCCAGGTAGATTGGAGGCATTCCGGTTACCGTGGATATGATGGTCTTGATAGATTGGAGGCATTCCGATTATCTTGACATTGGCCAAAAGATGAAAGTAATGAAGTGATCCAAACGAACCTAGTAATATTATTTTAAGTTTAAATGGTATTATTTGACTAGTTGTTTATCGGGTCTAAAACCCATGTATCTCACGAGGCAATTTTGTCTCACGTACTATGTTTGTGTTTTTGCTATGTACTTAGGTTCGGGATCGAAGATCTAGGAGGCCCGTTTAGAAGAGGCCTTGTTGAGATTAGCTCGGTGTTGATGATTAGAGTCCTTATCCTATGGTTAAGATATAATTTGTAACACCGTTTTTGTAAACTCTGATAATCTCGAACAAGAAACCTTTTCGTTTTTGTAAAACCGGCATTTGATGTTGATACAATATTATGTATTTTTGGATTAAATGGTATTTAAATGTTGTTTTGAAAATTGAGGTGTTACAACTTGGTATCAGAGCTATAGTTTAAGTGAACTAGGTTGAGTTGACCATCCTAGACTTAAACTGAGCTAGTAGGACCGTAGGTTCCATAGGATACTTATGAAATGTCTATTGAGACCTTAAGTGTAGGTACAATAGGGTTGACCTTAAAGGAATAGGTCATGTTGGTTTTGGAACGGTCAATGCTACCGTTACCTTGATAAATTGACTTCTAAATGATTGATGTCTTATTATAGCAAAATGGTGAGAACTAGAAGTGCAAGAGGCCCACTTGAACAAGGGCAAGATTCGAATAATGTTGTCATCGAACCGGTGTTTGGTCCTCAACCTCGGGAAGGGGAGGAAAATTCGGGTGTGGATAGGAACACTCACACCCCGGTCACCGTGGAATACCTCCAAACTATGTTCAATCAAATGAGGGACATAGTGAACGAGGATGTGAATCGAATTCTCAATGAGCATAGGGCTCGTGAAAGGCGGGAGGAATCTCCACCCCGCACAAAGAGCAAGTCAAGTAGCGTTGCTCAAACCGAGAGGTCCTCGACGGAAGAAGAGGAGAGTGACCCCGAGCCGAGGGAAAGGAAGGGGTGCACGTACAAAAACTTTGTGGCTTTTAAGACCGATAACTACTATGGTAGCTCCGAACCGAAAGTCACGATCCGTTGGATCCGTGAAACCGAACAAGTCCTTGAAGCTAGTAAATGCAAGGAAGGTGATATGGTGATTTATGCTTCTCGGTTGTTGAAGGATGAAGCCCTCGTGTGGTGGGATACCATGTACGAAACTTTGGGAAAGAGGGCGGTGTACAAGATGACTTGGGATGAATTTGTGAAGAGGTTGAAGGCAAAGTTTTGCCCCGAAAGAAATTTGGAGAAGCTCCAAGAAGAGTTTGTCCACTTGAAAAAGGAAGGAATGAGTGTCGATGAGTACACTAAGAAGTTCACGGGATTGATCCCGTTTGTGATCAAATTGTATCCGGACGAGAGGTCCCGGATTGTTAGGTATGCTAATGGACTCCCGTGGGAGTATGAGTTGGAAGTTAAAAGGGCCGCCACACTAGATGAGGCTATTAGTGCGGCGATGAATGTGGAGGAAGTGGGCCAAATGAGGATCAATGAGAGGCCAAAGTTTGAAAAGTTTGAGAAGAGGAAGTTTGAGGGGAGCTCGGGTTCGGTGAAGAGAGGAAAGTTCACCCCGACCTTCTCTAAGCAAGCAAGTGTGGGTGCTTGTAAGAAGTGTGGCAAAGACCACAAGGGGGAATGTTTGGCGGATTCAAAGTCGTGTTTCAAGTGTGGAAGGCCGGGGCATTTGGCAAGGGATTTCCGGGTCAAACCGTTAGATGAAATCGAGTGCTATTCGCGCCATGAAAAAGGGCACTATAGCAATGCATGCCCGAAGAAGGGAAGTGAGACCATGGTGTCGACCGCTCAAAAGAAAGCGGAACCGACAAAGGTCAAAGGACGAGCCTTCCAACTTACCCGAGATGAAGCCAAGGAAGCCCATGATGTCGTTTCAGGTACCCTACTCGTAAATTCTATTCCCGCCCGGATCTTATTTGACTCGGGTGCTACTTATTCGTTTGTGTCCCATGATTTTGTTGTGAAATTGAATGTGCCTTTAGAACTTCTTGATGAGATTTATGATATTGAAATTGCGGATGGTAAAACTTCCATGGTTCAACATATGTGTCGAAATTGTGAGTTAGAAATAGACGGGAGAAAGTTTAAGGTAAATTTATTACCAATGGAAATTGCGGGATTTGATATAGTCATTGGTATGGATTGGTTGGGTGAACATCAAGCAAAGATTTTATGTGGGAAAAAGATAATCTCGATCAAGACTCCCGACAACGAAAAAGTTTATGTGTATGGTGAGAGACGACACCATTTGCCATGTCTTATGACCGTGGTTAAAGCTAGGAAATGTTTAGCCAAAGGATGTTCGTCCTTTTTAGCGTATGTGTTAGATGGAAGGAAGGAGAAGAAGACGGTGGAAAATGTGAAGGTGATTCGGGATTTTCCCGAAGTTTTTCCCAATGATTTACCGGGATTGCCACCGGAGAGGCAAGTAGAATTCCGTATTGATTTAGTTCCGGGAGCGACGCCGATAGCTCGTGCTCCATACCGTTTGGCTCCCACCGAAATGCGGGAATTGATGTCCCAATTGCAAGAATTACTCGACAAAGGATTTATTCGTCCTAGCTCGTCTCCATGGGGTGCGCCCGTATTGTTCGTTAAAAAGAAAGACGGTTCAATGAGAATGTGCATCGACTATCGAGAGTTGAACAAGATGACTATTAAGAACCGATACCCGTTGCCTAGAATCGACGACTTGTTTGATCAACTCCAAGGTGCCGACTATTTCTCGAAGATCGATTTGAGATCGGGTTACCATCAAGTTCGAGTGAAAGAAGATGATGCCGAGAAGACGGCGTTTCGTACACGTTATGGACATTACGAGTTTTTGGTAATGCCATTCGGGTTAACTAATGCACCGGCCATTTTTATGGATCTTATGAATCGGGTTTGCAAACCATTCCTCGACAAGTTTCTTATCGCATTTATTGACGATATTCTTATTTATTCAAGAACCGAAGAAGACCACGAGAGTCATCTAAGACAAACGTTAGAAGTGTGACAACGAGAGAAATTGTATGCTAAGTTCTCTAAGTGTGAATTTTGGATTCGAGAAGTCCAATTCCTTGGTCATGTCGTGTCCCGAGAAGGAATCAAAGTTGACCCGTCAAAGATTGAAGTGGTTATGAAGTGGGAACCGCCACGAACTCCAACCGAAGTGAGAAGTTTTCTCGGCCTTGCCGGATACTACCGTCGATTTATTCAAGACTTTTCTCGAGTGGCGACACCACTCACATTATTGACCCGAAAAAGTAGCGAATTCGTGTGGGGAGAAAAGCAAGAAAAGGCATTTGCCATATTGAAAGAAAAGTTGTGTAACGCCCCGGTTCTCACGTTACCCAAAGGGATGGAAGACTTCGTCGTGTATAGTGATGCTTCACATAAAGGTTTGGGTTGTGTTTTGATGCAACGGGGGAAAGTGATTGCCTACGCCTCGAGACAACTAAAGAATGCGGAAGAAAGGTACACGACTCACGATTTGGAATTGGCGGCGATAGTGTTTGCTTTAAAGTTATGGAGACACTACTTATACGGTACGATGTGTACGTTATATACGGATCACAAGAGTCTTCAATACGTTTTTACTCAAAAAGACCTAAATATGAGGCAAAGAAGATGGATCGAATTGATACAAGACTATGATTGTGAAATTGTCTACCATGCGGGGAAGGCCAACGTGGTAGCCGACGCCTTTAGCCGAAAGGTGTATGAAAAGCCGATTAAGGGAAAGCTAACACGTATTGAAGTAGTCTCGAGTATAGTAGAACGAATCAAGGATGCCCAACGGGAAGTGATGGAAAAAGATGAGTTAAGGCAAGAACGTTTGGGAAAGAACCAACATTTTGTGGAAAATAAGCAAGGGTTGAAAACCGTTGGTGGTCGAATATGGGTTCCCAAGTTCGGGGGTACCCGAAAGGAATTACTAACCGATGTTCATAAGTCTAAGTATTCGATCCACCCGGGAAGCACGAAAACGTACCAGGATATGAAGAAGATGTATTGGTGGCCCGGGATGAAGGCAAGAGTGGCAAAGTATATTTCTAAGTGTGCCACGTGTGCACAAGTAAAAGCCGAGCATCAAGTACCTTACGGGGTAGCTCAATCGTTACAAGTCCCGGCCGGAAAATGGGATGACATAACAATGGATTTTATTGTTGGATTGCCAAAGACGAGCAAGAACCACGACGCCATTTGGGTCATAGTCGACCGGTTGACCAAAAGTGCATTATTCTTGGCAATTCGGGAAACCACGCCACTTGAGAAGTTGGCAAAGTTGTATGTGGATGAAGTAGTAAGACTTCATGGGGTCCCGTTGTCAATTGTGTCCGATAGAGATGCGAGGTTTACCTCGAGATTTTGGAGATCGTTGCAAGAAGAGTTGGGAACGAAATTGCGGTTGAGTACGGCTTACCACCCGCAAACCGATGGTCAAAGTGAAAGAACCATTCAAATGGTTGAAGATATGCTAAGATCGTGTGTGCTAGATTTTGGAGGTAAATGGGATGAACATTTACCGTTAGTTGAATTCTCCTACAATAATAGTTACCAATCGACCGTTAAAATGCCGCCTTATGAGGCGTTGTATGGAAGAAAATGTAGGACCCCATCGTGTTGGCTCGAAGCGGGTGAGACGAAACTCACGGGTCCCGAAATTGTGAAATTGACCAATGAAAAGATTGGGATAATCCAAACCAATATGAAAATCGCCCAAGATCGACAAAGAAGCTACTCGGGTTTGAAAAAGAGACCGTATGATTTGAATGTTGGAGACATGGTGATGTTGAAAGTATCGCCTTGGAATGGCGTAATGCGGTTTGGTAAGAAAGGCAAATTGAGCCCAAGGTATGTTGGCCCGTTTAAGATTTTGAAACGGGTCGGTTTGCAAGCTTTCAAGTTAGAACTTCCACCCGAACTTCAAAGGTGTTCACGATACGTTTCATGTAAGTTATTTGAAGAAGTTCGTGGGTGAGGTTGAAAATATAATTCCGTTACAAGAATTGCGGGTTGATGCCCCGAACCGATTGATTGAAGAACCCGAAGCCATACTAGAGTCAAATACCAAGAAACTCCGGAATAAAGAAATTGAATTGGTGTTGGTCAAGTGGAAGCATTCACTTGGGCCGAACTTGACTTGGGAAGTCAAGGACGAGATTCGGAAAAGATACCCGAACTTCGTGAATTATGATGAGATTCCGAGGACGGAATTTCCTTAAGGGGTAGATAGTTGTAACGACCCGAATTTTGTAAATAAATAAATTGTACAAAAATATGATAAATAAGGATAAATCGTTTAAGGAACGTAGGAATTGGTTTCGTGTCATTTGGACATCGTACGAGAAAGTTATGGGCGAAACCGGGTCGAGCCAAAGATTAAAAAGTGCAGCCTGGGCTGCTATGAGAGTTCACGGCGCGAACTATTGTTCGCGATCGCGAACTCGGTACAGCGAGTTGGGCAATTCGTCGCGAAGTAGTTCCCGATCACTTACCGATCGCGAACTATGCGTATGAGAAAAAGTTCACGCCGCGAACTTGTTAGCGATCGCGAACTCTGGCGACACCAGCATTAAATTCGGGGAAAACCCCATTTATGTCAAATGAAACCCTAGTTTTTCTCTCTTCTTGTGTGTGAACGATTTTTGGGTGTAAGGTGTCGTTTGGAGCTCAATCTTCATCAAATCTTGGAGATTCTTGCTCACATTTGAAGATCAAAGGTAAATCTTCAACCCTCTTGTGTTATAAGTCTTAGATTTAAGTATGGAAGCTTGAATCATAAACCCTAGTTATGGATTTGTTCATGAATGGTTAAATGGAAGTAATATAACTTAGATCTATGGTATTTTAACAAGGAAAACGTGGCCATGTTATGGATACACGAAAATATGGTGATTTATGAAATTAGGGTTTGGTAACTTTGGGGAAAATAGTGCTAGTAGTTGACTAGCCATGGATGATGTAGTTAGTATAGATGATTAATGTCAACCACTGTATTGGTTTTGATAATAGATTGTCGGTTGGAAGATTTGAGGCATTCACATCTCGAGAAGTGATATTGGTGACTAAGGAACTCAACAATTGGTTAAGCTTGGCTAAGGTGAGTACATGTGAACTTTCAAAACTGAGTACATAGTTAGTAAATGTTTTATGATTAAATGTTTTTATCGAGTCTTTAAGTAATTTAATTATTTATGTGATTTATGACGAATTGCTTACATGATGATGAAATGATTAATTGAATGAGAAATGATGGAGCTATAGGCTCATAACGATAAGAGAAAAGTGATGATGATGATGTTGTTGTCCCTAGGGCCGTAGTAGATTGGAGGCATTCCGGTTATTACGGTACCTTTAGGTTAGTGGTAGATTGGAGGCATTCCGATTACCCAATACCTAAGAGTCCCGGTAGATTGGAGGCATTCCGGTTACCGTGGATATGATGGTCTTGATAGATTGGAGGCATTCCGATTATCTTGACATTGGTCAAAAGATGAAAGTAATGAAGTGACCCAAACGAACCTAGTAATATTATTTTAAGTTTAAATGGTATTATTTGACTAGTTGTTTATCGGGTCTAAAACCCATGTATCTCACGAGGCAATTTTGTCTCACGTACTATGTTTGTGTTTTTGCTATGTACTCAGGTTCGGGATCGAATATCTAGGAGGCCCGTTTAGAAGAGGCCTTGTTGAGATTAGCTCGGTGTTGATGATTAGAGTCCTTATCCTATGGTTAAGATATAATTTGTAACACCGTTTTTGTAAACTCTGATAATCTCGAACAAGAAACCTTTTCGTTTTTGTAAAACCGGCATTTGATGTTGATACAATATTATGTATTTTTGGATTAAATGGTATTTAAATGTTGTTTTGAAAATTGAGGTGTTACATATTCAATAATAATACACTTTACTGAACAATCGAGAAATCACTCATAAACAAATTAGATTATATGAATCATGAAGATATTGTTACGTTCAAATTAACAAGTAAAGTATTAATGAATAGGATAATAGATTTGCTAAAAATAAGAAATTTATGGATAACAGTGAAACAAACCAAATAAGAGAATCATTAATTCAATCGATTAAGGGCTGAATGAGTATTTATTAAAAACGAATTAAATTGAAAATTTTAAATTTATTAATAACTAATAATTTGAACAAAGAGACATGATCTAATAAATAGTTGTACTGAATAAATATAATTGATTATTGAGAGTATCAATTGAATAAACAAATGAATTAATGAGTTCATGAGGGGTAGCACAAAATGAGTATGAGAATTGTGAATTGAGAAAATTTTATGCGAAAATTTATAGATTTAATTTTACATTCATGTAACAGATGAGAGAAAACATCAAAAATACGAAATAAATAAGGGCTATTAATTGAGCAAAAGATGAAAATCTATAAAGTTAATGAAAGTTGTAAATATTGAGACATAACTAACTGAACGAGGTGGAGAACCCAAAATGAGTAAATTAATGAGTTAAGTGGCAAAAGAAAATTTACGAGAATTAGTCACTACGAATTTAATGAGAATTCTATTAACGACAAAAAATGTTATATGATAATGATAATACCAAACACGCAATGAGTAAACCCAATGAGAATTAATAAAGACCTAATAATCGAGAATTGAGTAGAGTCTTTAGGGATCACTTATGTGGCTTGAGTTGATTGTACTTACCTGTTTATTATGATATTATTCACTCGGCGTGTGGCTGACCCCAAACACTCCCAAACACTCCCCCTATTATTGCAGGTACTATAGCAAGTGCATTGGATGAGCTGTTACTCGACGAGCTTTTATGGATTTGGATTCCAAACGTTTATTTTGAGTCAAATGTTTTTAAAACAGTTACTTTATTTTCCGCATTAAACCATGAGACGGTTCAGTTTTAAAATTATTAAAGAGTGAGACCTATCGTGTACTTGTACTTTGGGGAAATGATACTTTTTATTCTATTTAAAATTTTCAAATTTTCCCTGATTTTTGGGTTGTTACAAATAACATGTTGGTCCCTAATAATGTGTCAATAAGTGTAAAGGTGGGTTGGATACACTTATACCAGATTCACTAATCAATTAAAACTTAATGAACCAACGATGTAAATAAACTCTTTCTTTATTAATCAAATAATGATAACAAAGTATGAGTAGCTGCACAATAGCTAAAAACATGAATCATAAGTAAACCACTCGTGAGAGATTGACAATTACAAATGCTTTCTAAGACAAGTATTGATTAACTAATAATCGAATACAAGATCAGACACTGAAATCACAAGATTAAATTGATGAACAATGCAATGAGTAGTATCACAAATGATTTCACTTTGCTTGAAATGGATTGCAGACTGCGTATTAGCAGAGTGAAAATCGTTGTTGTTGTGAATACATGAATTTTTCAATCAACTCCTTTATTTATAGGGTTTGAATGGATTGACAGCTAAGGGGATGTACGAATTGTCCACGTGTAAGAATTCCGTTGGTGTTATGTTTTCATGCGACGGGCATTACTAACGGAATTCTGACAGTACTTTTGTCTTTCATGGTTCTTCAGATAATGTGCTTGCTTCAGTGACATTCACATACTCATACACCCACAATCTGATAACACCTCTTCAGATTGTCTTATTTGTCTTCAAGACTCAGTGTGTCATTGTCAAGTACACATTGTACCTATTACGATTATCAAAATGGTTGATCACTATGTGATTCCACACAAGGAACTACTCATTAGTTCTTTGGTTGTTCAGATAGTGTTGTTGGGTGATGAGGATCTGAACATATCACATACTCATACACCCACAATCTGATAACACCTCTTCAGATTGTCTTTCAATTATTGTCTGTTTGTCTTTATTAAATTCACCGTAAATAGAAGTTTGTTTCCGTTACCCAACATAACATTATAAGCTAATTTTTATTTTCACACATTAATAATGGACAATAAATAATACAATTATTTAATTACAAGGTTTCAAATCTTTAGTCAAATAGTCAACTTCTAATTTCAACAAGAAAACAAAACTTATTTCGTATACTACATCATACTAGATGGGTAATATTTTATATCAATATATAAACGGGTTAAATTGAATTTCTACAAATTTAGCGGTTTCAGTAGAACTGCTTAATTTACTTTTGTTTATAGTAAAAGTAACATAAATCTTTCCATAAATAAGTAATTATGTTGGACGAAATTTTAAGTTTTTCTAAAAAGTTTCAAATGCACTATAATATAGATTCCATATTATATACATAGAGAAACGTTTAAGGAGGTCCATATTTTTTACGAAGTCCCGAGGAACAAATCTCAACCATTGATCTATAAGATTTAATGGTCAAGATTAATCACATAGTTTATACATGATGGGGTATTTTGGTCATTTGGCACTTAAAAGAATTTCGATTTTTTTTATTTTTTATTTTTTTTTAAATTTTTTAAATTTTTTTATTATTTATTATTTTGTTATTCTATTTTTTGTTAAAAATAATATTTATTTGATAATTACGTGTAGTACTTAATCACATGTGATTTTAGTTTAAAATTACATGTGATTGTATATTTAATTACATTTGATGTTTTAGTTTAATCACATGTGATTCAGTACACAATCGCATGTGATTCAGCACGTAATCACATGTGATTCAATATGCAATCACATTATGTGTTATTAATGAAAAAATAATATTTTTAAAAAAAATAAAATAATTAAAAAATAATAAAAATAATAAAAAAAATTAAAAAATAAATAATAAAAATAAAATAAATAAATACAAATTTAAAAAAAATTGACAAAATGTCCCTCAATGTATAAAATATATAATTAATCTTGACCACTAGATCTTATTGATCAATGGTTGAGATTTATTCCTCAGTACTTCGTAAAAATGATGGATTTCCTTGAACGCAACTTTAAATACATAATCACATTTATTTTTTACTACATGAAATTTATTTGTAACATTCACAAACTAGTATAATATAATTTTCAGCCAACATTTATTATTTAATGAAAAATTTATGTTTAAAAAAATATGAATCATACAGGACTTGAACTTTCTATCTCTGCGTTATTAACACAATACTTTATCCAGTTAAGTTACTAGATCATATGTTCATCTCTGCGTTATTAACACAATACTTTATCCAATTAAGTTACTAGATCATATGTTCATCATTTGAGTAAAATTATCTTTATTAATTACTTAAATATTAAAAAGTTAAAATACCACCCACCACTACCACACACCAGGCCTGCAAGCCACCACCACTACTACAACCATTGGCGGATCTACATAGATTTAAGGGGGGTGCATGGCCCCCACTTGGTGGGGCCCCCATGTACGTACAAAAAATTTGATTTTTTATTTATTTTAATAGAAAATTCTTTTATTGGCCCCATTTGTTAATTAATAGTGGACCCCGATTAATTTTGATCTTAGATTCGCCACTGACTACAACCACCACCCACCATCCACGATCACAACCACCACCACCCACCATTGGCGACCACCTCCATCACTACCCACCAATTGATCGCCGTAAAATATAGTTACAAAGTATCCGTCACCCAATTCTTTCTAGTATTACATAAATACTGTATCATATTACCTTGCATTTAAAACACGCAATTAATTATTTTTAGTCCAATTTCCTGTAACTAGATTCTTCTTATATATAATTACCATCTTAAACTTTACATACAGATTATGTATAGAGAGGATACGAGCTCGTTCTTAAGGTTTGTTTTTCATTTCCTATGCTCATTATCTTTCATCTAAATTCATGTTTATATAGATGTATCTACTAAATCTGCATTCTTGGTAACAGGTATTAACTCCTACTAAATCATCGATCTATTTGTCATGTGGACCGATGATATGAAGTATCCAAAGATAACGCAAGTCGAATATAACGACTTTCATTCGATTGATCGGGAACTGTATGCAACACTTGTATACGATCTCTGGCGTGATCCCGTTGAAGCGATCCAGATGATGGCCATCTGGATCTGGTTGGAGAGGATTGTTATGGAGTTACCCGAGTTGACTCGGCTAATCCTATCGCTCCCATCTCCATGGATCGACAAACTTGGGAATGAAGCCTTGTTTTGTTGGACTTGCATGGATAACCTAGGCCTTTTGTATTCCTCTTCATCAATGAATTTTCCATTGACCAATGTAGTCCTTAAGAGAGAGATCCCTATCGAGTTATTTCGCAAGTATCGCGAAGTTTGCATCGCGGGAATTAACGATATAATAAATACTGTTTGTGCTACTTGCTTTAAAGACATTTGGGATGGAGCCATAGCTAGAAATGCCCAAATTGATTTTCTTCAATGCATGGTGGTCCCACCACAAAAAGTCGAGATCCAACCCGACGAAAGGACATTATTTGTCACCTTTTCGAGAGGATTCCCCGTGGCCGAGTGGGAGGTAAGGGAGTTCTTTAATGGACTCTTTGGTGAGTGCATTGAGTCGTTTTACATGCAAGAAGTTTCTAAAGGCGAACACGCTTTGTTTGCTAAGATTGTGCTCTTTCATACTTCGTATATTCATGCGGTTCTTAGTGGCGGAACAAAGGCGAAGTTTACCATCAATGGGAAGCATGTATGGATGCGAAAGTTCATCCCCAAACGTGGATGATGATGATGAACTTTCGCATCAATCGGTAATTGCTTGCATGTTTATGAGTTGTAATGCCCTTTGTGGCCAACCGAACTAAATAAAGCAACTGTGTTTTGAGTTATAATTATGGATTTCTCTATTCAGTTGTTTGAACTTTAGACTATATGATGTTGGATATTAAAACTAAACCAAAAGAACGATATATAATTTAAAGATACAGGGATAAAAGATTTCACATAATTCTCCCTTTATATGTATTAATTTATATAAGAAAAAGTGTCAAATTTGATGGATATTAACATATAATACAATTGTCATAGTTTAACTAATTTACCATAAAATACAAATAAACATAAGTTTTCATAAGGGGACATTTGTCTTTTATTTAAAAAAATATATAGAATTTCTTAATAATATTCAGGTGAGGGATAACCACATGTGACACCCATACATTATCACTTGCATTTTGCCATGTCTTTTAAAATCAATCTCCTTATTTTAGATAGATGTATGTTTGTTTACATTTTATATTTCCTATACCTCTAATTCGAAAAATTATATATCATTTTAATGGTTGTTGGATAACCTCCAAGTTGGATGATAGAAAATAACGTAAAATGCATTAAATGTTTAAAAGTTGATTAAATTAATTAAAAATGCAATTAAAAAGCAAAAAAGCTGATAATATTTATCGATTGTGATATTAATGTATTTTTTCGTTAATATATACGATACATGGGGAGGGTTCTTTTGACAATTTAAAAATCGCGAGATTGTAAGTTTTGCACGATGACAAACTTGTTAATAAGTTGAACATCAGGGATGCGTGCGGTGACAAACTCTTAAATAAGTCGAACTTTAGAGATGCGCGTAATTTTATTCATATATGAATATACATAGTTTACTCAAAAGTATGAATATACATAGACTATTCATGTATGAATAAAAATACTTTGTTTAGTTTTTTTAAAATTATGTAATAAAATGTTGTGTATTCGTAGATAAATAAACATACTGCTATTTATTCATCCATGAATACACATACTCTACAAAAGCGGGCGCTCGTCAAATGGTGGGTGAGATCTATTTTGACGTTCTCAACCTTCAAAAAATTCTTAATGAAACACACTTCTACACATATTGTACATATATAGCATATTATTAATACTTCCTCCGTTTCAAAATAAGTGATACACTTTCCATTTTGATGTGTTTTTAAAATAAGTGATACACTTTGAAACTTTCCTTATTTGGTAAAATATAGTGGGACCCATACCCACTAACTATCTCCTTTAATAAAGTGAAATGACACATTTACCCCTAGTTTTACTTTTAAACATCATTAAACTCACTTTAATCATAATATGTGGGACCCATCACTCACTAACTATCCAATTTAATCTAATTTAACTTTCATTACAATCTTTTGCCTCAAAAAACCTGAAAGCTAATTTGTATCACTTATTCTGAAACGGAGGAAGTATATGATCTTATGATAACCGTTTAAGGAAGTTCCTAACTTTCTTTTGATTCTAAGAGACAGATTTCATCCATTGATCATTAATAATTAATGATCAAGATTAATCACATGTTTTATACATTGAGGGTATTTTTATCATTTGACAATCACATATTTTTTTTAAATAAAATTTATTTATTTTTATTTTTTTATTAATGTGTAATTTTCTAAATATGTCAATGACTCACTGAAGTGTGGAAAACAATCAAGGTTACTTATAAAACCTTCACACTTTACATCAAATAGGAGGAAATTGTTAGGTCACTAAAAGTAACCCTTATCTATTATGGATTTAATAAAGACAATGCTAGAATACAAATGGCCAAACTGGTAGTTTGGTCATTTAGAAATTTTTAACGACGAAATGGGCCACGAGTGTAACAAACTTCATACACCAAGGATGTCTAGTGTAAAACAAACTTATATGATGAGGTTATAATAAGTGATAAACCACATGGACTTTTGATGTAATTTGCTCTTGATTTTAAAAAATAAAAATAACAGAATTTTTTTATAAGTTCATTGTCACATTGGTAAAGATTATGACTCGTGATAGGTCAAATCATAGCCAATAGAGTAATACAAATGCAATGAATCATAACAATGAAACATAATTAACCTTATATCTTATTCCAGAAAAGGAATATAGATGGTGTACTATTAATGTCTTTCTTCTTCACTATTTTACATGTGTTGAATATTACTTAAATAAAGTAAAATTTATTCAGAATTAGTTCGTGGGAACCTCGATAAGGCAAACGTCATTGTGACTTTTGGTAGAAATTCATACTTATTGAATACAACTACATAGGTCCAGTGGACCAAAAGGGCATGAGTATCTTACTAGGGATGTAGATACTAAACATACCCACTTTGTGAAGAATACATCATAATTATAGTCAAAAGTATTCGTCACATAGGTTGTTCTCAAACCTAATATATTTGGTTTGACATGTGGGGACAATGGTAATTTCTAACATCTTAACGTGACATCGTAAAATGGTGATCGTAACGGGTAAAACAAAGTCAAGTATTTTGAAATGGAAATACACGAGAGGTATTTTGAAACTCCTTAATTAGAGAGATATTTCTGGGCCCCCTTTACTGATAGAAACGGATGAAGTGCATGGTCATACCGAACAGACTGATTTGTTCTTTTCATTTATCACTTAGTCAAAGTCAAGTAAGTCAACAAACATTCTGAGTGTCCATGATTAGCCATCACCATGCTCACAGGGGAGGACCTAGTATGGTGCCCGGGGTTGCCCGTGCAACCCCTGAAACTTTTCCGAATAGTGTAAAAATAGCGTTAAAATTTTTAAATTTTGTTTTTATTAGTGTATGTGCAACCCCTGAGAAAAAAATGTGCAACCGGTGACACCCCTCAACTTTTTCTCTGGGTCCGCCACTGCATGCTCAGACACTTAAAATTGCAATATCGAGATGCAGAGGGAAAAGACTAAAACTAGTCCCCGCTATGAAACAATAGTTTTTATGAGCAGTGTAGTAATATGTGTTTACACATATATAAGTGTAGTAATATGTGTTTACACATATATATGTTATATCACACAAGGTATGATACAGAAGGTATGAAAAAGTTAAAATGTACTAATCATACAATTAACCATTAATAGTATTCTATATAAATTATGTGTAACATGTAAATTGATCATCCGTGATTTGTCACAAGTTCTTTTTACATAGTTAATATTTTAAAGTCGTTGGAAAACCATTGTTTCTCGGTTTTTATATGCAACAAAGTTGATCTTAGTAAGAGCATCCCGTATGGTAACGAGGGGTGGGGCTCGCCGGCCGCCACGTCGGCTCGCCGGCCTCGCCACCACACCGCTCGTTACGTGAGCGGTTCGATTCGTGGGAAGTTCGACGAAGGCAGCGGACGAATGGGAGCGTGCCACGTGTACTAGCCGTTCCAAACGGCTACTTTGACCGAATTTAATTTTTTTTGTTTAAATAAAACCTATTATAAATAACCCCTTTAACCATAACATTTTTCCACCGGAAAAGTGAAGCCGCTCAATCCGCATACGAAAGGTCAAAGGCGCGGGATGACGTTTTCGTGCGGTTGGAAGAATTGAGATTCCTCGGCACTAGTACCGAAGGGTTGGGGCGCGCGGATAAGGCGAGAATTATCAAGCAAAAAAGGGCGATCCGCGAAAAATACCCCGTCGACGAAGATGAACTTGACGTGGACGATGACGATGAGTAGTTTTTTTTTGTTTTTTTTGGGTATTTTTTTCTTATTTTTCGGTATTTTTTTTATTTTCGGTAATTTTTTATTTTATTTTTAGGTATTTTAATTTGTATTATGTAATTTTTATTTTAATGAAGTATTATGTTTTTTTAAAAAAAGAAAAAGAAGAAAAGGGGGTGGGATTCAAGTGGCTTAAGTGATGATAGATGGGGTATTTAAAGGTTTTGAATGTAAAATGTGAAATAGTGATGTGGCGCAGAGGTGTCACCTATGTGGCGTTAAGTGGACTTGTTTAATTGTATCTGTAAGTATTTAAAGTCGTATGAATATATATAATTAAAAATAAAACTCGATGGGCCCATGGCCTATGACCCGTACGCGATCCATTTCGACACAGACAAAAACGTATATATTTCTTTCATAGCCGTTGCTCCAACATTCAAAACACTTGAACGCAATCTGCTCTCAATCTCAATTCGCCATTAACGCATCTATCTCTCACGCCATCTTCTTGCGATTGATTCTCTGACCTTCGCTCCAATTTCTTTTCAATTATTTTCTGTAGATATTATTTTGATCTTTTATTCAATTTCCTGGTTTTTTAATCTTAAAATTGATGATGGATTCAGGAAATTTATCCGCCAGATCACATTCCATTTCAACTGGCAAGCATTGGAAGAGAACTTCCCGTGATGAGAATGTAAGTGCGTGCTCGTTTGTATTTGTGATTTATTGAATTATTGTACGAATTTTGCATTGTTTATAGCGGTCGTTACAATGTTTCATCTCGTTCTGATTGTTAGGGCTTGTAAAAATTAGGGTTTATCCGTGTTTTGATCGTTACAATGTTTCATCTCGTTCTGATTGTTAGCGTTTGTACAATTTAGGGTTTATCCGTATCTTAATGAGACTCAGTATTGTATGAGGCTTCTTGGTTCTTATTTTCAATTCGTTTAATTGTCTATCATTAGAGACTTCCTGCTGTATGATTAGGACTTTATGTTAGGTTAAATCTGGATTCGTGAGTAGTTGTAGATAATGTATTTAGTTGTGAGAAGTAGGGTTTTATCATCACTTATGATTAAATACAAGATTGTGTGATATGATGGAATGAGAATTCTAAATTCTACTGTGGATTCAGATTTCCAGGAAATTATTTAAAGGTGTATATGGTAATGATAGTGATTTTAAATTCCTATTTTATATTCAGAATATTTTGCAATTTTATAAATATATTTAATTGGCTAATTGCTAACTGTAGATGGCTACATTGGACGATACTGCTGATAATTTGTCATTCATACCTAAAGAACAGTTTTCAGAATAGCTTGATGAGTTTTTAATCCTGTCTTTTTTCTTTACTACAACATTTGGAACCTAGTATTGTATTGTAGGTCCTTTCATTTTGGTTATTTTACGTATTTACCCCCTCTATTGAAAATTTTGCTTTTTTGGTAATTTATAAGTTTATGATTTGTTGCAGAAATGAAGATGCTCATTCACCTGCAACACATCTGGAACATTTCCTGTTGAAGACAGTCCTCAGTATTTTTGCATGTTGGAATCTCCAGATTAAACTTAATTTTTCAATAATTTTTATTTAAGGTCATAATCATTTTTTAATTTATAAAAACAGGCGATTAAAAATGTTTCAAAGTTCTTGGAGACATATTTTCTACTGGGAGCTATTGCTGAAGTTGAGCTGCTTTTTGTGCTTGCATTCATTCAAATCCCGAATTAGCTGTTAATCAACTTGTTGAACCGTTATTATCTTCTGTTATTTCATCTTTAAAAGTGAAATGACCCGATGCTGATAAAAGCGAAATGACCCGATCCTGATAAAAGCGAAATGACCCGTTCTTGATAAAAGCGAAATGTCTCGTTCCTGATAAAAAGAGAAATGACCCGATCCTGATTAAAGCGAAATGACCCGTTCTTGATAAAAGCAAAATGTCCCGTTCTGATAAAAGCAAAATGTCCCGTTCTGATAAAAGCGAAATGTCCCGTTCCTGATAAATGCGAAACGACCTGATCCTGATAAAAGCAGAATGACCCGATCCCGATAAAAATCGAAATGACCCGATCTTTATAAACGCGGAATGATCCTGATAAAAGGGAATGACCCGATCTTGACAAATACAAGGGAATACGCCTGCGCAAATTGGACCGAAAACCGATTGAACCGCAGAACCGGACCGAACCGAGCTACATCGATTCTCGGTTCTAATTTTTATGAAAAATCGGTTCTTGGTTCCAAAGGGTTTGGTTCCGAGCGGTTCGGTTCGGTCCAAAACTGAGAAACCCCCGAAAAAAGTCGAAGAGATTACCTCAGTTCTCGGTTCGGTTCCGAGCATCATCGGTTTGGTCCGGACAAAACCATTTTTACGGTTCTCGGTTCTAGTCGGTCCGGTCCGGTTCTTGGACCGTGCACAGGCTACAAGGGAAATGACCCGATAAAAGTGGAGGTAATTGAAGAGTTTAATCATTCAATTAATCATGGTTTTTATACATTGCAGACATGAAAATCTGTAACATCAGCTTCTATTGTTATTGTTAATAATTCCAAAGATGAAGAGGTCAGTTTTTGAAATTTGATGCAAGTTTAGTAGGTTAATATATCATATTTATTATGGTTGACTTCATTGTAGCTTCAACTAGGGTTGATGAAAGTTATACTTTGTTGCTGATGAAGAAAAATGAGCTTTCTGTTATTGGAGAAGTTAACATTGAGGTTAGTGTGTGTGTGTGTGGTTTTAATTTGACTTCTATATTGTTGTGATGGTATCAGCATTATCATTGTATGAAGATGAAACTATTTTGGTCTGTTTAATGTGTTGATCAAACTTTTTATTTTTATTTTTTATTTTGTTTGATGTAGGCAAACACAGTTTTTGGTGCATTGCATGGATTAGAGGTATTGATATATCAGTTCATAGTTATAAGTTATGAATTTTGATGTATTGCTGAAGTTGAACTGCTTTTTGTGCTTGCATTCATTCAAATCCCGAATCAACTTGTTATTATCTTCTGTTATTTCATCTTTAAAAGGTTTATTTTATTTTTTTTACAAATTAAATTCTGTTAACTTTTGTAATTTTGACAGGTTTAGATGAACTTCTAAAAATATGTTATTTTTCACTCTGATCATTTAAAAAGATTAACTGCCCGTCTGTTATTTTTCACAAGAAATGAAAAAGACCATTTAAAAGTGACTCTTTTACTGGTTGAACCCAAGTTATTCTAATAATAATCTCCTTTTAAGCTTATTATTATTATTATTATTTTGAGTAATTGTTTATTGAGTAAATTGGTTTTTCAGGGAGTTCTGAATGTGAGTTTCTGAATGGCAACTGTGTAATACCAACTGTTGGTTTAAATCTTTGTTTACTTACTCATTTTTTGGACTCACATTTAAGTTGACCGCTTTCACCTTTATCTGTTCTTCATGTTTAACATCAACCAGTGCAGAAAAGTCAACACTCACGGGTTTGACTTTTTTCCATCTCTTGTAGTTTCTGCTCAAGTACTTTTTGTCTATACTCATTTATAAATCATTTAAGGGCTAATGGGCAAACTCAATTTTAAGGTACTGGCGCTTTCTTTCTTTTTCACATGCTGGATGTTTGAAATTGCAAGCCTATTCATAAGGGCAAATTCAACTATCAGGTTAGATAATATTTAAATAAGTATTAATTTCAATTTTTTTTTTTATTTCTCACCTTTTTTCGTCGGTAAATGAGATTGCATGGAATGTTTCGGGATATGTTTTTTGTGCAACCGGAAATGGTAAATAAATTGCTTTAATATTTTATTATTTATTGTATTATGTATATGTGTTAACCACTTAATTCGTATCTTTATAATTATATCTTTTCCAATTTTTAAACGTACTGTTGAAGTAGGGTAGGGTAGGTTAGGTTAGGATATAGGTAGGTTGGGTAGGGTAGGGTAGGGTAAGTTAGCTTTGGTTGGATATGGGTAAGGCAGGTGGTAGGTTAGGTAGGTAGGGTATTTAGGTTATCTAGAGGTAGAGTTAAGTAGGGTAGGGTAAAGTAAGTAGAGTTTTGGATTATGAGAATTATATATTTGAAATAACAAATTTTCAGAGCAAGTTTAAAGATCTTGTGCTAATAGGGAATGCAAATAGTTGTGATGGAATTCTAATCATGCTGATTTTATAGCTACTGCATCATAAGGTGAAAAACTGTTCGATTATTGGATGTTTGACATGTAAGTAATTTTTTATCTTTGTTTCAAATAAATTTTTAATAAATTTGTTTGTTTAATTTGTTAAAGAAATTTTATGCATACGTGATGATAAGATAAATGGAAAATGTTCACATCAAGCGGAACTTGGCAGGGAGCATGTTAATATTACGTATAAACCCAATGGGGCTCATGTAGCCGTCGGGAAAAAGGTACATTTAATTTTATATTTTGAGTTTTGTTAATTGCTTATAATGGTTTCATAATGATTTTATTAAATATTTTATAGGAGGATCAACTAACAATGCTAGATGTTCGAAAATTCAACTATGAGGTTAGATTATATTTAAATAGTAGTTTTGATAATGACAGCCCTTAGAGCTGTCACAAGACATGCTTGATAAACCTGTAAATCAGTCTATAACAAACTTCTTAATTTTAGGAATTACAAATTTTGCTTTTTTGGTAATTTATAAGTTTAAAATTTGTTGCAGAAAGAAGATGCTCATTCACCTGCAACATCTGGAACATTCCCTCTTGATTAGTTTGTATTTCTATGGTCATATTGCATTTGTGATTCAGTTTATGGTTTATGTCTTAGGATTTCCAGATTTGACTTATTTCATTTATATGTTTTATTTCATTAGAGTCACATATAAATTGCAAAAATCTTGACACCAACTGGGCTATTGGGATCATTCCATATTGAAGGTTAGTACATTGCTCCTTTTACTGCAAAAATTTTATTATTTTTCACCCCATTTTATATGTTCACCCAATTTAAACATCTGATTATTTGTTTGAAAATAACAGTCTATTGGAAGAACTTAATCTGTTATTGTGGATGACTACTACTTAATCTGGTTTTACTTCTTTTCGGTATCACAGTTTGTTGTTTTGGTGGTTGAATTTGAATTTTCATATCATCCTCATATTGCCAACTTAAATTCTGTAAAATTGATAGATACGAAGGGTCGTTCATATCTATATTCGTTACATCCTCACCTTCATCTTCAACATCAACAGGTGCAGAAAAGTCAACACTCGCGGGTTTGACTTTTTTTATTTAATGCTTCACGTTTTAAGGACTGTAGTTCATTTAAAAGTGTCTCTTTATCATCACTAACAATTTGATCTTCAGTCCACAAGTAAGTCTTGTTTCTTCAACTTTCATTTATTAAATTATTTATGAAATACAATCATAAACATTATGGCCATTTGATTATTTGTTTGAATATAACAGTCTATTGAAAGAACTTTGGTATGTAATGCACCCCGGGACTCAGAGCACCCCGGCTCCTGGGTATGTTAGGTTAGGTATGTAATTTTTAATATTAATATTATTATTAATGTTCCGCGGTAAGTAATTTTTAATCTTAGATTCAAATACAATTTTAATAATAATATTTGCTAAATTTGTTAAGGAAAATTTTATGCTTACATGAAATAAATGGAAAATGTCCACATGAAACAGAACTTGGCGGGGAGCGGGAGAATATTAATATTATGTATAAACCCAATAGGGCTCGTGTAGCTATCGGGAAGAACACTCATTTTTTTTTTCAATTTTGAGTTTTGTTAGTTGTTTATAATGGTTTCATAATGATTTTATTAAATATTTTATAGGACGATAAACTCATGATGCTGGATACTCGAAATTCGTGCCTATTCACTCTTGCTTTTTTTACCGGGTAAATGAGATTGCATGGAACATGACTCGGGATATGTATTTTTGGAAACCGGAATTGGTAAATTAATTACTTTAATTTTTTATTTTAATTTTTTAATTATGTATGTGTATTAACCAATTAAGTAATTTTAAGTTTTAGTTTCAAATAAAATTTTAACAAAATTGTTTTCTTAATTTGTTAAAGAAAATTTAATGCATACGTGATGATAGGATAAATGGTAAATGTTAACATCAAACGAAACTTGGCAGCGAGTATATTAATACCACGTATAAACCTGATGGGGCTCGTGTAGCTGTCGGGAACAAGGTAAATATTAAATATTTTATAGGTACATTTTATTTTCTATATTGAGTTTTATTAATTCCTTATAATGGTTTCATAATGATTTTATTAAATATTTTATAGGAAGTTGAACTGGCGATGCTGGATGTTCGAAACTTCAAGCCTATTCGTAAGCGCAAATTCAATTATGAGGTTTGATTATATTTAAATTTAAATAAGTATTGATTTGAATAGATTTTTTGATTTCTCACTGTTGTTTTTATTTTTGTTGGGTAAATGCGATTACATGGAACATGACATAAATTACTTTACTATTTTATTTTCATTTTACACATGCGTGATAATAGGATCAATGGATAATATCCACATCAAGTAGAACTTGGCAGTGAGCATATTAATAATGCGTATAAACCTGATGGGGCTCATGTAGCTTTCGGGAACAAGGTACATTTTATTTACTATTTTGACTTTATTGCTTATGATGGTTTTATAATTATTTTATCAAATATTTTTGAGGATGGTGAACTGACGATGCTGGATGCTCGAAAATATTTTTGAGGATGGTTATATCTCACTATTGTTTTTTTAATTTGTCTGGTAAATGAGATTGCATGGAACATCACTTGGGATATGTTTTTCTTGATAACCGGAATGGTAAATGAGATTGCATGGAACATCACTCGGGATATGTGTTACTTAATATGTGTTAACAAATTAATTTTATCTTAAGAATTATATTTTTTATATATTTTTCCAGGTATTGTTGCGGTTAGTAAGAGTTGGATACTCGTAGGGCATGGGGTAGGTTACTAATATTCATAATATAAAAGTCAGAAACCTTTGGTGTTATAATCAGGTGCAATTTGAAGCCGTACCTGCAACGGGCAGATCTGGTGGGCTGATTAGTCTCTGGGATCCATCTATTTTCGTCAAAAACGATTCGATTACAGGAAGAAATTTTATAATAATCATTGGTCATGTAAAGGGGTTAGACAAAAAATTATTCATTGCCAATATTTACGCACCTTGTAACAATGCATCAAGACAACAATTATGGTCAGATCTCTTATCTTTAATACAATCTAATCCAGGCTGCTGGGTTTTACTTGGAGATTTTAATGACACCCGATCAAGGGATGATAGAATTGGCCAGTCTTTCTCCCAATCGTGTACTGACAGATTTAATAGCTTTATATATGATTCGGGTTTGGTAGAATTAAACCTCGGGGGGAGAAAATTCACCTGGATTAAAGATGACGGTTCCTCCGTAAGTAAATTGGATAGGGTTTTTGTATCCTCTGATTTCCTCACCAGCTGGCCTGAGGTGTCCGCCATAGTTCTCCCGAGAGACCAATCTGATCACTGCCCCATGGTTGTAAAATGTGTGGGTGCCGACTTCGTAAACTGAAAGCCACGAAATTTGCTATTAAAGATTGGAAAAAGCAAGTTCTTGATAAAGAAAAGTCAAGTATTGAAACTTTAAAAGATCAAGTCAACTCAATTGAACTCATTACGGAGACCAGGCCACTTACGGATGATGAGCGAGATAGGAGATCAAATCTTAAGCATCAGATTAAAGACTTCGAGTACTTGAGATCTCTCGACCTAAAACAAAAGGCCCGTATACGATGGACGGTAGATGGCGACGAAAATTCAAAATTCTTCCATGGTATGATTAATGCCAACAAGAATAGAAACAGATTACATGGCCTCTCCGTTTCCGGCTCGTGGGTAACTGATCCAACCAGTATTAAATGCATTGCTGCGGATTTCTTCTGTAAGAAGTTTTTGGAACCAGTGCTTCATAGACCTAAATTCATAAATGGAAATTTTAAAAAAATTTCAATTGAGGATAATGTTCAATTGGTGGCTCGGCTTTCAGAGGATGAAATCAAATCTGCTGTATGGAGCTGCGGCAGTGAGAAAACGCCGGGACCCGACGGTTTCACTTTTAAATTTTTCAAAAAATGTTGGGATATTGTAGGCCCGGATGTGATAAATATGGTCAGAGGCTTTGAAACTAGTGGCACAATTTCTCCGGGGTGTAATGCTTCCTTCATATCGTTATTCCCAAAAAATCAAGACCCGCAATCTCTAAAAGACTTCAGGCCCATTAGCCTGATCGGAAGCATCTATAAAATTATCTCCAAATTACTCACAAACATGTTAAAATCAGTGGTGGGTAAAGTAGTTAGTAACGAGCAGTCCGCATATGTTGAAGGGAGACAGATTCTCGATGGCCCACTTATGATGAATGAGGTGATCAGCTGGGCAAAAAAAGCAAAACATCAACTTCTTATATTCAAGGTCGATTTTGAGAAAGCCTTTGACTCGGTGAGTTGGGAATATTTGGATTCGGTACTTGATCAAATGAACTTTTGCAATAAATGGCGGTTTTGGATTAAAAACTGCCTTGCTTCGGCCCGTGCATCCGTTTTAGTCAATGGTTCCCCAACGGATGAATTTTCACTTTCCCGGGGCCTTAGGCAGGGAGATCCATTATCTCCCTTCTTATTTATCATTGCTATGGAAGGGTTACATATTGCGATGAATGAGGCCGTTGATAAAGATATATTCAGTGGTGTTCAACTCCCCAATGGCGGCCCGGTACTATCCCATTTTCTCTTTGCTGATGATGTATTGTTTGTAGGCAAGTGGAATTCTCAAAATATTCTAAATCTCAAAAGAGTTCTGAATTGTTTTCACATTGTTTCGGGTTTAAAAGTCAATTTTGCGAAAAGTAAAGTAATAGGCGTGGGGGTATTGGATAGTGAGGTCTGCTGCCTTGCTTCTATTTTTAAATGTGAAGTGGAAAAATTGCCATTTAAGTACTTAGGCATAACAATTGGTGCAAACATGAACCTATCAAAAAACTGGAAACCGGTGATCGATAAAATAAAATCGAAACTATCGACATGGAAAGCTAAAAGTATCTCATTTGGTGGTAGAGTCACATTATGCAAATCGATTCTTAATAGTCTCCCGTTATATTATATGTCCCTTTATTCCGCTCCACAAAAGGTGATCGAGGAAATAGATAAAATCAGAAGAAAATTTTTATGGGGCTCATCAAACAACGGTAAAACAAAGATTTGTTGGGTTAATTGGGCAAAGGCCACGGCTCCTAAGAAATTCGGGGGACTCGGCATCGGATCGCTAAAATTTGCTAACATATCATTGTTAATAAAGTGGTGGTGGAGGCTTAAAATGGAATCAAACGCTCTTTGGGTTAAAGTCATTAATGCAATACATGGTCCATCTTCTACTAACTTTTGTGTTTCGGCTAAGAATAAATATGCAGGTTCATGACTTAACATTGCAAAAGCTGGAAATTTCCTTCACTCTATAAATCTAAACATAGAAGAATTATGTACAAGAGTGGTAAAAAATGGTCAAAACACCGAATTTTGGCATGATCGGTGGTTGGGTGTTCCTAAACTATGTGATCTGTTTCCGGAGTTGTACTCGTTGGAAGCAAATAAACGGTGCTCGGTTGCAGACAGAATATCGGGCCCTAGCCTTATGTCTTGGTCATGGACGGTTTCCCCGTTCCCGATGGCATGCTCAAATAAGCTTAGAGATCTTGAAGATCTGGTGGCTCATGTACATCTATCAAATGATGAGGACACGTGGAGATGGAATGGAGATGCTACTGGTATTTTCTCGGTATGCTCCTTGAAATCTATTATCGAGAACTTATCATATGATTCCCCATCCAATGTATGCTTTTGGAATAATTGGATGCCGCCGAGAGTGAATTGGTTCGTTTGGAGATTATTACAAGACAGAATCCCTACAAAGGTGAACCTTAGCAAGAGAGGTATACATCTCCCCTCTATAAATTGTCATTTTTGCGATGCTGCAGAAGAATCAATGGAACACTTGTTTTACTCGTGTCCGGTTAGTAGAAATATTCTGGATTGGTTTTTGCGCTGGTGTCAAATTACAGTGCCAACTCATTGTTCGATCCAACAACTGATCCATGGCATTTTAGGAGCTGGGACATCAACTTCCACAATTAAGTTTTTCCAAGCGGCTATTGGTGGTCTCATGTGGTTAATCTGGAAGTCTAGAAACAATGCGACGTTTGAAAATATAAACGTATCGGTGTCCAGAATTCAAGATGAGCTGAAATCTCTATTATATTCTTGGGTAAAATATAGGGCAAAATGTACTAGTATATCGTGGTCTGTTTGGTGCTTATGTCCTGTTTTCGTGTTTTGAATGTTTTTGTATCTCTTCTAGCTCCTTGCTTGAAGTGCTTTCTTATTAATATATTTTTATGGGTTTAGGTGGGGGGTGATGGCTTTGCCGAAGCTCCCTTCCCTCTTCCCTCTTGCTGTTAAAAAAAAAAAAAGTTAGGGTTGGATATTCGTAATGCATGGGGTAGCTTAGGTAGATAGGTAGCTAGGGTTAGGTTGGGTTGAGTAAGTAGTTGGATATGGTAGCTAGGTAGGGTTAACAATTGATTATTTGGTAAAAGGTGTTTGGGATCGATAATTTTCACTTATGGCAAACTATATGGAAATTTTATTTAAATTGTTTGCTTAATTTGTTAAAGAAAATTTTACGCATACGTGATGTTCGGATAAATGGAGATGTTCATATCAATCATAACTTGGAAGGGAGCATATTAATATTACATATAAACCTGATGACGCTTATGTAGCTGTCGAGAACAAGGTACATTTCATTTTCTATTTTGAGGTTTGTGTTAATTCCTTATAATGGTTTTCTAATGATTTTATTGAATATTTTTGAGGACGATTTTCAAAAATTCAAGCATATTCATAAGCGCTATAAGGTTAAATTATATTTACATAATTATATAATTTTTTTTGTTTGTCATTTTTTTTTTTTTTTTTTTTGTGTGTGTCAGGTAAATGATATTGAATTGAAAATGACTCGAGATATGTGTTTCTTTAGAATCGGAAATGGTAATTTAGTTATTTCATTTTTGTTTTGTTTTTTATTGTACTGTATGTGTATGTGTTAACCAATTAATTTATATCTTAATAATTATATCATTTTAAAAAATAAGGTCAAAATGCATTTTAGTACCCTGAACTTGGCTGACTGGAATTTCTACTACCCTGAACTATTAAAGGTACACTATAGTACCCTGAACTTGACAAAATGGTCGATTTAGTACCCTGACTCATTAATTTGATCGCGTTTTCTTACTTGATTTAATTTCGTTTGAGCTTTAAACGGACTAAAAAATATACGTTCATCTCAATATAGTGATATTAGAAGCAAATCAGGTGAGAAAACAAGACCAAATTTGTAAGTCAGGGTACTAAATTGATCATTTTGTCAAGTTCAGGGTACCATGGTGCACCTTTAATAGTTCAGGGTAGTAGAAATTCCAGTCAGCCAAGTTCAGGGTACTAAAATGCATTTTGGCCAAAAAATAATTCAGGTACAGATGATATGAGACGAGATTTTAACGAGACGAGCTTTTGATGAGATTTTGTTGAGATGAGATGTTGATGGGATGAGATGAGATTTTTATGAGATGAGATTTTTAGAAGATAAGATATTTATGAGATGAAATTTTAGCGAGATTAAAATCTCATCAAAATCTCATCTCGTCTCATCAAAATCTCATCTCATTAAAATCTCATCATAACAAAATTTCATTTCATCTAATCAAAATCTCATCCCATCTCATTAAAATCTTATCTTAACAAAATCTCATTTCATCTCATCTAATATCTCATCTCGTTAAAATCTCATCTCGTCAAAATCTCTTCACGTCAAAATCTCATATCGTCAGAATCTCATCTCATCTCATTAAAAATCTCATTATTATAGATTTTGAAAGAATGATATTTTGACGAGATAAGATTTTAATGAGATGCAATTTTCATGAGATGACATTTTCATGAGATGAGATGTCAAAATCTCATCTCATCAAATCTCATATCATCTCTCAAAATCTCATCTCATCAAAATCTCATATCATCTCGTCAAAATCTCATCTCACCAAAATCTCACTTCATCTCATCAAATCTCATCTCAGATCTCATCAAAATCTCATATCATCTCGTCTCATCATCATTTCATCTCATCTCATCTCATATTTCTTCTCGTCAAAATCTCATCTCGTTAAAATCTCATCTCATCTCATTAAAATCTCATCTCATCAATATCTCTTCTCATCTCTCAAAATCTCATCTCATCTCATTAAAATCTCATCTCATCAATATCTCTTCTCATCTCTCAAAATCTCATCACATCAAAATATCGTCAAAATCTCAATTCGTCAAAACCAGAATCCGTGATGGTAATTTTTAAATGGGTGTTAAAACCATGTTAAAAGGGCAAAAAAATTTTAACATGGTTTTAACAAGGTCCCCACACCTTGTGCTCTAAGAGCACAAAGTATGGCTTAGTTATTACCATATTATAGAATTTTTGGGTTTTAACATTACTTTAACATACACCCAGTATGGTGTAGTATCTTAAAGCCATGTTATAGGGTGATTTCAAGCATAAAATCTTTTAACGGTCCGCTAAAGTCATGATGGTTTTGTTTTATTAATGAGTCTATGGCAGGGATGGTGGTATGAGTTTGGCGGGGTTAAAGAGTTTTAGCGGGAGTTTAACACCCACATAACGTGTTAACAATTTGATATATTATGTACGATAATATTTAAATATAAAAGCTTGTGATTATTGAGCTATTTGAGATTTTATTGAACTATTAAAACTATTCATTCGTCAAGCTCGACTTGACTCCGAGTCAAACTTTTGACTAATTCAAGCCAGAACTTTGACCTAGTCAACGAGCTCGAAAAGATTAACATGTCGAACTTGAGGTTTTGATGGCTCGACTCAAGTTCTTAATGAGTTTTTTTGAGCCTCGTATACATACATGTATTTGTATTGATGTCTATATATATGTTCAAACTTTTCGAGCTTAGTTTGAATTTTATCGAACCTTATATTATTATATGTGTAAATTTTTTTTTTTGTGGAGCCAAACTCAACTTGTCTCTTAAGAGGCCATCGAGCTATCGAGTTGACTCAATTGCACCCGTAATAAGTACATATAAACACTCCCTCATAGCTTCATTTTCACCGCCAATCAAAACACGGGCCAAAAAGTACAAAATCTTAATGAAAATTGTGCATTTTGCACAAGTGAAAAGACAATCAAGACATAGTTTGATGTGTCGAATCGCAAGCCAGATTCAAAAGAGTGGCGGCCATGCAAGAGGGCAAAAGATTTAGTTAGTATGCACATGTTTGATGTTTCATAGTACAATCATGTGGTCACTCAATTGTGCAAGAACCATCCGGTGTCTCGTAGCTGGATTGGAAGAACAAGCTTTGTTTCTTCTTAAGGAATCTGCGTCATAAGATGATTAAGATAGTGTAAGAAATATGATTTGGTTATAATTAGGCATAAGACACAAAAAAATAAATTCCTAAATAGATTAGGCCAATTAATGAGAATGAAAGGCTTTCAACTATGAAGCTATGAACAAAAAGTTAGGTAACATATAAGATATGAGTAAATAATTAAAATCATACTTGAGAAAGTCCTGTAATTTGTGTTGCACCTTTGCTAATGTGTCTTGTTCGATATTGGCATGGTACAATATCTCCGGCAATTTGACTGCAAATTATTTTAAATATCAGATAGAATCATATACAAAAGAACGAAAATTAAGTTGCAAGATATTAAATTTTGTAGAATAAGACCCTTATGTTGACTACTATATTTTATATCTAACGCAAATAATTTGGCACGAAATGGCTTGAACTCATGTGCGCCCGGGCGACCTGCGGACACGAATGCAGCTCCGAAATCCTGGATCAATTTTTGCATCTCATCGACACTGTAGTTGTCTCGTACTGACCTCCTCAGCGCTGCAGTACTGACCCGTGGGCTGCGCTGAGCTATAGTCCAATACTGAGCTGCTGCGCTGACCTCTCGGACTGATCTGGCAGTTACAAAAAAAACAGCAGTAATTGCAGATTACTGTTTTGATTTCTTGTTTAATGGAATTGAATGCATTTAATGTTTTGATTAAACATTAGTCTTCATTCTACACTATAAATAGAGACCTTGTGTCTCATTTGTAGACACACCTTTACACACTTCTCTTCTAAAATCACAGCTTTCTTTCTTGAAAACACTCTCTATTTCGGTGAGTGTTCTGGCTTGGATCATATCCGGTAGTGTAAAACTACTCGGTTGTTTTACCCTGTGAAATAGACAACGAATCTATTTTAAGGGGATCGTGAATTTCACGAGACTCAACCAAAACCTTATTCTTGTTTGTTCTATTTATTTGTTTCAATCTTTTGTAAACGTTATTTCGTCAATTTCCCTTATTGTAATTGTATTTTATTAATGAAAATTGGTATTAGCTCCTACAAAAGTCTTACTAATGAGCTCACAAGTTGTAATTCCTAAATAAGCATCCTCTAATTGATTATGATGTCATTGTGTAATATAAGTCAATTTTGAAAGGGCTATCAAGTTCAAAGTAGGATTTTGCAAGAAACGTATGGACCCTACAAATTTATCATGTTTAATGTTCATGTTGTCAAAAAATTAGTTTTAAAATGATTAAACATTTATTAATAAGTTCAAACAACCAATGTTCTAAGGCTACTCAGAGTGGGCTAAAAAAAGTGGCGTGGGGGGTGAGGTGGCAACGGCAACGGCGTGGTGGTGGTGCTGTAACATTTCAACACTCTGATCCTCTAGGAAATGAGTGAAAAACCCACACTTTCAATGCATTAACATTTTGAAAGCTCTCATTCTCTCCTCCTTCTCTCTAAATCTCTCTCTCTCTCTAAAACACACACTTCACACACACTTGAACTTCAAATCACCATGGATCAACATGAATTGCTTAGATTATGCTAGCTTTAGCTCTCTCAATTGGTATCAGAGCACAATCCACTTGGAATAGATCCAAATTCGTGCTCAATTGATCTAGATTTAAAGTTTTTGATTTTTTTTTTGGAGCTCTGATTTTTTATTGTCTAAATTTTTGTTAGAAATCAGTGTTTTGATTGGATATTCGTATTTTTCCATTGATTTTAATAAGTTTAGAATAAAATTTCAATCAAATCCATCAAGTATTGATCTCAATTTGAAGATTTTTGTGAAAAATATGAAAACTCAAAATTTTGACTATAAATTCAAAATCGAAGGCTGATTTGCTACGATTTGAGCTGTTTGATTGTATCAAATTGTTAGAAAAGTGATTTCAAACGTTTTGGGATTTGAATCATTGATTTTGGTTAAGAATTGAAGAATCTAGGATCAAATTATTGAAGTTTTTGAAACTTACTGTCTCATTGAAGAACGATCTCGACAGGCTATGATCTCGATTCGATTTTGTTACAGACTATGTTCGATTCGAGAACTAAGTTCTCGGCTTCAACTCAGATCTCGACTCGAGATCCTTTGATCTCGCCAAATTGTTCTCGACCCCGAGAACCTGAAATCTCTGTAATTGATCACGCCAAAACACCTGATCTCGACTTCAGCTGGTCTCAATTCATCTCGATCTCAACGTTGTTCTCAATTGAACTCGCCTCTGCTTCGATCAGAACAAATCTGTTTTTTTTTTTTTTGCACTGTTCGTGCACTGTTCTCAACCTCGCTCGATCTCAGCCCAAATTAGTTCCCGGCCCAATTTTGCGTTGAAAATTTTAGTGTGTGTAGGCTTTGGGGTACCAGAGATCTCGTGTCCAACTTTGGCCCAACTTTGAGCACGTCATTTGACAAGTTTTTACAAATTTGATTTTTGGCCAAGTATACAAATTTGCTTATGAATTGCTTACATTTAATTTTTAATTAAAAAAAAAACAATTAATTTTACCAAATTATTTGATCATCATTTTCATCTCGATCCCACTTCTCAATGATCTCAATCCAATTTAATTTTAAGCACAAATCCAATTAAAGCCCAAAGATCATTTGATTCCCAATTTTTTTTTTTAAAAGCCCAAAATCATTTTTAATCCATATTACTAAATCCAATAGCTCGATCAGCTCACATTTTTTCTCAAACTATTACATTTTTTTAACACGAGAGTTTATACCTTCAAACTCGGTAACAATTCTGAAATGGATTCAAGAGATAATCCTGCAATTCTTACAACACAACATCATCAGTATAATGCATCTGCTAAATTGGAATAAAAAGTAGAAGAATCTGCATCAGCTATACTTGATGATTTGGAAAAAGAACTTCAAGATGTACTACATGCTATGTCACTTATTTCAAACTATCAGAAGAAATGGTACTCAAAACCTACAAACAACAATCTGAAATCTTCATCAAACTTTAAGTCTGCTCTATCTGCTACAATCTCAACTGATAAGCCAACTACAGTTCGTGATTCAGAGTATTATGAACGAAAGATGTTGATAACTAAACAAACTGAGAATGAAAAAGTGTTATTAGTTGAAGATCTTCAATGGATGGAAGATTCAGATCCTAAGGATGAAGCGAGTGATTAGGTTTCTGATCGGTTCAATGAAGAAGCCAACAAAGAAATTGAGGTAATCAGTTCTCTCTTGTCAACTTCGGATAATTCCAGTGACCCTGATACTTATTTTGTTAAAACTCAGATATCTGAAATTGATTCTTTAACACAAAACCTTTTAATTGAAAAAGATTTAAATATTCAACTTCAAAAACGTTTGAACGATTTAGAAAACGAACGTGAACAATTTGTTCATTTAGGTGAACAGCTTGCTCATTGTATTAAACAAAATCAAACTTTCAAATTAGAAAATCTGGATTTACAAACTCAAGTATACGAACTGAAAGTCAAATATGAAAATAATATTACGAATTTTTCTCATACAATTTCAGAAAAAGAACTTAAAATACACAATCTTAAAAATTCAAATGATTCTATATCAAATGCTCGAAATGATAAATATTACAAATTGTACATAGAAACGTTTCATGAATATCAAATAACTAAAAACTGGTTGGAACGTAAACAAAAAGAATTTGATGATAATGAGAAACAGTTTAAATCTTTAAACGATCAAATAAAAGAACTATCTGAAACCTTACATGAAAACGACATCAAAACATCACGAGAATTAAACAGCAAACAGAATGTCATTCATCAACTTGTAACGCCCCAAAATTTTCAAGGAAGTAAATAATACTCTTAAAATTTTATTAAATTTGAGTCTTGGTTGTGTTGTGGAATTTATTTAAGGTTTTATACTAATTTTCGTGATTTATTATACCTTATAATTACAAATAAGGATTTTTTTTAATGTCATGTTTCTCGTTAGCCACTAGTCCCGAATTAATAAATGTTGGTGACCGTACATAGCGAACTAGGGGAGTCCGGTTTAGTAAATTGGAGTGTGGGCTCGTGCGTGGAAAAGCCCATGCTGCGTGAAGGTTGGGTCTAGGCCCTAGGTCAGAACGTGTCAAAGGGTGATCGTTTATAAAAGGTCATTTCTTTCCCTAGCCGTCATTCTCGTTTTTTTTTTTAATCCATTCTCCTCTCCAAAGCAAACAACCACCGTATGTTCTGTGTAGCCGTCGTACCGTTTTGTTCCACCGTTGCTTGTTTTGTTTCCGGCGAGCTACTGGCTTCTGTTCCGCTGAGCTCCGCCGTCGTTACTGAGTTCCATCGACCACCTTGATATTCATCGGTTCTTGCAACCCACCACAATGTTATCCACTTTGCTTCTACATCACCACCGTCGTACGTGTTTCGTTTCCGGCAAGGTTTCTGTCACCGCCGTTCGTTTCTGTCACTACCATTTTCCGCGTTCCATTTCATTCGGTGATTTCCGTTCATCCAAAGCAGGAGTTCCCGAGTTGTTCATGGTCCCGAGCAGTTTCGTGTGGTGACGATTCTGCATAAATTCCGGTGAACCATCGCTTTCTTTTCCCCATTTTTGTTAGCCATTGAATTGATATTGATCTTTCACATTGTGTTTCGTGCGGTGGTCATGAGGCAGTTGTTGAGGTTTGCGAGTTTTGGTAACTAAATCAGCCGGCGATATAGGAAAGGAATACAATTCAAGCTAGAGAGATTGGTATATTTCGTTCTTTATCGTTTTCGTTCATACGCAACTACTGTTTTGTTTAAAAATTAAAATTGTGGGTTTTTGGTTTAAGAATCTTAGGCAGATTATCTTATATTATTATTATTATTATTATTATTATTATTATTATTATTATTATTATTAAATTTTGCGGGGGTAATTAATTGGTAAAAATGGAAGACTTCGTGTAAAGATTTTTTATGTGGGTTGCGGTTTGGGATCATGTTAAACACGGAAAACATCTCTTTCAAATCCTAACTAGAGCGGTGCATTTTAATCGTATATAATTTGGTTATTGCATGTTTTGAGTATTTAATATCGAATGTTTTGGTGTAAGGATTTTTGACAAAAATGACTAAGGAAACTTTTTCTCCTATTTTGTTCCTACTGGTTCGTGTTTGTCCCATTTTAGGGATCAAAGGAAATGCTTTCTTTATATAAAAAAAATAACTAAGGAAAAGGAAAAGGTTTTATTAATATCTAAATCAAAGAAAATATTTATTAATATTTAAATCAATGAAAATGTTTTATTGATATTTTAATTTAGGGGAGATGTTTTACATCTTTAAAACGAGTTTGAGTTGAGTCTAATCTGGGTTATCTTATATACCTTAGGATATTAGCCGGGCAATAGTGTAGAGCGCTGGGAGATCTTCGGAGCTTACGTTTTCTCGAGGTGAGTATTCTCACCGTGTATTCAGTTTTAACGTTATACATGCATGACTTACGTGTTACATTACTTGCACCATATTTGCTATCTGAGTTATCTGTTATCTGAGTTATCTGTGATCTAGCATCTTGTGTTCTGAGTTTCTGAGTTCTGAGTTTCGGAGTTTTGAGTTAAACATTAAACATAATATATCTGACTTGACACCGAAGAGCACTGGTGTCAGACGTTTTGACTTGGCACCGAAGAGTACTGGTGCCAGGCCTTTTGACTCAACACCGAAGAGTACAGGTGTTGAGGTGGTGTGAGGCGGGTCGAGGTTGATCTCTCGCCCCAAGTCACACTAGCGCGCTATATAAATTAAAATCTGAGTAATAAAATCTGAGTAATTAATCGAGTAGATTCTGAGTAGGAGTACACCGATGTGCCCTCATGTGTTGTATGTTATGATTGTTTGCATTTTGAGAATTATTCACTCAGCTTCCCCAGCTGACCCAAACTTTCCCCCACATTGTTTCAGGTACCAGCAAAGGAAAGGAGAAGGTGGACAGTTGATCGCTGTATCTTTTCATTACTGATGTGGACATCATTTAATATTTTAAAACACTTTACTTTATCTTAACTATTTCCGCAATAAATACGTTTTAAATGTTAAATATTAATATCTGAGATTTATTTATGGGACCTTTTGATTATAATTTTGTTTTCAAAAATTTTAAAAATCTTGTAAATTTTAGGGTGTTATAAGTTGGTATCAGAGCTCTAACTTGAGGGATTTGAATTCGCAAGGGGCGGATTCAAACTCAAGTTTGAGTTTCGAGTTTCTAAAACGTGAAAAGAGTAAAATATTTTTCTGAGAAAAGTTTCCACATCAAACGTACAGCATGTCACGTCGACCTCTCGCTTTTCCTGTTGCCGGTAATGTTTAGTAATTTTATTTCCTTGCGTATTATATATTTATTCTGAGTTAACCAAGAGGCGTATTCTGAGAATTTTGAGTTAAAAATCTGAGAGAGATTCTGGTATTTTTGGCGATGTGGATCGCTTTTCCGAGTGTAGTTTCTGAGTGCATCTACGATATAAACGCCAAGAGTTATAATTATATATATTTTTATAATTTGTGAGATTTTATAATTCTAAGTATAATTTAGAGCATAATTTTGAGTATAATTCTGATTTAACTCTCAGAGTTTTATATATATTTATATATATATACAAAAACTTATACTAGAGAAATTTGAAATTTAAATTTTAGTGAGAAAATATGGAGTGGTAAATTTTAATGAGAAAATAATAAAAGTTCTCAATTTAGAGGACACCAAATAGAGTTAATGTGGGATTTGATAAATTTGAGAAATTTTAACCCAAAGTGTTATAAATGGATATCAATTTCTGATATAATATCCATAAATTATTTAATGAGAAACGTGTTACGAGTAAATGAGAAAGGAGGAAATAATTTATATTAAAAAGGAGTAATAATTTTTTTTATATATAAAAAAAATACATGTTAAAATTAAATTAAAAGTTTTCGTTTTGGAGAGAACGAGTAAACCAGAGATTATTAAATGAAATTGGTCAAGAATATTTATAAGAGAGTTTATCAAGTTGCATAGGGAGAAATTATTAATTCAAGGAAATGAGAATTGTTAATACAAGCTAAAACGGAATCATTAAATTGAGATAGATTGAGATAAAATGAGAAAACATTTAAAGGTAGTGGTTTAAATAGATGTGTGAAAACTTCATGTGAATAACGAGTTCAGTGAGAGATTATTGAGTTAACGCTGAGATAATAAACGAGCTATATAAGCTTACTAGACTAATTAACTGAGAATTTGTTGAGTCAAATTAAACAAGATTTTTATTTTTATTTTTATTTTAATTTTATTTTTGTTGTTGTTTAGCTGATAGAGTAGTTATTTAAAGCAAAATAATGGGAAATTATTATCATGACTTTTGTTGAAAGAGATGTAACCAAATCAAGTTAAATGAGAAACTAATTAACCAAGAATACTGAACTAGAAAGTATTAACTGTCGCTCGAGACGACAATAAATCGGATAAAATGTTGAGAAAGTGTAAATGTTATTCATGAGAAATGATAAATGAGATAACTAAGAGTAGAAGAAAAGAAAAAAAACGAGATTTGTATGGTGAAAGTAACATATTTCTGTGAATCTGAGTTATCCGAGTATCGCGTATGAGACTAAATATACGCAGGAATTTCTGAGTAATGTTTTGAGATTTTTAGTACCCACAGCTGAGTGCATATTTGTATTTATCCGATATGGAATAAATTTTCTTTACTTCCTGAGTGTGAATATTGATAAATTTTTGTGTGGGAAGTTGTGAACTTTGAGATTGACTCGTGACCAAACGAAGGTATGTGTCGAAAGTAATAGAAGGGCCCCTATTACCGTGTACACACATGAATTTTGGTTGGTTATGAGAAGATTTTGAGGGGAACAATGGACCAATGCTTGTTGTTGTGAAAGTAGTATGTGTATCCTAATTGTTTGGATAATTATATGCTTGTTTTTTTTTTATCTAGTAGAGAATGCTAATTTCCAAACTCGATGACGAGTTTTCTCCAAGTGGAGTTGAGTAGGAGTAAAAAGGAAAATTACCAAGAAATAATTATCATTTATGTATTATTTATAAATATTGTGAGCATGATACTTATGCAGAATGATTTTTCTGAGTGATGATTTTATAATGTGAAATCTAGATACATATAATTGATCAGAGGATTTATAAGAGTAACTATCAAATTGAGAATAATAAAACTATTCTATGGGGTAATTATGGAGTTTATAACAAATTGATAAATCTGGACTATGGGAGAAATTAATAAATCAAGTTAATTGGGTCGAGTGCAATGGTGCAAAAGAGAAATAGTAAATAGTATAATTATATACAAAATAACGAGATAAGTATGCATACTCCAGCATGGTTATAAATGTGACAATGAGAAATAATTAAAAGAAAGTGATGAAAACTTATTAAGGTGTGGATTTGAAAAAAACTGCTACAAGGAAATTTTGAGGAAATGAGTTAAAATGAGGTCCTTAATTTCAGTTGGTAATTAAGTATTAAAACGTGCTAAATGAGAAATTCTATTTTTGATTGATTACTAAGTAATTTTGAGTCTATAAGAAATTTATAAATCGAGTTAAGTGGAAAAATTATTAAAATGAGTTAAAGAAGAAAAGTGGTAAATTAACGAGAAGTTTATTTAAAAATTTGATAACTATAAAATTTTTATTAATGAGAAATTTTAATTGTTAGTAATTATTAAATTGCGTAAGGAGAATGATCAAACGAAATTATTGAATTAAGTAATATATTTAGAGTTATCAAATAATATTTTTATTATTATTAAATTACTGAATCGAGAGTAGTTAGTGAAGCGAGTAAACGAGGAATACAATAAGTGAATTAAACAATAAGATTTTATTGAATTAACGAGATTTTCTGAAAGATGAGATGATAGTAAATTAATTAATTGAGTAATTTGAGATCATTAAAATAAGAGTATGAAATTTAATTGGAATTTTTAGTGGGTAACATGAATTTAATGAGTAAATGTATGGTCAAAATAATCAAGAGACAGTTTAAATTGTGTAATATCATGGAACCAGACTATTAAGGATCGTTAAACTAGATGAATGTGAAAAACATCTATTAAAATATTATCGAGAAACCACTAAATGTAGTAGAATGAGAACTTATTAAAGAGAATTAAATGACAAGATTGTTAATTTGAGCTAATTAGAGGGTTTTCATAATGAGTAATATGCAAACCTAATAGAGTGAGGTATTCTAAGCTAGTATTATAAGCTAGTTAAAGAAGAGTTATTCTGTGAACCAATAACGCGGTTGAGAGAGAAATTATCACTTCAAGTATTATAAGCTAGAAAATTTGAAACACGCGAGTAGTCTTAAGAATGAGTAAAAATGTGATTAATATCTAATGCTACTACCAGTAAATATTATTACTTTATGAGCTTATTTCTGAGATAGATTTCTGGATTTGCTTCTGAGTTTGCTCTTAAGTTATATTTCCGGGTTTATTTTCTGAGTCAGATTTCTGAGTCATACTTCTGAGTTATATTACTAGATCATATTTCTGAGTTATATACCTGAGTATATGAGAATTCAGTGTGACATGTATATTCGTTGTGAATAATTTGCCTGTTTTTGTGGTAGTTGATAGCGGTGTAAACCACTAAATATTTTTACCTTAAGCAAACTATTGTCCCTTTGTGTAGAAGACCTTTTGAGCCATTTCGATAGAGCTGTGCGAGAAGATTTTCCCATAAAACTTATTGTTATCGCCATGAGAGAACCGAGTGTGACTGTGATGATGAATTGAATGACCAAGCACTACGTCGAGATCATTTTTCGCCACATATAAATCCGTAACAAATCTCAAAGTGGAGTTGAATCGGAGATTCAACGCAACGTTACCGCTTGGTGCAGCCACTGTGTTCAACCGATGGAGCGAGGATACATCTTCAACATGGTGTCGTGGGCTGTTTTAACATATATATCGACACCATTTTCGACGTGAAACCAAGATCCTTTGAGAGCGTTCCGATTTCTAGCCTTATCGTCTTGCATTTTCAGAGATGGAAGATTTGTATGAGCAGTTGTGAGCGTCGGAGTTCATCCTAGTCGAGTAAGTCATAATGTTTTTTTTTATATATATATTTTCCCATTTGGGTTTGCGTGTCGTTGGCAAGCCGGCTGAGATGCGAGATCACTACCTGAGTTTCTTCCGAGCGATGACTTCGGGGACGAAGTCTACTTAAGTGGAGTTGAGTTGTAACGCCCCAAAATTTTCAAGGAAGTAAATAATACTCTTAAAATTTTATTAAATTTGAGTCTTGGTTGTGTTGTGGAATTTATTTAAGGTTTTATACTAATTTTCGTGATTTATTATACCTTATAATTACAAATAAGGATTTTTTTTAATGTCATGTTTCTCGTTAGCCACTAGTCCCGAATTAATAAATGTTGGTGACCGTACATAGCGAACTAGGGGAGTCCGGTTTAGTAAATTGGAGTGTGGGCTCGTGTGTGGAAAAGCCCATGCTGCGTGAAGGTTGGGTCTAGGCCCTAGGTCAGAACGTGTCAAAGGGTGATCGTTTATAAAAGGTCATTTCTTTCCCTAGCCGTCATTCTCGTTTTTTTTTTTAATCCATTCTCCTCTCCAAAGCAAACAACCACCGTATGTTCTGTGTAGCCGTCGTACCGTTTTGTTCCACCGTTGCTTGTTTTGTTTCCGGCGAGCTACTGGCTTCTGTTCCGCTGAGCTCCGCCGTCGTTACTGAGTTCCATCGACCACCTTGATATTCATCGGTTCTTGCAACCCACCACAATGTTATCCACTTTGCTTCTACATCACCACCGTCGTACGTGTTTCGTTTCCGGCAAGGTTTCTGTCACCGCCGTTCGTTTCTGTCACTACCATTTTCCGCGTTCCATTTCATTCGGTGATTTCCGTTCATCCAAAGCAGGAGTTCCCGAGTTGTTCATGGTCCCGAGCAGTTTCGTGTGGTGACGATTCTGCATAAATTCCGGTGAACCATCGCTTTCTTTTCCCCATTTTTGTTAGCCATTGAATTGATATTGATCTTTCACATTGTGTTTCGTGCGGTGGTCATGAGGCAGTTGTTGAGGTTTGCGAGTTTTGGTAACTAAATCAGCCGGCGATATAGGAAAGGAATACAATTCAAGCTAGAGAGATTGGTATATTTCGTTCTTTATCGTTTTCGTTCATACGCAACTACTGTTTTGTTTAAAAATTAAAATTGTGGGTTTTTGGTTTAAGAATCTTAGGCAGATTATCTTATATTATTATTATTATTATTATTATTATTATTATTATTATTATTATTATTATTATTATTAAATTTTGCGGGGGTAATTAATTGGTAAAAATGGAAGACTTCGTGTAAAGATTTTTTATGTGGGTTGCGGTTTGGGATCATGTTAAACACGGAAAACATCTCTTTCAAATCCTAACTAGAGCGGTGCATTTTAATCGTATATAATTTGGTTATTGCATGTTTTGAGTATTTAATATCGAATGTTTTGGTGTAAGGATTTTTGACAAAAATGACTAAGGAAACTTTTTCTCCTATTTTGTTCCTACTGGTTCGTGTTTGTCCCATTTTAGGGATCAAAGGAAATGCTTTCTTTATATAAAAAAAATAACTAAGGAAAAGGAAAAGGTTTTATTAATATCTAAATCAAAGAAAATATTTATTAATATTTAAATCAATGAAAATGTTTTATTGATATTTTAATTTAGGGGAGATGTTTTACATCTTTAAAACGAGTTTGAGTTGAGTCTAATCTGGGTTATCTTATATACCTTAGGATATTAGCCGGGCAATAGTGTAGAGCGCTGGGAGATCTTCGGAGCTTACGTTTTCTCGAGGTGAGTATTCTCACCGTGTATTCAGTTTTAACGTTATACATGCATGACTTACGTGTTACATTACTTGCACCATATTTGCTATCTGAGTTATCTGTTATCTGAGTTATCTGTGATCTAGCATCTTGTGTTCTGAGTTTCTGAGTTCTGAGTTTCGGAGTTTTGAGTTAAACATTAAACATAATATATCTGACTTGACACCGAAGAGCACTGGTGTCAGACGTTTTGACTTGGCACCGAAGAGTACTGGTGCCAGGCCTTTTGACTCAACACCGAAGAGTACAGGTGTTGAGGTGGTGTGAGGCGGGTCGAGGTTGATCTCTCGCCCCAAGTCACACTAGCGCGCTATATAAATTAAAATCTGAGTAATAAAATCTGAGTAATTAATCGAGTAGATTCTGAGTAGGAGTACACCGATGTGCCCTCATGTGTTGTATGTTATGATTGTTTGCATTTTGAGAATTATTCACTCAGCTTCCCCAGCTGACCCAAACTTTCCCCCACATTGTTTCAGGTACCAGCAAAGGAAAGGAGAAGGTGGACAGTTGATCGCTGTATCTTTTCATTACTGATGTGGACATCATTTAATATTTTAAAACACTTTACTTTATCTTAACTATTTCCGCAATAAATACGTTTTAAATGTTAAATATTAATATCTGAGATTTATTTATGGGACCTTTTGATTATAATTTTGTTTTCAAAAATTTTAAAAATCTTGTAAATTTTAGGGTGTTACACAACTTCAAAATGATAATATTCAATTATCTTCCCACATCATACACCTTGAAGAAATAATCGCCAAAAGAGGACAAACTGATCAAACCATTCATTTGAATAAGCCTAAAGATTTCAAATACTACAACTCAAAAGAAGGGTTAGGAGCTGATAACCCATGATATTTTAAAAATGCATGTAATGTGCTTCCAACATTGTACGACTACAATTACACGAACAAAGGTATCTGGCAAAGCTTCGTTCGAATGACAAATGAAGAAGAGGAAATTGAGACTTTCAACAAAGCTTAGAAGGAGAATGCACAAATTAGTTTCAACTATGCTGAATTGAATAAAACATATGAAACTAAAAAGGCACAATTTGAAAATGATGATTATTTTCCAATTATAAAACCAGAAGAATTTGACATTAAAGGTAATGATGTTCTTCAACAAAAAGTAATTCCAAAGGTTTATGTGCCATCTCTAATTCTTGAAAAGAAAATTTGTCAATTGGAAACCGAAATTGATGAAACATATAAGGTGTTTGATAAACAAAAATCAGTTTTACAAACCAAAATTCTTGAATTAGAAGACAAAATTGTTGCACTAAATACTCGTTCGGTTCAAAGTGATTCTCCAAAACCAAAGTCTCTTGTTAATAATATTTCTACTAACATAGTTCCTATCATTTTAAAACGAGTAGCTAAGCGTTCACACGAACCAGATGGAAACAGAATTTTAGTATCAGAAACCCCCAAATCGTCACGTTGTAATACTACTAATGGTTCTTTTCCTTGTGGACATAAATTTGTCTTGCTTAAACCTCCTAATATTGATAGAAATGTGTGTGCTACTTGTGTCTATCATTTTTTCAATAAAATCAATGATAAGACATCGCTTGAGCATCTGTTTATTACAAATTTTATTATTCTATATTACTAATACAAATTTTTTTCTCTCAAACAGTTTTTCAAGCTTGTACATATATACAATCACACAAGGTTATCAATATTGAGTATTAGCTTTTGTACTATTCATAAACGATCTCATTACCAGTCTAGGTTGGTACTGATTGCATCAGTTTATTACAAATTCTCTTATTTCTCATTGCTACCTTTGTGTTACTTCATTGTCAAAATTTTCAATTGTACATCGATTGTTCTCAGACTACTTACATTTTTCTCAATCCTTAAATTTTTTTTTAACAATATTCAATTCTTCGAGTATAGTTGAGGACATCACATTTTTATCAATTCTCTCTTACTCAGTGATGATCACCATTCCAAAAAAATTTATCTCACTTTGTGCTCACAATGATGTGTTCACAACGTAGGATATAAATTTTTGTCATATTCTTAAACGATCTCTTTACTAATGTCGATTAGTACTGATTGCATCTGTTTATGACAAACTTTCGTCTCTTGCGTTGTGGCCCTATTTTTCGAAAATCTAATTTTGCACGTAAATTTTTCATTTTTCAATTACATGTTTGCAACATTCAACACAATTTGCTGTTAAATTCGTCGATCCATTTACTGATTTCAATCATTACTGATTGCATCTGTTTTTAACACCTTCTTGGATTGTGTGTTCTTACTATTTTTCAAACGATGTTCATACTTAAACGATCATTGGAGAAGTCATTTTTCATTTTCTCCGGACTGTTCAGATTCTATTATGACTTACTCATACTCTCTCACACACAAAATTGTTTTTAATGCCCTAACCTCTGTTAGGTCATTGATCTTTGTATATCCGTCGATCTTTTCTCTGAACACGTTCAGAGAAGATTGCATCTTTGTAAGTGGTATACTTCGCTGATCTTTGATCTAACCCAACAAATTGATTTCTTTTAAATCTCAAATATTTGATTAACCATGTCTTTAATCATCGTGTTCGTCATATCCATAAACGATCTCTTTACTGAAGTTTTTTAGTAAATATTGCATCTGTTTATGACTTCACGTGATTATTGACATTGTTATTTTTCATTTTTCAAATATTTTTCTCCAAGATTCTTGGATAAATCAATTTTTATCTGGTTACTTCGTGAGTACTAAATTTTACTGGTTCTCAATTCCGAAGTCCACAAATATCAAAATCTTGGCTCCCGTGTTACACCGACACACAATTTCCTCTATCCGTTTCCACGAGGCAAATATTCAAACTTTCAGCATTAACATGAGGACCCTGGTCATTATCCTCATGAGGGGGAGAAAAGAGCAAGAATTAGTGAAAGTATCAGGTTTATAACTGAACAACATCAAAAAGAACCACAAACATTTTATCAAAGAAGAAAATTATCATCGTACGTACTCAGATTAATTGCAAAATCAGAATTAGTTTATATCAAGTGATTCAGAGGAAGAGAAAGTGATAATAAGTGTACTAAATGATAAAACAAGTGAAGAAGAAGAAACCGATTCATTTACAGAAATCTCTCTTAAAATCTCAACCATTTCAATCTGAAAACTTAATCGTATAAATCTTTCTTTCCAAAATACAAAACATTCACATTTATTCAAAACTTAAATGTACAAATCATTCTTTTCAAAATCCAAAAACATCATTATCCAATCCTCACAAAAATCTCTACCACAAAATCCAAAACAAAATCTCCAACATCTGAAAATCCCAGACAAATCCTTACATAAGTGATATTCCATTTCCAGAATTTTTAATCTTTAGTGAATCCGTTTTAGGTCTTTCTTACACCAACAAATTCAACGAAACAAAATTAGTTCCTTTGAGTGTCTAAAACTTCAAATTTCTGCTATGGTACTCTCCAGAAACTCAGAAATCATTTACATATCAAAGGCAGAAATCTTAATTGCTTCTTATCTCAGATGTATTCTTTGAACTGCAAAATCAAGAGAAGTCAATTACAAATATTGACAAGAAATTAAATTGAAGGAATATAGTTCACCATTTTGAAGCACATCTGAGAGTAAATGAAAATCATAACGGGCCAACAGAAGAAATTGAAGAAGGAAGACTGAGATGAAATGTTAAAGCTCAAAAAAGGGGAGATTGTTAGGACTAGTTTTAAGCTTTAACATTGTAATTAGCCTAATTAAACTAGTTTAGAGGTTAAAGTATAAATACATTGTGTGATGACTAATGATGTAAGCTTTTCCACACTTTCAATGCATTAACATTTTGAAAGCTCCCATTCTCTCCTCCTTCTCTCTAGATCCCTCTCTCTCTAAAACACACACTTCACACACACTTGAACTTCAAATCACCATGGATCAACATGAATTGCTTAGATTATGCTAGCTTTAGCTCTCTCATATACTATATAATTCAACGCTAACATACAATTATATACTTTCAAGAATCACCTAACATCATGTTAACAATTCAGTTCCACTCACACAACAATGCTTAATATTAAGCATCAAATGTCGCTCCTTACAAGAACATAAACCTAATTGTTATTATCATACTCTGTAAAATCGTTAAGTCATCTAATGAATGTACAGTCGGTACCATCGCGACAATCATACACATTCAAATACCGATATCCTACTCCAAGGCGACAACCAGACAGGGCATTCTAAAACTATACCGTCCTCAGAATACACGGCCTGATGAACACCCATCAAACTCTCGACCAATTCCACAAATTATAATAATTAACAACTGATAACAAATATAAATCATTACCTTGGGCATCTGGCTGGCGCGTGACACTGCCCCGACTACTAGATTTGAAACCATAAAGTTTAAAATAATTTTTTTAAATTTTTCCAAGCATGAAGTTGAGTTCAGAAACACCCAAGTGAGTTTGAATCGCTTAAGTTTTTGCTCTGATACCAGCTTGTAACGTCCCAAAATTTTTGCGATTTTAAAAACATTTTAAAACAATATTTAAATAAAGAATGTCTTTAAATAAATGTGTATCCTTAAATGTGCATCCAAGCCAAAATATTAAATATGCGGAAATAAAATGATAATAAATGTCATAAGCATAAAACGGAAATTCAACCGTTTTTAAGTCTGTATCACCCGTCAACCTTTTCCTTGCCCTTTGAACTGCAAGTACTACACATCTGGGGGAGGTGGGTAAACATAACGCTTAGTGAACTCCCCCACTGAGTACCGGGTACCACAATACCGAATCACACATATAAATGGTCATAAAAAATCACTACAATAATCACATAAATAACATTTTTACCATTAAGTGATCGGGTGTCACGTCATGCCGTAAACCACACCTGAGAGGAGTGAACATCTATTATTATTAACATAATAATTTATACGTGCATGTCATACGATAACCCATCACAACCAATCACAGGAATCAAGCAATTCACGTAACCAAACAAATCACATAACACATAAATAATTAACGGTTAGATACTAAGGCAAACATGTAAGGAACTCACTTTTGCGAAGCTAACATCTAGGGCTACATTTCATATTCAGAACACTCTGCCCGAATTTGTCCCGAAACCGCCACCCAACTCAACAGATTCGTGCAGTGAATTCAGCACTACGACAGTGAACGGAAACAGCTATAACTTCCAAACCGTAACTCCTAATGACGAATGATCGGCGGCCACGGAAAGCTAACTCGTAGAGCTAGAACTTTCTAGAAGGCTGGGAAGCCAAATTCTGGCTTTAAGCAGATCCAAAACAGCTATGAATGTGACGGTCAGAAACTGTCCAGAAACCAACTAATTTAAAGCAATTCGAAAGCAAGATACATAACCCAACATCAACGTCCTGAACATCTATCGAGATGCCCGAGACCTGAGTTCTTGGCCGTCCTAGAGTCTTAGCTTGGTTGAGACAATCGATAACAAAAACAACACGAAGCAAAAGAACTCACCGAGCAACAACCACAACAAAGCAACCCACTTCACTACAAGAAAAAACCTTTTTTGAGATGGTGGGTATTTGCGGCGACGTACCATCGCAGCAAAAGACCCAAAAAGACACAAAATAAGACGTGCGTTCTTCCACGAAATTATAGGCGGGTTATTTCCCCCCAAATTTTTCCCACGCAAAAGATAAAACGCAGCCTAGGGTTATTTACGCATTTCATCTTCACATTTTCATTAGCCGGCGAGAGATGAGAGATCGACGATCACCACCACCGACTCAACACCACCTCCGACGAACCACCACTACCAGCGATTCAACACCACCTCCGACGAACCACCACCACCAACAACGAATCATCACCACCTCCAACACCGAATCACCACTGACCACCACCGATTCAACACCACCGCCGATTGATAAGGTATGTTCAGCTGTGTAATTGACTGTTTTTCGATTTGTTTAACTAATTTGTTTCAGTTGATTCAATTTGTATGTGTTTCGGTTAGCATTACTCACCACCGGCCGAGAACCACTACCGTATCAGAACCACCACCATCGATTTAGGTATGTTCTTGTTTTGATTTAGGTTGTTTGTTTCAGATTACTGTGTTCCGATTAGGTGCAGTTTATTGGTAAACAATCTGCCCGATTTAATCCAAAATTAGTGATTAACAGTTTATTGATGAACATTATGCATGATTTAACGCTTTAATGTGTAATCTTAATGACTTGCAATTGTACACGTAGATTAATTTATTTTTAAAACTGCAGCATTGCTCAAATTGCTCATGGTGAACGATTAGGTATTATAAGACTCTACTGGGAGATGACATGGGAAAATTCCATGCTGCATTATTGATGAACACGTTTCATTTTGCAATGCAGGCTGTTTTATCAAGGGGAATTACATACTTTTGATCTCTTTAATGGCATAATGTTTTTTTTAATTAACTTTTAACTAATGCTACAGATGGAATTTGCCTTTAACAGTTGTACCAACCACTCTTGCAACAGCACTGGATGTCATCTTGAGCAATGAATTCCTTGATTTTATCTCTGTTACATTTGCCACCATGATAATTTCTCATATTTCTTTAATCATTTTAAAATAGAAATAAAACAGGATATTAATGTTGAACAAATAAACTACTTGGTGAGCTGGAATATTTTTTATTAACTCAGTTTTTTTCTTGTTTACAGTGCAAATCTGCATATCCTATATTTCTCTTGATATTTGCCTTTGCTTTCAGGTACTGTTCACTATCTGACTTTTATGTTATCAATTTTTTTTTTGCAATTATATCTTTTATCTTAAATTATCATCATAAACTTATTCGATGTTCATTAGTAACTAATATCTGGTTTATTGTGTAGGTTGGAGACTCCAAGTGCAATAATTATTGCAGTTGCAAAAGAGACTGCATTTGGATTTTGAGGTTTCATGTTTGTTATGCTTGCTGCTGTTATGTTTGGTTTTCGGTGGAGCATGACTCAAATCCTTCTTCAGGTATTATTATTGTTTTATCTTTTTGAATTAATTAATTAATGATCTTACCCCCTAAGTTTCTTTTTCAACTTTCTAGTCAAATAAAAACATTTTACAGATCTGATAAGGCTGGAAAGCTGCTTGCTGAAGTTTTGATCAAGGGATTGCAAGGCAACAAGTACAATAAATATCATGCTAGACCCAGTTGACCAATTCCTCTTTATTTTTAATTTCTTTCTATAATCTTATAAATTTCTGGCAGATAATGGATATGGTAAGTTACAATTTGCAGATGAAGATCATAGCATTGATTTGGCTCGTGATGAAGATCATACCGATAGCGATGATTATATATTTTTTAAGTCAAATGTTAATGTTGTTAACTTTCAAACATGTTCGTTTTATTAACTTTATTAGACGTTTGTATGAAATGATTAACTTTGAAATATATGATTGTGTTGATGTTATTGTTGGGGTTTGTTAGATATAATGGTTTTTAAAAATTATTGCTCGGAAATATCAGGTGGAAACACCAAATACAGTACAAACTAAAAAAAAAAAAAATTTGTGGCCATGGCTCGCCGCAAAAGGTTCGCCGCTAAAGGTCAAATTCAAGTCGCCAGCCATCGCCGTAAAAGGGTCGCCGCAAAAAGCTATCGCCGCAAAAAGCTCAAAATTATCGCCGCAAAAAGTATTTAACTGCGAAATTTTAGCGACGATTTTTTTGCGGCGACATGTCGCCGCAAAAAATCTTTTGGGGCGAGATTTTGACTTTTAGCGACGAAAATCGTCGCCGCAAAAAGTGAATTTTTTAGTAGTGCTTATTGAACCAAATACTAAGGTCCCATTTGTTTTAACGTAATCTTCCGTAATTGCAATTCAATTACATTACGGAGTACGTTTGGATGAATTTTTTTTTCATAATTCAATTACGACGTAATTTCGAATTACGATATTCGTTGTAACTGAATTCCGTCCCAACACCCTATGAATTCAATTACGGTCCTTTAGTAAACTAACAAATTTGAATATATTATATGCTTCAGACTTTAAAATCGTTGAAAAAAGTATTAAAAAATTTAAAAAATTCAAAAAAAAATTAAAAATTTAAAAAAAATTTAAAATTTTTTAAACAAATAGTTTTTTTTTAACTAAAAAAATAATAAATTTTTTTATAAATAAAAAAAAATTAAATATAAAATAAAAATAAAAATAATAAATAATAAAAAATAATAAAATTTTAAAAAAGAATTTTAAAAAGTTTTTTAAAAAATGAATAAGTATTGATTTGAATTAAAACTCAAAATTTTGGTAACCAAACACGTAACCGAATTCAATTACAACCGATTTTAATTGCATTACAGAGGCTTACGAGCCAAACGCCCCCTTAGTGACGAGTTCGGGATTAAAAGGCGACTTGATTGGCAGGAAACGTGACCACAGCTCGACAGTCCCAATTATGAGAATTATGCTCAAGAAAACCGAGAGAAGGAGAAGTCTTACCGATTAGGACAACGAACAACCAATGACAACACCACAACCACAACTGTCAGACGACGGTTCTCGGCTGCTTGGCGACAAAGGAACAGGGCTGCAGAAATAAAATCAAAGCTCGATAAATCCCCACAATACGAGAATTATGAGCTTAAGAATCAAATATAAAATTCTTACCGAACTATAACGCGTAACACCACCTCTGCCGATTGGCTGAATTCGAGCAGAGGAGCGATGAAACAGCAGCGAAATCAGAGATGAAGGCTGCTAGGATTTAAACCGCAGATTGTTACGATTAAAAATCACAAATTAAAAATCGAGTATTACACTTACCGAATGAAACGAATTCCACAACATCACACATAACCATCGCAGGTGGCTGAATTCCGATTGAGAGGCAAGCTTCAACGATCGATCGACAGAAAAGAGCTGGGAACGACGACTCTACAAACGTGGGGTTTTCACTCAGCCAATCGTGTGATCATAATTGGCCCTCCCGAAAAACGAGACTGGACGAACCAGCCTTGGCCGGCCCTTTTGGGCTTGGCCTGGCTAGACCCAACAACCTAAGCTAGCTAATTAATAACCGGGACGTTAAACGATAAACCGGGGGTCAAACCCGAGATATAATTTATTTAAGTAACGTGCCCTACATAACAAACGTCTAATTAATAAAACTTACTTCAATTTTATTTTTAAAACTAGTTTATGACCCGTGAAAAATCACGGGTTGTCGAAATTGCTATGAACGTATATTACATATATAATAAAATATGATTCGTTATATGTAACTATATAAAATATTTAATGACAAATTATATAATATTTCTATAATGTAATTGTTTTTTTTTTAATTGCTTATAATTCTACACACGTGATGATATACGATTACAGAATCATATATTTTAAACATATAATAAGAAATATGAAAAATATAAACGTTCAGTAGATGAAAAAGCATTTAATAAAAATTAAGCTAACTAAATAACAAATAAGATAAGTTAATTTATATTTCTAAAGACTTCTCTAAAAACAATATTTGTAGTTTTTATTGCTATACAACCATCCTTAGCTTCTATTAAAATTTTCAACATTTTTTTACTCTTGACTTTAGATAAAGCCACATATAATTGTCTGTAACTGGCTCTCTCAAATATGGATCAACATTTGACAATGATTGTTTGTTAATATTATATTTAACATATTAATTTGAAATAAACTTACTTCTCCTTGAAATCTTTAATTTCATCCAATTTAGTGTCGATGAATAACCTAATAAATCCAAAATAGGTTGGATGCTGACAAAATCTAATTAAGAAAGGAATGTTAATTCTATAATATGTAGTTGAATTCATATAAGCTTGTCTTATATATAAGAATGAAAAATATGAATAACATACCTTGCCAATAGTTTAACTTTGCAAATTAAACAATTACAGTGATCTTAGAATTTCTGTCTAGATTGGCTATATATTTATTCATTTTATAAGTAGAGCTGCCCCCCCCCCCCCCCCCAAACACACAAAGTTAACTTCAATTTAGAATATTTACTATATAACTTAAAAATAAATTTGTTAGTACCCAAAAAAAGTTACAAAAATTTATATAATTAAAAGGAAAGAGAAGAGTTGCAAACTCTATGTTGTGTAGACGAACAATCAATCATTGTTTGTTTTTATAAGGGTTGACTTTATTCAATGGCTCATACTTATAATCTCTCTAATGACGTATATAACCATTTAGAAATTAATAATGATTTTTTACATCTAAAATAATTATAAAAAATTGTAAAAAACTTTCCAACTAATGTATCAAGATCCAATTGGTTTGAAAAAATTGTATATTAATTAGCTGATTCAAAACCATGATATGACCCAGAAGAGTCTTGACATTCCTTCATCTTTGTTTTTTGTACTAAAAAATGTTTCTTGTGATGTTTGCTATAATTGAAATTTGATTTATTTTGATAAAGAGACGCTTTAGAAATGTAGTATGGTCTTCTTTGAGTAAGTTTTTAAAACTTGACAAAAATTTGTTTAAATGCTTACCATTGGATTTTAGATCCCTTTTTGGAATAGATAAAACACAATTAATCAAATTTAATCTAAATAAAGATAAGGATACACAACTTTGTTTTGAATAATCGCTTTATAATTAGTGGGCCGTTTTTTTGTTTTGATTTCTAGTTTGTGCTAATACTTTGTTACATAAGAGTTGATATTTGTTTGAAATCTTCCAAAAAGTTACCTTATCAAATATCCAGAATGTATGATTTGAAATTGGCTTATATCATATAAATTTTTTTTATTCTTTTATAGATTTACACGGACTATATGCATATGATATGCATATTATTTAGAATGTATTAATATGTCTTGAATTTCGGAAAAGAAGTATATATAATTGTTTTAAATTTGGATATGGTTATATATTATTTGCCATGTCATATGGTTTTCTAAAGTTTTTTTTATTATGTTATAGAGTTTATTTCTAAAATTATATAAAATTATATAGTGTGGTAGTATGTAAAATCTTAAAAGGTAAAGAAATATTCCGGTTTTAAAGAATTAATTATTTTAAATGGTTTTGTTTGATTGATTTGTTGATTTAGATAACGTAATAGAAATTAAAAATCTGATTAGTTGGCCTTTGATTTTTTTTCCTTAAAAACCTCTAGTTAATAACGGATATCAATTAAATCTAATTCTAATATAAAAAATAAATTAAATTCTATTTAATAAGGTGTTGCCACATCATCTATGACATCTAAGAAAGTGACATGTGACCATATAAGCTTTGTTTTATTATAGTAGTAGATAGATAAATATATAAAAATGACTAATAGCTTACCATGAAAATCGGGGCGTTACAATTTTGGATCATGTTGTTACAGAATGTGGTCATTTAAAAAATTAATACTTCCTACAAATGTTATGATTCAATACTTGTAATAATCCAAAACTTGTAATGATTCAAAAGATTCATTTAATTGAAAATATAATATCCAAAACCATATTATTTAACATGTATGATTCTTATATAATGTTTCACAAGATTGTTATTAACTCAAATGTTTTTATGATCCAAAATGACACAACTCAATGATCCAATAGATGTTTATATGATTCAAAATTATTTGGATCTTTGTTAAATGTTGGAACATTTTGTTGATTTTGGATCATTTTTTTAATTTTGGATATTTTTTTAATTTTTAGATCATTTTCTTGATTTTGGATCATTTTATTAAAAATATGTTTTTAAAATTTCATGACCATACACTTGTAAAGAATTTAATTTTAAGAACTATGACATTTAAAAAAAATTATAAAGAAAAAAAATATTGCCGAAAAACGGAGTGGGGGGATAAAGCACCACCAATCAAATGATGACAAGTGGCGAAAGAAAGAGAGAAAATATACAAAAATGGCATTTGTGCCCTTTTAAAATGGGTGGACGAGAATTGTTCTCACATTCCTCACCGATTTTTAAGTCAATATAGGATCATAACCCTAGTTACTAATATTATATTTTATTAATAATTTTACGGGTAATTATAATATGTAGCTTAAAAGTTATGGAATCTTAATTTTGGCATAAATATGTTGTTGGGTCGCTGAAAAGCATCCCCACTGAAGAGATTTAATGAAGACAAAAAGATAAATAGTTAGAAGACAATCTGAGGATTAGTTCCTCAGATTGTGGGTAACTGAATCTGATCAGTTCGGATTTCAGTTACCCAGTTACACTATCTGAAACAACGATCAGTTACACTATCTGTAATCCAACAAGATTACACGCTGCTAAAATTACTCCAGGCCTTATTTCTTTGAGCAGAGTGTAAATTACCAGTTAACCTTTCGTTACTTTATTTGAGAATTGAATCTCATAACGAAGGTGTCTGGTCTTGTGCTTGATCATTTGTTGATCACAAACTTGTCTTAGATGGTATCTGTTATTGTCTATCACATGCAAGCAGTTTAGTTAGGATTTGTTCTTAGCTATTCCGCAAACTGCTTACATCTTTATTGTATCATTATTGATTAATAAAGAAAAGTTTAAAAAGTGTTGAGTGTTACCACAAATATTTTATTTGATCAGTGAAAGCGTATAAGTGCATTAATTCACTTATTACTGGACTAACTTAACATATGTATTTCTTTATAGAACCAGTGGTCTACAAGGAATGTATAATGGATGTGAACTCCTATCCAAACTCATATAAAAATATCAAGCGGTCATCTTTGGACAACCTTAATAAGGGTGTGTGTGAATTGACTCCAAACAAGAACACAATTCTTCACCTTGTATCTGAGTTTGGAGACGTAAACTATGCAAATGATCTTCTTAAAGAACACTCATCTCTCATATGCCATGAGAATTCTGATGGGGGGACGCCTTTTTATGTTGCTGCAAGGGAGGGAAACATCGACATACTTGAAATTTTGACTAATTATGTTAGACCCGGTGAACTCGTAAAACTCTCCACAAGAAGCAAAGACAAACACAATGCCCTCCATATCGCCATACAAAACCATCATGTTGGAGTAGTCTTTTGGTTGGTGAAAGAAATTCCTCAACTTGCAAATCATACCAATGAATACAATGTAAGTCCGCTTTATCTTGCTACAGAAAGAAACTATAATCATATTGTGGGTTTCATGCTGGATGAGTGCAAGGAAACAACTTTTGATGGACCGGATGGGAAAAATGCATTTCATGCAGCAGCAGTAATTGGAAAAGGTAATCTAGTAAATTTACCTTAGTTTGTGAATTATGATATGTGTATGTTCATACATACATACACACAAACACACACACCCACAAACAATTCTCAACGAATATATCAATTTTCACCGGATCTCACTTCTATATATATATATATATATATATATATATATATATATATATATATATATATATATATATATATATATATATATATATATATATATATATATAGGGGTGCATTATACACAGAACCCATATGTGTAGAGAACCAACAGAACCCACTAAAAATGATCTGGGCCATTGAATGATGGTGGGACCATCTAACGATTTTTTAGATTGAAAAGGGTATTTTTGGGTTTTTCCTAGAAAGCTAATTAATTAAAATATAAAAAGAAACCGAATCATTTAACCAAATACATATATTCCGGTACCTACCATCACACGATCACCTAAAATATCTCCCTTCTCTCTCATACAAAATATATTCTCTCTCATCCGTTTCCCTTTTCATCGTCATCTTCTACAAAAAATCCACAGAACCTCCTTCCAATCAATATCTTCGACAAAATTGGGAGATTTGTATTTGTATTTGATTTGTAAGTTTGATTTGTATTTACATGAGTGTATTTGAATGTTTGATTTGTATTTACATGAGTGTATTTTACAGAATGTCTAAATTAATGTGTTGTCTGTAAAAATCAAAAAATTATGGGCTTACAGTTTCAATTTTGGTTAAATGTACTTGAATTTTATATCCTTATGTACACATACGTCAATGTTAGAGTGAAGAACTCAGGTGTGTTTTGCTTATTAAAAGTAAGGTGTGTAACTTTGTTTAAGGTTAACAAAGGTACAATTACATTTATGTATAAGTACATGATGTATTACTAATTGAAATTAAAATTATGTACATGTATGTAAGTTTGTGGACTGTAAGTGTAGTTATCGGTTATACATTTGCTGACAAAATTGTCCAAATTACACCTAAATATAGTAAAAAAGTGTAGTATTGAACGTGTAGTACGTCCTAATAAAATGGCACTCAATGTGTACATTCGTGGAACAAAACATATATAAGCCTTCGTAAATACAAATTTATACAAATTCTTGGAATTTTGGGGACTGCGACAGTTGTGTGGCCACATAAATGGATTAATTATACAAAATACATTGATGTAATCGCAAAACATGTACGGTTAACATTGATGTATTTGATGGTCTACATTGGTTAACCGTATCAGTAATCTGTATGAAGGTAATATGTATGAGGGTAATGTAACACGTCGTGTATTCGATAACATAGAAGTTAACAATTAAAATTCCTTCAACAAACAAATGATGTCCAAATCTAAAATGGTGAACCAAAAACATTAAACTTGCAAACCATAAAAAAAAATGGTTGAATAAAAAAATGTTTCTAACTGTTAGTCATCAGCATCCGAATACTCAATATCATCGTCTACTATATCATCCTCATCTTCTTCATTTTCATCATGTATGCTGTCATTTAACGTAATACATGTATGTATTATTGTAGAACATATAACTAATTAGATACTGATTACAGTCGTTTAACACAATACATGTATGTATTAATGTAAAAAACGGCATGTAGACTACTCTGCAAATTGCGATTATTAATTTTAAATGTATTACGCTTGAATTAAACAAATAAAACGAAGCAATATATAACCAGTACAAAATGAAGATGACGAAAATGTAAAATACATCAGAATAATATTATAATACATTAAAAAAAATACCAGAATGAACTTGATAGGGTTCGCAATAATCTAATTGCTGAAATTGATTTGCTACGACAATTACAAAACTCTCGATTGGATCTATTATATCGGTGCATAGATTTTGTTGATAATTTGATGCGTGTTCTTCACCGTTCGTCATTTAATCTTACAAAATTCTATATGCTACTTCCGTAATCGATTATAGAGATGAAGATGGTGTGAAATTTAACGCATATTAAGAAGATATGGAATTAAACCCATGATCGTATTGATTTTGGAGGAATTAAACATGTAAACCACCTTTCCATAAAACTAGGGATATTCCAATTAGATGATCAGTTACCAAATAACTCGAAATGGCAATAATACCCCTCACGAATTTAGGGGGGAAATTCAGATTTCCTTAAATCTGATTGGTCGAATTTAGTTCTTACGGTTCTGAAGGCTAAATAGGTTCTGATTTTAATTCTTCACTATATATATATATATATATATATATATATATATATATATATATATATATATATATATATATATATATATATATATATATATATATATATATATATATATATATATATATATATATATATATATATATATATATATATATGGTCCGGATCCGATGAGGACTCGCAAGGACACCTAAAAAAATTCAAAAAATTCCCAAAAAAATACATATAATTCCCCATTATTATTACTACATTTGACAAAAAAAATTTTGAAAAAAAAATTATGATCCACTTTTTTTTGTACATCATGATCCATTTTTTTTTATCATTTTTGATTTATTTTTTTTTTTGGATATTATAAGCTGTGATTTTTAAGTTTAAAAAAGAAATTTTTTGAAAAAAGTTTGTTTTGGATCATTTTTAGGGTTTTGTTTTTTGAGTCCTTGCAGTCCTCACCGATTTTTGAGTCCTCACCGGATCCGGTATATATAGGGTCCGGATCCGTGAGGACTGCGAGGATAATTTTCGCCCACTCATCTTAAAAATGGCATAAAGGTCATTTGCGAAACCCCCATTTCCTCCTTTTGCCACTTGTCATCCTATAATTAGAAGTTGGTTTTCCCCCCCGCATTCGTTTTTCGCCCATAACTTTTTTTATTTGTAAAATAAAAAATCTAAAAATGCCAAAAAATTTAAAATTAAATTTTCTACAAAATGAGTATAGTCATGAAAATTTGAAAAAAAAAATGATCCAAAAACAATGATCCATAAATAGCAAAATGATTCAAAACTTAACAATCGTACAAAGTAAATAAACTGATCCTAAATGAACAAAATGATCCAAAATTATATATGATATATTATTTGACAAATTATATATGCAAAATTATGTTTATGCAAGATTAACAATGATCCAAAAATAACAAAATGATCCAAAATTATGACAATGATCCAAAATTAACAAAATTATTCAAAACTTTGACAATGATCCAAATTTAACAAAATGATCCAATATTTTATCCGGGTTTTTTTTTTCAAATTTTCATGGCTATACTCATTTTGTAGAGAATTTAATTTTAAGAACTTTGGCATTTTTAGTTTTTTTTTTTTACAAAGAAAAAAAAAATTTATGGCCAAAAAAACACAAGTGGGTGGAAATAAAAAAATGTCTAGCCAATCAGGTGGTGACATGTGTCCACGTGTGATGAAGAAGCAATTGAGGGCGCGTGGTGGATGTTTCTTACGTGAGTTTAAAAAGACTTAGAGACCATAAAACCCCTAATCAAATTACCCTTTAAAAGAAAAATTGAAAAAATAATACATTATTTACGAAAATGCCATCACGAATTTTAGAAAAAAATTCAGAAAATCCAAGTCACACATCTTTGAGATTAACGCACAAAATTTGTCATCGCAGTCCTCACCGAGTTTTGATTCCTCACCCGATCTCACTTCTATATATATATATACTAGCTTCAAAGTCCGCCCGAATGGGCGGGCATGTTTCGAAAGATATATAGGAAAATTATAAAATAGTGATACTATTAAAAATAATAACAATCCATAAATGAAATGATGATAAACAATTTTTTATACATGAAAAAATTGTATAAGAAATTTAAAAACGAAATAAAACTTATTTGTAACAATTTCAGTATGGGCACTAAAAGACAATTGAAAAACCTGAAAAACATAATTTATAATTAAGAACAATACCAAAAACATCAATTTTTATTTCTAATATTTGTAAAAGGGGTGAATTATGTTCTAATTCTTAAACTTCCACTGATTTGGCGTTTTAGCCCTTAAAACTTTTCCAATAATGAGTTTATCCTAAACTTGGGTTGAGTTCGTGTTTATTACCCTTTTGTTGACCTATTCAACATGGTATTTTTTGTTAAGGTGTAATTTTTTAAGGGTTAAACATGGTTTGATCTTATAATCTTCGAGCATAAGTGGAGCTAATGCTTTAGTAGGGTACTGTACAAAAAGTAATTGTACATTTTTCAAATTAAACCATACTAAACCAGTTATATCATACACAAGTTAATGGGTAGGCTCAAAAACAAAACAAAAAAACATTTAGCTCCATAAATCATAACGCAAGTGAGGATTATTCAGTCACCTGGAATCTTGGAATTTTGGTTTCAATATCAGAACAGTTCTTCCACTTTGATTACCAGAACTTTCAGTGCTTACAAAAAGAACTTGATATAAGGCAAAATATGATACTTATGTAATACTTTTTACAGCTAAATTTTTTATTTTACTCACTTCACTTGCCGAAGAAAAAAACAGAACCGAATCATAGGTATACAGGTGAAGTTAACAACTTATATTGAAGTAACCATGTTATGAAACTTATCAAACCATCAATACCAATAACACGATCATTTAAAACACCCATCATTAAATACCCCATTAGACTGGGCTTCATTCTCCATCTATGTTTGAGCAATTGTAGATCTTAATTCTGTTGCTAAATCAGTTTTCCCTTTCTCACCAGCAAACGTGTTAGTTTAATTATTCAAATGTGATGCTGAAGCAAGCATTTAAGCTTCAACTGATTTATCAACGTTTTTAATTAAATGAAAAATAAACAAAGAACCACAATCTTGGAGTTGATACTCCTTGTATCTGATCATAGAAACAAATTGACTTTTCACAGTCAACTCTAGACGTGTTGAGAATTTATTACCTAGTGATATTTAATTCTGATGAACTACTTTGATTCTTTCTCAATAAGTTCAATCCAGATGCAATGACTATCAGTTCTATAAAGTAATGCAAGTTTTCAAGTTCTCAACTAATACCAACAACATAACAAAAACACAATCCATTACTATTAGGTTCACAAAAATTGATTAAAATTAGGGGGAATGATTTATACATAATTCCCAATTTCCATCCAGTGTTATCTCATATAACATAAATCTGACCTTAATAGAAATTAACTTAAATTGCATAAATTCTTGGGCTCTTCGATTTTGGCGATACCTTTAGTCTTATGACTCTCATCTTCACCATCTTCATACAAACAATCTTCTATTTCTTGAAGCTTTAAAATGAAGGCTACTATGTCTGCATTTGTTATACACACTCATGCAGTATATCAAGTAATAATAAGAAGTTATTAATTATGTCATCAAGTAATAACAATTAATTAGAGGCTAGGACAAGATAGGAAGTAAAAACTTTTTTCCTCATGCATCAATTGCAAAGGATGCAACCAAACAATGAACTGTAACAATCAGCAACTAACAACTGTAACAATCGCAAAGAACATTGATTTCAGTATAACTTAAAATTTGATAATCACTAAAACCTATAACAATCAACGATATTGACACAAAATTTGAAATTTAAAATATGATTTCGAAGATGGGGTATAATAGAATCAGGTTTGATAACAGATCTCAAAGGTAGTACCTTTTGCTGGTGAGAAAGCTCGAAACAATGTTTCGACAAAGAAACCGAAAACAATACCAACTGCAATAGTTGCTTTAAGCCTTGTACGCTCATTCGATTTCCTAAAATATCCAGAATTTCCAAATTAGTTAACATAAAACATTTTTTTTGTCAAAATAAAGATTGAATCATCAATAAAATACCAACCTTTTAATAAAGTTTCCCTTTCTTCTACTTTCTTCGAAATTCATATTAACAAACACAAATTAAGTTGCAACAGCAGCTTTGCATTCTTCGATAAAACCTACGGAATTGAAAGAAAATTAAAAACCGATGAATCAAGAACACCGTGATATTTATACTTTTAAGATTTAAAAGTAAAAAAACTTGAATTTCAGGCAATGGAACCAATCACGTGCTTACATTTTTCATATACCTTCACAAATTCATGACTGTAATTGTTGTAGATGTCGATCATGCACTATGGTTTATGCGATGTAATTTACGGAAATAAAAAACTGCGAAAGCCTAAATTAGGGCTTTCAAACTGGTCGGATTCATCAATTTTAGGATGATGATTTGGGGGTAGCGGCTTTCCTGGTGGATGGTTTAATTTTTATAATCGGTCGGGAAGTGCTGATTTTGGCTTTCGATTTAGGGAATTTTAAGTTGCTTTGCGGCGAAAAGAAGAGCATGAGGCTCCGGCGGTTGCAGTGGCTGTGATGGTGGCGGAGGGAGTTGGTATGGTCGATGTGGAGGTGTCGACGAGATGTGAGATCCATTTTGGGGTCGATAGGAAATTAGGGCATGAAGAAGGAATTCGTTACCTTTGACAGGCTGTAACATGGAAGAGGGAAGATTTCCTCGACGTTAAATCCGGATAGTATTAACTGCAGCATACACCTGGATTACACGACATTAAATCCGGATAGTATACAAATAGTGGACCAATGGCTGAATTACACCTGGATTAAAGGACCAATCAGAAACGAGCAAACTGATGATGTGTCGAATTAAAATCGGGTCTACCTGCATATATAGGGGGAAGATATAAGTGGGATCCAGTGAGTACTCCCGAGGACACCTCAAAAAAATTTCTAAAAATTCCGAAAAAAATATTTATAACTCTCCATGATTATTATTACATTTGACCAAAAAAATTTTGAAAAAAAAATTATCATCCACTTTTTTTTTGTGGGTCATAATAAGAGTAAATTACACGGAATGTCCTTGTGGTTGGCCACTTATTACAACCACAATCCCTAAACTTCATTTATTACACTGGAAGTCCCTGGTGTATGTATTTTGTTTCACTGGACGTCCCTCGGTCTAACGTCCGTCCAATTTGGTTGTTAAAATGCCCACGTGAGAAACACATGATGGGCAAAAAAAGTCATTTTCCAACCTTTCTTTCTTCAAACCCTTTTATGTGTACTTTGAAATCGCCTCACCTCCATAGAAAACCTGGTGTTGAACATCATCAGCCACCACAACCGCTATCATTTCTCGCATCTCCGGTCACAGTTACCGAACCAGTCACCATCATATCCCACTAGCCGATGTTGAAAATCATCCCCACGAACCCTCTCACCATTACCGAACCAGTAACCATCATCGCACCACCAACGGCTATAAATTTGTTTTGAGTGAGTATTTATAGAGGTGAGAGAATTGGAAGAATTAGGCAAAAAATTAAATTTTTAATTGTTTCTAGTCACCAACGGCTATATTACCGTTTTTTATCTTTTTTTTACCGTTCAATAGATATATTGTTTAAAAAAAATTGATTTTTAAATGTTGGGGCCCACCTAAAACTAGTCCGTTGTCTTCGGCCAGACGATGCTAGCAACAGAAAGGAGCCCGCCGACGGGGTGTGCCAACGCTGAGGAACCGACGGTTGTCAGCTGGGAACCGACATGCCGCACCCGTCTAATTCTTCAATTAAAAAAAACAAACTTTATCGTTCAGAATTAAACATGTGTCCTAGCCTTTTTTTTCTCTTTCCTTGTATATACATTGAGTTTAGCACTTAATCTAATTATTATTATAGCACAAGGTGTGATTTCCATGTTATAGGCATATTATAGTATTTTTGGGATTTTAAGATGGCTATAACATGGAGAGAAAAAATTGGTTTCCTGGTATTATAGCCAAAGTGGTGTTATAATTAAGGGTCTCACATTATTTTTTTAATTTATACATTTATATGGAGGAAATTTTGAAAATAAAATATTAAAATTACGGTAATTAAAATACACTAAAATTAAAATTACTGAAAATACAAAGTAAAAATTAAAATACAATCATTCTTCTTGAGCGTCACGTTCCAATTTAAGGTGCCAAAGATGCTCGACTATATCACGTTGAAGGTCGTTGTATACAGCTTTATGAAGGATTTATGTGCACAGTCAGTCAACCTATGATGTCACGTCCATGTCTATAGGACACTCAAGGGTCACACCGGTGAGTGCATGTAATACGAGTAAGATATGTAATGATACTTGGAAGAGGATTGATTCATAATAGTCATTTATGAATCAAGTTAAGTATTAAGTTAAGTTCAACTTATTACTAGATTAGTTTATCTAACTAATTAATACAAGTATTTATACATTTACTAGTTGAGTAAATATACAATGTGTTAATTATAGATTATCCATAATATGATTTAAAGTAATTAAATCATATGGTGTTGGATAATATTATTGTCTAAATTATATAAGGTTTATTATATAATTAATTATTAAAAGTATAAATACAAAGTATATATATTTCGTGTATATAATATACGGAATATATATTAGTGTATTAATACTAGACATTTAATAATTAAGTGCAACAATAATAACTAGATAAACTATAAGGGTTGGTTGTGTAAAAGGATAAGTTTAATGAAGAATTAATCTTAATTAAACTAGAAGGGCCCTAAGTGAAAGTCCTTCTATTATAAATAGAAGGCTTGGGGTTCCCTTGTAAGTTGCTCATTCCATTCCACCCCATACCCTAAGCCACGAAATTTGGCTCCCTCTCCTCCCTAGATTCGGCCGAAATGGTGTTCTTCAAGTGTTCTTCGTTCGTTCTTCGTGTTCTTCAAGTCTTGAAGAACAAGTTTCATTACAAGAGCTTATCTAGAGGGCTTCTCGTTGTGTTTATCACCGGTGGATTAATCTTGAGCAATCTAAGGTATGTTTTGGGAAACCCTTTTCCCCCTTTCTCCCTTTGTACGAATTCGGCACCAAGAACCCTAGGGTTCTTGGTGATTAGTCGAATTACACACAAGTATGTGTGTGTGTTCGAGTTTTTCGTACAAGGTTTCTTTCTTGTTAATCTAGTCTAGATTTCCAACATCCCCAATCCTTTAGGGTTTAAGGATTAAGTTTAATCTCAGTTCCGCTTTAGGGATTAAACTAGCTAGTTTGTTCAACCGGTAAGAACAAGTTCATGTTCTTATCAGTCTATGGTCGAATCAGTGTGACTAGGGGGTTGACCCAAGTGGTCAATCAGTTACAATGAAACCCTTAAAATACAGAAAAACATTTTCTTGCCAAATATAGATGATAAGAAGAATCTGAAGTTTGAAGACTGGGATGACGTATTAAAGATCAAAAAGGGGGAGATTGTTAGGACCATTTATTTAATAAGTTTTGACCTTTAATATCGTTAGTTAACAATTCCCTTGTTAAGTGGTAGATGGTATAAATACTTGTATGTTTGTCTTTCAATGTAAGCTTTCCTCTCATTTTATTGAATTACCAATTTTGAAAGCTCTTCCCTCCATCTTCTTCTCTCTCAACACACACACTAAAAACACACACTTGAATCTTCAATTCTCCTCAAATCATCATGAATTAGCTTGAATTCAATCACAATAGATCTCTCAACACGTCATCTCGTTTCACTTGTAAACCCCTTTCTTAAATTCAATTAATGCGTTGGTAATCGGTGGGGTATCTTTGTCACGCATAAGCACAATGTGTTTAAAATTATTTGTATTAATAATAGATGTACTAATTATTGAGTGGAAAAGAAAATTATATACTAGTATTTAGTTTTTACCATGGAATCCGACTCAAATATATGCATATTTGTGACAAACTTGGGACGGATTTCCTGTTTGTCACTGACGTGTCCCAAAGCCGACGCAAATCCTAGTTAAAGGATATTGATAGACTTTTCCATGCGCTAAGTTCGTCGCAATACCGTCACAAATATGTCAAAATTTCCGATGGATTTTCTTCAATTCTCAGTCTCCCCTTTATTTAGTAGTATAGTACTAGTGACTCAAATAAAAAGTAAAAATAAAAAGAAAAAAAGATAATTAATTGTTTTTCTAATCTCTACAACTATAAACATCATCTTATTCCATGTAAACTTTTAACGTCACACATACACAAGTACACAAATCATAAAATTGCAAATGCACTCTAACGGATTCGTTTTACACATACAATAAAGGTCACGATACATACTCACATTCGGGTTAGTAGCTTTTGCATCTCTAGTCGTGGCGTGCACTTGGCTACTAACGGTTCGACCTTGGGCAAAGTGATTCCATGGCCTTCAGTCATATCAATCATTTTTTCACTTAATCTTTCCCAATCAAAACATTGAATTAGCAACCCTAGAGTTGACCTGACCACACGGACCGCCAATCCTTCCCCCGGACAATTCCTCCTTCCTGACCCGAATGGCATCAACTTAAACCCATCTCTCGTGCCTTCTAACCCTTCAAACCGTTCTGGGTTGAACCTTTCAGGGTCAACCCACAACTTGGGGTCATGATGTATAGCCCATTGGTTGACTATCAACATGGTCCCACGAGGGATATTATAACCCGCTATGACACAGTCCTCTGATGACTCGTGAGGGATTAGTAACGGGAGTACAGGGTATAGTCGTAGTGTCTCGTTTATAATGCAGCGAAGGTAAGGTAGGTTAACTATGTCTGACTCGTCAACAAGACGATCTTTTCCAATTACTACATCGATTTCATTTTGTGCTTTTTGAAGAACTTGTGGGTTGTTTAGCAAAAGTGACATACCCCATTCCATTGTTCCTGATGAAGTATCAATGCCAGCTGATAAAAGGACCTAATCACATTAAATATGAGAAAAGAATCAAATAACTATAATCGAAAGAAACATTGTAGGTTGATGAATGTTACTATAGAATGGTATTGGTAATGTTATGGGTATGATATGTGTTTTGGGTTTTCATATATCGGTTGATGTTGTTGCTCGCTCACCAGAGATGAGGTGTGTGTCTTTGATTTTAGCTTTAGGGTTTAGTGCATGTGTGTTTAGTGTGTGCACAGAGAGGGAAAGTGAGAGGATGGGTTCGGTTGATTTTCGATCTGGTTCGGTGTCCCAATGCTCACCCCTAGTGTGGCCAAAATGACCAAAATGCCCTCTAACTAACGGACATATTTAACAGTGTTATGGGGGAGGGACCAAAACATGCAAAAAAAAAATGCAAAAGTTGGGTACTCCGTCTGCACTTATTAAATTACGGTGACCAAACGTGCAATTTGGCCAAATAATATGGACCATTCTTGCAATGAACTCAATATTTTTACTTATTAAATTACGGTGACCAAACGTGTAATTTGGTCAAATAATAGGGACCATTATTGCAATGAACTCAATATTTTATGGTAATTATTAAAGTTTGTTTTTTAGGCTAAAAAAGTTATCTGATAGGTCTTTTTCAATCATTATCATTAATTATTATTATCATTATAATTATCCTTATTATTACCGGCAATAATCTGGCATCATCATCTATACATACATACTTTTGGATTCACTTTAGGTTTTGGAGACGATGTTTATAAATAAGGCATGTTAAGTGGGCTATTTATTTTGCTGATCTTCAATAATTGCGGGTCGATGGTTACTAATTTAATAAATTTGATTTGTGTTATCAATAACTATAAGGGTTTTGATAATTACAGCGCATACTATATAAACGTACATGTATCTATAACAAACCCCTTAAGTTTAGGAATTACTCCATCGTACAACTTTTTATGCACTTAGAGACTGTCGTTATCAAAACCCTAATTATAATAATCTATCTATAATTATAATTATTATCATCTAGAAACATTTGGATTCACTTTAGCTATGCTAACCACCGAAAGCCCGTCATTTTGGAAAAACTGTTAACTTAACATCATGCTTTTAGATTTCTTCATATTTTGTCTAACTCATCGGTCAGATATGTTGACCGGGTCCAACTAAAACTGCTAACTCGGTCCGATTGAAAAAAGTATTGGACTGAGTCAGAAGTTCAATTAGCTATATAATTAAATGCATGGTTCAGTCAGAAATTCTAATTCAGTCAGCAACTAACTCAATTAGTATCTAACTTATCAACTACAGTATCAAAACAACCCTAAGTGAATTTGTGTTGTTAACACGACTGATACCTGCACAAATTGTTTGATCATTTCATCAGTGTAGTATCCGGGATCCGATTCTTGCAACGATAACAATACTTCAATCATCGTACCCCTCTTCTTGTTTCCCACTTTCGATTCTCGAAGTTGTTCGATCAATCCATGAAAGAAAGCATCTCTCTTTTCCTTTAAAACAATCAACCTTTTCTCCAACCCTTTCACTCCAAACCAACTCAAAATCGGCAAATAATCGACAACATTCGAAGAACCCGATACCCAAAACATCTCATCCAATATCTCCCTAAACCGTTTTCCTTCTTCCTCAACCGCCGGAATATCGCCGCCAAAATACCTTCTACCGGATATCATCCTCACCATTATATTCATCGTCAACTCATAGAAAACCGACTTCATATTCACGGGCAAAGATGCCGACGACATCAATTTAAGGATCATAAGCCTGCCTTCATCAACACGAATTTCATGAAATCCGTTGAGTCGATGAGCCGATAAGATCTCGATTGAAGCAATTTTTCTAAGATTGCGCCAGTGGTCCCCATAAGAAGACCAAACAAGGCTGCTGCAGTTGTCGGCGATCATCTTGCCGTATTGCATTTGAGGGCGGTTGGCGAAAACGATGTCGTTTTTGGTGAAGCATTCTTCGGCGGCAGAAGGGGAGGAGACCACCAAGACACGGCGGGATCCAAGGCGGAGAAGAACGATGGGGCCGTATTTGCCGGAGATTTTGGCTAGGGTTCTGTACAACGGTGGTTTTAGAAGGTACAAGTGGCCGATGATCGGGAACGTTGGGAAGACGGTGGGCGGGAGGTTGGAGAATTTTTGCCGGAAGTGAGATGTGAACAGATATGAAACTAGAAGTAGTATGAAGGATGTGAAAAGGTAGAAAACCTCCATTGGTGGTACTCAAGTTCTTAATTGGAGTTGTTTTAATGGTGGATTTGGGTTTAAATATTTTTATAAATAAAATTTATATTACGTTAACATCAAAGATATATGATTGATCTAAAATAGAATAAAAAAACAATTCAATATAGTAGTATAAAGTTATTCCAGTATGCTTATTAACGAAATTTTGGATTTTGTGTAAACGTCCAAAAACTCACACTTTGGATTCTTTTTTTCTCCATGGATACTTAATATTAGGTGATTTTCAAAAATAAATTTATTAATATACAATTTTTGTATAAAAATTCACTTTTAGGTTTTTTAATAGAACGTGCAACATCACCTAAAATTTGACAAGTTTGTTATAGTCGCACAAAATACCCCTCATGTATAAAATATGTGATAATCTTGACCATTAGATTTTATTGATGAATGATTGAGATTTGTTCCTCGAGACTTCGTAAGAATGATGGACCTCCTTGAACGTTTCTCCCTTCCCATAATAGACTAGGTGGAAGTAAAACTATATTTTCTAACAAAATCATATGATTTTATCTTTTAAAGGTCTATATCTATAAATTAATTTTCAAGAAATGGTATTTTATGTTTGTTCCTATATTTCTTCCTATCCTATGTCTATTCATTTGATCATGACAAACGTAAAAATCAAGAAATAATATGATAAAAAAGTATTAGTAATTATACATATCAAATTTAAAAGCGGTAACAATATAAATAGAAAAAAAACAGATATAAAGAAATATAATTTCTCTTATTTTTCATACATAGTGAACTCCCACAGCACTATAAGATCAAAACCTCAGCCTATAAAGAACACTAAAACAAGACATGACCTCATGACGAACTAAGAGAAGAAAATAAAATAACTCCAAACTATATAAAAAGGGAGTAATCGTTAGAACTTCGTATTGAATTTTGAATACTTGGAATCTCTGAAGGTGTAGAATCACTTTCAGATCAAAGTATTTCATTGGTACTACGAAATCTTCAAGCGAATACAATCAGAAAGAATTCAAAAACAGAGAAAATTCGTATGTTATATTTTCTGTACCAGTGAAAGAGATAACCAAATCCCAAGTCATCCACAATATGTTGGAAACCTAAAGGAACTGCTCAAAACAGTTTAAAGTGTTAAAAACTGCCCAAAATCACCCAAAACCGGGTCGGATTCGACGGGTCAGAAAACCGGGTTTTCAATCCGAATTCGCATTTTTCAGACAGGGGCTATGCCCCTTGGACCCCGCCTGGGGCGCTGCCTCTTAGACCCCGTTGACTCAGTATATTTTAATTAAATAAATTTAAACAAGTATGCACTCTTCATCATCCTTGTTCAAAATTTATTAAGATTACATTTTATTAATTATAAGTTGATCCCATTACACTTAAATCATATTGGTGATACAAATCACCAACAGTGATGGTATTTTTCCTACCATATTCCTACCCATTTTGATCATAACAAATCTTAAAATTAAGGGATGACATGAGTAAAGAAAATTAGTGGATTACACATGTAAAATTTATAAAGTGAATAGACATATTAGTAGGAAGAAAATACATAAAGAAATATCATTTATCATAAAAAGGGCTTATGACTAAGCACACTACAACAAAAACAAGAACAAAAACACCCAAAACTAATAAAAGCTTTATCGATCGACCCATTATATTATATATCTATACATTTTAGAATTAGCGTGAACAGTGAAACTAATTTTTATATTTATTTTTACACAGACGTTTTCTTTGACTTTTGAATGTCTTTTTGTTTTGTCCCTTAAAATATATTATAAATTCCTACGCATGTTTATAGCTAAAAAAATTACATTGTTTAGTTAGTGTGAGATTGCGTTTAATCTCACAGGCTAATTATGCAATCCTAATATAATTAAGAGATTTGTTAATCATTTTCTTTATGGTAATGATTAAGGATGTATAAAACGATTTATGTATAATTAAAGACGCATAACCACTCAAAGGTAGTTAATGAAATTCAAATAAGTGGATTTTTATTAGTTAATGTACAATGACTTTAAGCGGACATAAATTTCTTAATCATTGCTCTTAAGACAATGTATATTCCTCTGTCTATATTTAATAAAAAATAAAATAATACAAATTCAATATACCCAATTTTAAAAAATTAAAAGATATTATAATTACGTGACACACCTCTCAACCTACTATAACATGCTCTTTTCAAATCAATTATTTTACTTAGGTTAATTTAGAATATTCATATTTCTTTTTTTATATTTTCCGTATGGTATGAATACCAGTAAACAATTTTTTAGGTATCATATGAAAATGGGTAGTGATTTTGGGATCACATAAATTACTTCACCCACCACACTGTACAAGATTTAAAGCATATTGCACAAGTACTGTAAAAAAACAATTATGGTGTTTAGAGTAATTTATGTGCTCCTAAAATCACTTTCCTATGAAAATTCCCTGCAGCAAAAAATACACTACTTCCATTACATGGGAAGAGTTCTGAAGATTAAATAATTATAATTGTTACTCAAGTCTTGTAATCTAATTTGTTACAACCGGAAATAATATTTCTCCGAATGCCATCGAATATATTCTCTATTTTCCACCAATTTAGATATATTCTCGAAATCACATACATATTAGTGCAAGAAAATAGTTAGTGTTCTATATTTTCGTCAACCAAATCACAAAAGACACATTTATTTATAACTAGGCTAATACCCGCGTAATGCGGCGGCTGCAAAGTATATATTTATAGCGATTAAAAGTCAATTTGTTACATATTTTTATAACGAATATAATACATAAGCATGAAAACTGTGTATAAAATAGAGGAAAAAGACAATAATTAGCATTAGCATTGAAATGTTGTTCGATTACATGTTTTGATATATAGTAGGCTACACGCGCAATGAGGCAGCGGGTACCCTGATACATCTTTTCCGCGACGATGTTGATGGTGTTCGTTTACATGTTATTTTATAACGATTATTATACAAATGGCTGATAGTTGGGAATGAAATATGGATAAAGACTATTATACAAATGACGATTATTATACAAATGACTTGGTCTCCCACAACTTACCTACTCTGATATAGTAAACACAGTCTTCCTTCAATATTTTTTGAAATCTACTCATCAATTTAACGTAAATAGAAGCTTGAACCTTGCCTCCCTACAAAAAATGGATAATACATATGATTTTAATTAATAGTTAATTTATAGTTGACGTTCGTGTGGGGCCACATTCATAGAACCCTGACCTTGAGGTGAATTTTGTCCTTGAAAAAATAAATGTTTCTTATAAAGGGCAATCCGACTGTTGACATGTTAAGAAATCCTTGCATAAAAAGATTACGAAAGTCATACACAATAGGAATAAAATTTGTATCAAAAGTTTAAGAAATGAACCGAGGAATGGATTGAAAACTAACCTTGTTGGTGAATCGAGTGATGGTAAGGTGGTATGTGTTTCGTATAGTGAATGCAAAGGTTAAATGGTTGAGTCGTCAATTTATATACATAAAACGTATATATATATTAACTGTAATAAAACGTAATAAACACATTTAATGACAAATAAATTTAAGAAACGTTTTTTAATACTCTTGATACAATCAAAACGTTTAAAGTACAACTATTGTAAGTTAAACCATTAAATGGTCTTACTATAAAAACGAGTCAACCACAATAAAACCCTCATTTAAAGGGTAGCGAAAATAACTGTCAGTCAAACCATAAAATGACAAATTAACAATCTAAAAACGTTTATATTAATTCATATTAATTGTCATATTAACACTCCTTTAATTGTTTCCTAAAACGTACTTCCTCCGATTCAAAATAAGTGATACACTTTCCTTTTTGGGGTGATTCAAAATAAGTGATACACTTTGAAAAATTACCTTATTTGGCAAAAAAAAAAAAGTGGGACACTCACACACTAACTATCTACTTTAACAAAGTGAAATGACCCCTTTACCCTTACTTTTTACTTTTAAGCATCATTAACCTCATTTTATTCAAAAAGTGTGGGACCTATTCCCCACTAACCATCCAATTAATCTAATTTAATCATCATTATAATATTTTGCCTCAAAAACCGTGAAACCCAAAGTGTATCACTTATTTTGAATCGGAGGAAGTATAACTCTTATGGATTTACATATATAGATATTAATAGTAGTTGTAATAAAACGTACTCCCTCCGTCCCTTAATAAAGTTCCCATTTCTCATTGCCACAATATTTTAGGAGATAGATAGTGGTGGGGTAATTGGTAATAAATTTGATTAAAATATAAGGTTTTTTGGAGAGAGAAAGTGCTTTTAAGAGATAGTTAGTGGTGAGGTACATTATAATAATATTATTTTATTGAGTGGGTCCCTCCAATATGAGAAATGGGAACTTTATTTTGGGACAAATGTTTTAAGTGAAATGCGAACTTTATTAAGGGACGGAGTGAGTAATTAACACATTAAATGACAAATAAAAAAAAGTAAGTATTTGAGCAACAAAAATAATTGTAATTCAAACCATAGAATGACAAATTAACACTTTAAAAACGTATATATTAATTCATATTCATTGTCATATTAATACACATTTAATTGTTGACTAAAAACGTATAAATCTGACGGAATGTAAGCATCTCTTCATATTACTTTTAATTGAGGTCATATTAACATGAAAAACGTATATATTAAAAACATATATATTAACCGTAATAAAACATAATTGACACATTAAATGACAAATCAATTTAAGAAACGTTTTTAAAACTTTTGATACAATAAAAACGGTTAAAGTACAACTATTACCATTAAATGGTTCTACAATAAAAACGAGTCAACCAATTAAATATCGACAGTTTTTAACGTAATTAAAAGATTTAAAGAGAGAGGATTTTCAAATTTGATTCGGGTTTTTAGGAGCTTAATAAAAACGCAATTATTCGTGCACCCAAAATAACTATAAGTCAAACCATGACAAATTAACACTATAAAGATGTATATATTAATTCATATTAATTGTCATATTAACACTCTTTGAATTGTGGACTAAAAACGTATAACTCATACGGATTTACATCTCTACATATTAGTATTAACTGTAATAAAACGTAATTAACACATTAAATGACAATTAATAAAAATGTAATTATTTGAGCAGGAAAACTAATTTTTAGTCAAACCATTAAATGATAAATTAACACTCTAAAAACGTATATATTAATTCATATTCATTGTCATATTAACACTCATTTAATTGTGGACTAAAAACGTATAAATCAGACGGAATGTAAGCATCTCTTCATATTAATATTAATCGTCATATTAACACTCCTTTAATTATAGACTGAAAGCAGTAATTGACAGTTTTTTTGAAATCTTGTATAAATTAGGGATGGAATAAAAACATTAATTTTTGACGTCATATTAATTTGACAAATAATATGAAGAGATACTCCTTTACAACTCACCATTACAAATTAACAGAAATATATTTAATTGGCGTTTTGAAAATCCACGCCAATAAAACCAAGTAATTTAAAACGCATGTTCAAATTTAATATATTTCTCTATTTACATTAAGTGATTATGATTTCTATAAATAAAAGTTAAAAAACGTAAAATTTTAATAGCTATATTGAAATTCGTCCCCACATGAAAGCATAGTGTGTAAGTGTTACGAATTTGTAACCAAAGCTGTGACTTTGATAAGTGGTAAGAGCTTCACCTATGGAGCACTCCCACCCGGGTTCAAGCCTCGTCCAAAGTAGATTTTTTAATTATTTATGATGGGCCGGTTTAAATATACTCGGGAAACACCTTAGGTATAAAGTGTTACGAATTTGTAACCAAAGCTATGATGTTGGCTAGTGGTAAGAGCTCTGTAACACCTCAATTTTCAAAACACATTTAAATATCATTAAATTCCAAAAATACATAATATTGTATCAACATCAAATGCCGGTTTTACAAAAACGAAAAGGTTTCTTGTTCGAGATTATCAGAGTTTACAAAAACGGTGTTACAAATTATATCTTAACCATAGGATAAGGACTCTAATCATCAACACCGAGCTAATCTCAACAAGGCCTCTTCTAAACGGGCCTCCTAGATCTTCGATCCCGAACCTGAGTACATAGCAAAAACACGAACGTAGTACGTGAGACAAAATTTGCCTCGTGAGATACATGGGCTTTAGACCCGATAAACAAATAGTCAAATAATATCATTAAATCTTAAAATAATATTACTAAGTTTGTTTTGGGTCACTTTATCACTTTCATCATTGGCCAATGTCATGATAATCGGAATGCCTCCAATCTATCAAGACCATCATTTCCACAGTAATCGGAATGCCTCCAATCTACCGGGACTCATAGGTATTAGGTAATCGGAATGCCTCCAATCTACCACTACTTAAGGTACCGTAATAACCGGAATGCCTCCAATCTACTACGGCCCTAGGGATATCATCATCGTCATCATTTCTTATCTTTTATCATTATGAGCTTATAACTCAATCTTTTCTTATGCAATCAATCATGTAACCATCATACAAGCAATTCATCATATATCACATAAATGACTAAATTACTTAAAGACTCGATAAAAATCATTTAATCATAAAAACATTTACTAGCTATGTACCCAGTTTGAAAGTTCACATGTACTCACCTTAGCCAAGCTTATCCAATGTTGTGTTCCTTGAACACCAATATCACTTCTCGAGATTTGAATGCCTCAAATCTTCCAACCGACAATCTATTATCAAACCAATACAATGGTTTACATCAATCATTTATACTAATTACATAATCCATGGCTAGTTAACTACTAGTACCATTTTCCCCAAAATTACCAAACCCTAAGTTCATAAATCACCACATTTCGTGTATCCATAACATGACCACGTTTTCCTTGTTAAAATACTATAGATCTAAGTTATTTCACTTCCATTTAACCATTCATGAACAAATCCATAACTAGGGTTTATGATTCAAGCTTCCATACTCAAATCTAAGACTTATAACACAAGAGAGATGAAGATTTACCTTAGATCTTCAACTAGGAGCAAGAATCACTAAGATTTGATGAAGATTGAGCTCCAAACGACCCTTATGCTCCAGAAATCGCACACACCAAAGAGAGGAGAAAAACTAGGGTTTCAAGTGACATAAATGAGGTTTTTCCCAAATTAAATGCTGGTGTCGGGCAGAGTTCGCGTCGCTAACTCCTTCACGCATCGCACAGTTCGCGATCGTTACCGGGTCGGGAACTACTTCGCGCCAGACTGCCCAAATCGCTGTACCGAGTTCGCGATCGCCATCCCAACTTCGCGCCGCGAACTCCCATAGCATCCCAGGCTGCACTTTTTAATCTTTGGCTAGACCCGGTTTCGCCCATAACTTTCTCGTACGGTGTCCGAATGACACGAAACCAATTTCTACGCTCTTTAAACGATTTATCCTTATTTATCATATTTTTGTACAATTTATTTATTTACAAATTTCGGGTCGTTACAACTATCTACCCCTTAAGGAGATTCCGTCCTCGGAATCTCATCATAGTTCACAAAGTTCGGGTATCTTTTCCGAATCTCATCCTTGACTTCCCAAGTCAAGTTCGGTCCAAGGGAATGCTTCCACTTGACCAACACCAACTCAATTTCTTTATTTCTAAGTTTCTTGGTCTTTGCCTCTAATATGGCTTCGGGTTCTTCTATCAACCGGTTCGGGGCATCAACCCGCAACTCTTGCAACGGAATTATATTTTCAACCTCACCCACGAACTTCTTCAAATAACTTACATGAAACGTATCGTGAACACCTTGAAGTTCGGGTGGGAGTTCTAACTTGAAAGCTTGCAAACCGACCCGTTTCAAAATCTTAAACGGGCCAACATACCTTGGGCTCAATTTGCCTTTCTTACCAAACCGCATTACGCCTTTCCAAGGCGATACTTTCAACATCACCATGTCTCCAACATTCAAATCATACGGTCTCTTTTTCAAACCCGAGTAGCTTCTTTGTCGATCTTGGGCTATTTTCATATTTGTTTGGATTATCCCAATCTTTTCATTGGTCAGTTTCACAATTTCGGGACCCGTGAGTTTCGTCTCACCCGCTTCAAGCCAACACGATGGGGTCCTACATTTTCTTCCATACAACGCCTCATAAGGCGGCATTTTAACGGTCGATTTGTAACTATTATTGTAGGAGAACTCAACTAACGGTAAATGTTCATCCCATTTACCTCCAAAATCTAGCACACACGATCTTAGCATATCTTCAACCGTTTGAATGGTTCTCTCACTTTGACCATCAGTTTGCGGGTGGTAAGCCGTACTCAACCGTAATTTCATTCCCAACTCTTCTTGCAACGATCTCCAAAATCTCGAGGTAAACCTCGCATCTCTATCGGACACAATTGACAACGGGACTCCATGAAGTCTTACTACTTCATCCACATACAACTTTGCCAACTTCTCAAGTGGCATGGTTTCCCGAATTGCCAAGAATAATGCACTTTTGGTCAACCGGTCAACAATGACCCAAATGGCGTCGTGGTTCTTGCTCGTCTTTGGCAACCCAACAATAAAATCCATTGTTATATCATCCCATTTACCGGCCGGGATTTGCAACGATTGAGCTACCCCGTAAGGTACTTGATGCTCGGCTTTTACTTGTGCACACGTGGCACACTTAGAAATATACTTTGCCACTCTTGCCTTCATCCCGGGCCACCAATACATCTTCTTCATATCTTGATACGTTTTTGTACTTCCCGGGTGGATCGAATACTTGGACTTATGAACATCGGTTAGTAACTCCTTTCGGGTACCCCCGAACTTGGGAACCCAAATTCGACCACCGACGGTTTTCAACCCTTGCTTGTTTTCCACAAAGTGTTGGTTCTTTCCCAAACGCTCTTGCCTTAACTCATCCTTTCCCATCACTTCCTGTTGGGCATTCTTGATTCGTTCTACTATACTCAATACTACTTCAATACGTGTTAGCTTTCCTTTAATCGGCTTTTCATACGCCTTTCGGCTCAAGGCGTCGGCTACCACGTTGGCCTTCCCCGCATGGTAGACAATTTCACAATCATAATCTTGTATCAATTCGATCCATCTTCTTTGTCTCATATTTAGGTTTTTTGAGTAAAAACGTACTGAAGACTCTTGTGATCCGTATATAACGTACACCTCGTACCGTATAAGTAGTGTCTCCATAACTTTAAAGCAAACACTATCGCCGCCAACTCTAAATCGTGAGTCGTGTACCTTTCTTCCGCATTCTTTAGTTGTCTCGAGGCGTAGGAAATCACTTTCCCCCGTTGCATCAAAACCCAACCCAAACCTTTATGTGAAGCATCACTATACACGACGAAGTCTTCCATCCCTTCGGGTAACGTGAGAACCGGGGCGTTACACAATTTTTCTTTCAATGTGGCGAATGCTCTTTCTTGTTTTTCTCCCCACACGAACTCACTACTCTTTCGGGTCAACAATGTGAGTGGTGTCGCCACTCGAGAAAAGTCTTGAATGAATCGACGATAATATCCGGCAAGGCCGAGAAAACTTCTCACTTCGGTTGGAGTTCGTGGCGGCTCCCACTTCATGACCGCTTCAATCATTGACGGGTCAATTTTGATTCCTTCTCGGGACACGACATGACCAAGGAATTGAACTTCTCGAATCCAAAATTCACACTTAGAAAACTTAGCATACAATTTCTCTCATTGTAGCACTTCTAACGTTTGTCTTAGATGACTCTCGTGTTCTTCTTCGGTTTTTGAATAAATAAGAATATCGTCAATAAATACGATAAGAAACTTGTCGAGGAATGGTTTGCAAACCCGATTCATAAGATCCATAAAAATGGCCGGTGCATTAGTCAACCCAAATGGTATCACCAAAAACTCGTAATGCCCATAACGTGTACGAAACGCCGTCTTCTCGGTATCTCCTTCTTTCACTCGAACTTGATGGTAACCCGATCTCAAATCGATCTTCGAGAAATAGTCGGCACCTTGAAGTTGATCAAACAAGTCGTCGATTCTAGGCAATGGGTATCGGTTCTTAATAGTCATCTTGTTCAACTCTCGGTAGTCAATGCACATTCTCATTGAACCGTCTTTCTTCTTAACAAACAATACGGGCGCACCCCATGGAGACGAGCTAGGACGAATAAATCCTTTGTCGAGTAACTCTTGCAACTGGGACATCAATTCCCGCATTTCGGTGGGAGCCAAACGGTATGGAGCACGAGCTATTGGCGTCGCTCCCGGAACTAAATCAATACGGAATTCTACTTGCCTCTCCGGTGGCAATCCCGGTAAATCGTCGGGAAATACCTCGGGAAAATCCCGAATCACCTTTACATTTTCCACCGACTTCTCCTCTTTCCTTCCATCTAATACATATGCCAAAAAGGACGAACATCCTTTGGCTAAACATTTCCTAGCTTTAACCGCGGTCATAAGACATGGCAAATGGTGTCGTCTCTCACCATACACATAAACTTTTTCGTTGTCGGGAGTCCTAATCGAGACTATCTTCTTCCCACATAAAATCTTTGCTTGATTCTCACCCAACCAATCCATACCAATAACTATATCAAAGCCCGCAATTTCCATGGGTAATAAATTCACCTTAAACTTTCTCCCATCTATTTCCAATTCACAATTTCGACACATATGTTGAACTATGGAGGTTTTACCATCCGCAATTTCTATATCATAAATTTCATCAAGGAGTTCTAACGGCACATTCAACACCACAACAAAATCATGTGACACAAACGAATAAGTAGCACCCGAGTCAAATAAGATCCGGGCGGGAATAGAATTTACGAGTAGGGTACCTGAAACGACATCGTGGGCTTCTTTGGCTTCATCTCGGGTAAGTTGGAAGGACCGTCCCTTGACCTTTGTCGGCTCCGCTTTCTTTTGAGCGGTTGACACCATGGTTTCACTTCCCTTCTTCGGGCATGCATTGCTATAGTGCCCTTTTTCATGGCACGAATAGCACTCGATTTCATCCAACGGTTTGGCCCGGCAATCCCTTGCCATATGCCCCGGTCTTCCACATTTGAAACATGATTTTGATTCCGCCAAACATTCCCCCTTATGGTCCTTGCCACACTTCTTACATGCACCCACACTTGTTTGTTTAGAGAAGGTCGGGGTGAACTTTCCTCTCTTCACCGAACCCGAGCTCCCTTCAAACTTCCTCTTTTCAAACTTTTCAAACTTTGGTCTCTCGTTAATTCTCCTTTGGCCCACTTCCTCCACATTCCTCGCCGCACTAATAGCCTCATCTAGTGTGGCGGCCCTCTTTACTTCCAACTCATACTCCCACGGGAGTCCATTGGCATACCGAACAATCCGGGATCTCTCGTCCGGATACAATTTGATCACAAACGGGATTAACCCCGTGAACTTCCTAGTGTACTCATCGACACTAAAACCACCCTTCTTCAAATGAACAAACTCTTCTTGGAGTTTCTCCAAATTTCTCTCGGGGCAAAACTTTGCCTTCAACCGACTCACAAACTCTTCCCACATCATCTTGTACATCGCTCTTTTTCCCAATGTTTCATACAAGGTATCCCACCACACGAGGGCCTCATCCTTCAACAACCGAGAAGCATAAATCACCATATCACCGTCCTTGCATTTACTAGCTTCAAGGACTTGCTCGGTTTCACGGATCCAACGGATCGTGACTTTTGGTTCGGAGCTACCATAGTCGTTATCGGGCTTAAAAGCCATAAAGTTCTTATACGTGCACCCCTTCCTTTTAATGGTGATTTTCGGTTAAAACAATTAACAAAACGCAGCGGAAAATATTTATCACCATGAAAGGATCTTGATATTAATCATACAATTAAACTAAAATAAAATCAAAGAGAATGGTATAAGAATCATACCCTAGTTGCCTTTGATCAATGATGAATACGGATGGATATTGTGAGCAACCGAAACCAAGGATTCCAATGGGGAATACCTCTAAAGCAAGTCCACACAACACTTGCAAGAACACCAATGTAATGGATGCTAGTCCTAGAGTCTTGAGAGCAAAAGAAAGAAAACAAAACACCTACAAAGTGTGAGAGAGAGGGACGGCCAAGATGGATGGTCAAAAGGGAGTTTATGGACCATTATATCTCTTAATGGTGCCATTACAATCCTTTAATGATTTCCATAAATCATTAGTCTTATTTGCCCACAAGTCCCTATCTTTTGATTCTTCTAGTTTGCCCACAAGAAAGTTTCAATATTAACTTTTAATATTAAACTTATGATAGACAAGCTTATAGCTTATATATATTAATAATTAATGTAATTACACTAATTACACTAATTATATAATGGTGTTTAGTGTTTAAGTGTGTGACCCTTTAGGCTCACAAACAACTAGCCATATAACTATATGTTATACACGTGAAGCATATTCCAACAGCTCCCACTTGCGCACGTGATAACATCAAGTAGTTATACAAGCAAAGGTTAGAGTCTAGCAACCCGCCAATGCCCCTAGAAGTACATGAGGAGTTTCATAAAATCTTTGTTCAAAGTTTTCGAGCAGTTATCCTTTTGTTACTGATACTATGTTGAATTTTAGACAAGGATAAATGTCAATCTAAAATTTCAACGATTCTGTTTCTCGATCTATACATTGAAGTTGATTACCAAAACCAATCAAGATTCATCTTGATTACCTTTTGGGTGTGGCCACACATACATCTATTCAAATCATCGAGGGGCCCAGTAGTATCTAATCCACATGTGTGGAGGAACAAATTCTTTATTGACTGCACGTGTCCGTCATATGCTTAATGACAAACCCGATAATGGTTGTTATAGCAGCCTTATTCAGGTCAGCGTTTAACCATATCAAAGTTTGCCCCTCTACATACACAAACCAACTTGCATCTCAAGTCAGAGGATAAGTGACAAAGCCTTTGTGAGATTCACTTGTGACATAAATCCATGAAGTGATTTCTCATAGGTTGGGTCAGTCCAATTGTGCATCATTATGAACAACATGTGAGTTTGATTTCATCATCCTTAGTCATACTAAGATAATGTCATCAATGCCCTCAGATTTGTCTTAATAATATTCCCATATTATTAATTATGACAATGGACAATTTAGAATATAAAACGCAGTAAATATTCATGGATATAAACATGCAAATATAGAACACAGTAGATATTCATATAAAAACGATCATATCAAATATATCAATTTATTCCAATAAAAACTGCTCAATGTTCCATTATCCAAATACTAAAACAGATTACATGAAACTACTAGCTGGTCGAAGCCCAATGTTTCTAGCATGCTCAATATGTTTGGTACATGGCATTGGCTTCGTAAAGGGGTCAGCTAAGTTGTCATCTGTATGAACTTTGAGCAAGCGTACATCTCCCATTAGGATCGCATCTCTAATGTAGTGAAGCTTCCTCCGATAATGTCTGGCGCCTTTCTGAACACCGGGTTCGTTGGCAATGATGATAGCACCTGTGTTATCACAGTACATATCCATAGGTCTTTCATTACTGGGGACAACTCCAAGCCCAGAAATGAATTTCCTCATCCAAACAGCTTCCATTGCAGCTTCAGTGGTTGCAATGTATTCAGCTTCTGTAGAAGACATGGCGATAGTACTCTGCTTCGCACTTTTCCAATCAACAGCGCCTCCGTTCAAAACGAAAACATACCCCGTTTGAGATTTGGAATCATCTCTATCAGTCTCAAAACTAGCGTCAGAATAACAAGTAACGCTTAGTTCATTTTGAGATTCACCACCATAGACAAGAAACATATCTTTAGTATTCCTAAGATACTTCAGTATGTTCTTAACAGCAGTCCAGTGACTCTCACCTGGATTCTGTTGATATCGGCTTGTAAGGTTCTGAGAGAACGCTACATCAGGTCTTGTGCACCGCACAGCATACATGATAGATCCTACTGCCGAGGCATAGGGGACATCACGCATACGTTTCATCTCATCAGGTGAGGACGGTCCTTGAGTCTTACTCAAGTGTACATTGTGTTGCATAGGGAGACTTCCACGTTTGGAAGCATCCATTCTAAACCGTTTTAGAATCTTATCAATGTACGCACTTTGACTTAGTCCGATTAACCGCTTTGATCGATCTCGATAGATCTTTATACCAAGTATATATGCCGCTTCCCCAAGATCCTTCATAGCGAAGCACTTCCCAAGCCAGGATTTTACATCTTGTAGCATTGGAATGTTATTTCCTATGAGTAGTATGTCATCGACATATAGGATTAGAAAGACGACAATGCTCCCACTAGCTCTTACATATACACATGGCTCGTCGGGATTCTGAGTAAAGCCAAATGATTTGACTTCCTCATCGAATCTTTTGTTCCAACTCCTGGATGCTTGCTTTAGTCCATAAATGGACCTTTGAAGCTTACATACTTTCTTTGGGTGTTTTGGATTAACAAAACCCTCAGGTTGAACCATATAAACATCTTCATCAAGATGTCCATTTAAGAAAGCAGTTTTAACATCCATTTGCCAAATCTCATAGTCATAGTACGCTGCTATGGCTATGACAATCCTAATAGCTCTAACGTCGGCAACAGGCGAGAAGGTTTCATCATAGTCAATCCCGTAGGTTTGAGTGTAACCTTTTGCTACCAATCGAGCTTTATAGGTGTGTACATTGCCATCCATGTCGGTCTTCTTCTTGAAGAGCCACTTGCTACCAACAGTCTTACTGTTAGGAGGAAGATCAACCAACGTCCATACTTGGTTATCTTTCATGGATTGCATTTCCGCGTTCATAGCATCAAGCCATTTGTCAGATTCAGAATCTGATAATGCAGCTCGATAGTTAGGGGGTTCATTATGATCCCCTAAACTTAGCTCCTCAGCATCGACATGGAAGCCATATCGTTCAGGTGCATGAGGTGTCCTTGCGGACCTTCGAACAGGGATTACATCATTTTGAGGTGCAACAGGAACAGTTTCGTGTTCAGCCTCATCTTGATGTTCGCTAGTCTCTACAATAGGTTGTGCATCTTCATCGCTTGGAATCTCGTCAAAGTCGATGGTACTCCCACTTGCTTCTTGTGAAATGAGATTGCTCTCAAGAAACTCAGCATAACGAGCAATAATTACTTTTTGCTCAGGTGGGTAGTAGAAATAGTAACCCATCGTTTCCTCAGGGTATCCTATAAAGATGCACTTGACAGCTCTGGGTTCAAGTTTGTTTGGCGTGTCTCGTTTCACGAGAGCCTCACAACCCCAGACCTTCAAGTAAGACAAGTTAGGGACTTTCCCATGCCATATCTCATATGGTGTCTTTTCAACCTTCTTGGTGGGAACCATATTCAGTATGCGAGCAGCCGATTTGAGTGCATAACCCCAAAAGGATAGAGGCAGAGTGGTAGGACTCATCATCGATCGGACCATGTCAAGCAAGGTGCGATTTCTCCTCTCTGATACACCATTATGCTGTGGTGTATAAGGGGGAGTGAATTGTGAGACAATCCCACAATTCTTTAGATGGTCTTGAAACTCATGGCTCATGTACTCTCCTCCTCGATCGGAACGGAGAGCCTTAATCTTCTTGCCAAGTTGATTTTCTACTTCATTCTGGAAAGCTTTGAACGTTTCAAAGGTTTCATGTTTATGTTTAATCAAGTAAACATAACCATAACGACTAAAGTCGTCAGTGAAGGTAATGAAATAGGTAGCACCTTCCCTAGTTCGAGTTCTAAAAGGGCCACATACATCAGTATGTATGAGTCCAAGTAGATCATTGGCCCTTTCGCCTACATGGGAGAAAGGCTTGCGCGCCATTTTACCAGATATGCAAGAAACACATTTATCAAATGATTCAGAATCATCTGATTTTATAAGTCCATCCTTTTGTAATTTCAAAACGCGTTTCTTGTTAACATGGCAAAGGCGACAATGCCATAGGTAAGTAGAATCCAAATTCTTCTTGGATTTCTTATTGCTACATGTATAAATAGAACTACTGTTTGTGATACGATTATGCATGTCAATCTCAAAGATACCATCACGAGGAATAGCATTAAAGTAAAAAACATTATCCTTTGAAACTGAAATACCATAATCCGTAAACGTATGAATAAAACCATTATTCCACAAACAAGAAAGCGATACTATACCCCTAGTAATACTAGGCGCATAGTGACAATTGTCTAATACAATAATTAAACCACTAGGAAGGATTAAATCATAGCTTCCTATAGCTTCGACCGGTGCACGATTGCCATTGCCCACGTACAAGTCCAAAGCTCCATGGTTTAGCTTTCTACTTCCCCTTAGACCCTGCATGGTATTACAAATGTGAGTTCCACAACCAGTGTCATATACCCATGATTTCTTAGGGAAAGCATATAGTTCTATTGTGAAGATACCTGATGTGCCAACCTTGTTGGCTTTGTTCTTCATCAACTCTGCCAGGTAGGCAGGACAATTCCTCCTCCAATGGCCTGTTTCACCGCAGTGATGGCAAGCAAGATCCTTAGCGGGATGCTCCTTACGAGTAGGTGGGGGAACCTTTGGCTTGGGCTTGTAAACTTGCTTTCCCTTGCCTTGGCCCTTCGCAACTACTTGCGGTTTTGGTTTTTGGATCTTTCCTTGCCTTATAGCAAGGACAGTAGGGGCCGGAGTTTTCTTGGGTAGGCTTGCCTCCGTTTGTTTCAGCATAGCATGTAATTCGGCGAATGTCTTCCCCATACTATGCATATGATAAGTCATGACAAACGGTGCAAAATCCTTGTTTAGGGACGTTAGAATCAAGCTAATCCCAAGGATGTGCGGCATAGCGTAACCAAGCCTCTCCATTTGGTCTAAGTAGCTCTTCATCTTCAAGAGATAAGAGCTAACAGACTGTCCCTCCTCCTGCTTGCAAGCGTGGAAGGCTTTGACAGTGTCAAAGAGTTCCTGCTCGGCTTGCTTTTGATACATGGCCGTTAGTTCACGCATCATATCAAATGCAGTGAGGTCCTCGAGATTCTTTTGAATCTCGGGAATCATGCTCACTAGCATAAGCGCGGCGACTTCCTGTTGTTCGTTAAACCTTTTGGTATAGGCTGTACGAACAGCAGCAGTGGCGGTAGCAGCAGGGGCAGGGGGCAGCGCCTCCTCCAAATGGTGGTACTTGTGCTCGGCCCTAAGGACAATCCTTAGGTTTCGAGACCAGTCCACAAAGTTCGTTCCATCAAGTTTCTCTTTTTCGAGAACGGAACGAATGGTGGTATGTGTTAGGGTTTGATTGTTTGAAGTCATCTACAAAATTACAAAGTTCATTAATTAGTATTTTTAATAATAATTTCTTTTAATAAATTAACTACCCAATTAATTTTAATTAAAAGCTAAGATCCCATTGAGCTTCTATCATCGCATCAGTTGATCTGCTAGAGATGATAGATCCAATAGGTAGGTGACGTTCAACAATTGCATTACAAGTGCAACTCTTAGAGGTATGGGACTTCATGGCACCTAGTGAACAAGCATCTAGGGTCAAGTGGCATGTTTGTCGCATCTTCGCCTCGAGTCAAGGTCTCACCGTTAACTTGATTAAGTCATCCAATGTGAAATCATGTCAAAATAGATCTAGGTCTCACCGTAGAGAATAATGACCTCGGATCTAAATTCAAACCACGTCTCACGTGAATTCAAAAATAGAAGCAAGTGATTTACAACCGATTGGACGGCGTGACTTAAATTTTAGGTATGTTAAATTTTAATTTAATAAAATTTTATTTAAGATATGAATGAATCATGTACTTCATTCATACCACTTCATAAGTCTTGTAATAAACGGTAAAAACTTTTAGCGATTATTAAGTGATAAGTTTCAAATCATATTTAAACTTAGTTTAATCTCAAAACTATTGTTAGATTAAAGGTTTAATCATCAATGATTAACTAGTAATCATCGATGATTAAGGTTTTGAATGTTTTAATGTTTGTGTCTAAAAACCATTTTTAATTTGTTTTACTATTTGTATCTAATAGAAAAGAAAAACAACCACAAACATAAGAATAAAACATGCAACAAAATTTTGTGCAAACCTCGACCAATGAAATCCTAGGTTCGGTCACGTGAGTCATCACGACGGACCGAAGGGTCAAACTAGGGGACGGGCCAACATGAACCCAAACGGGCCTACATAAACCCAATGGGCTCCCACTTGCTCCAAGACATTCTTGAGCAAGTAGAACCCAAAATTGTGAAAAAATGTAATCTGCCAGAAAATTCCAGCAGACTTTGAAGCCCGAAAAGTCACTGAAGGAGTCTTCGTTGGTCTTCCCGGCCTTCTGGAAAGTTGTAGCCCACGACTTTGCAAGCATTTTAGGCTTTTGAATCGCCCAAAAAGGAGTCTGTATGCCTCTGGAAAACCTGTTTTCGTACAGCCCTCGCTTTTGTGACGGAAATTTGTTGTTTTCTTCATTAGTCTTCAATATTTTTTGTCAACAATTTACAATAAAAAGATAAAATAAATACAATCTATTCTATTACTTTTACATTACAAATTGCCCCAAAAATGGCACCAAAAATAAAATAAAAATAAATGAAACAAATTACAACAATTAAGCCAAAAAAAAACAAGGCTTTTCCCAAACAACCAAACATCAAACACATTCATTCACAAATGGTCTAGGCTTTCATTGGTTTGCACAAACAAGCAACAATTGACAAGGCTTTGGCTTGGGATATGGCAAAAATACATGTTTTGCCATATCAACAAAATGGAATTAAAAATTAAATTCCAAGCCAAATAATCAAAAAAATACAATAACAAGATTAATTTTTTTGATATGATTTTGTAACAAGTGACAATGGGGTTCCAAAAATACCATATTTTAACCCACATTTTTATAAAAAACCGAAAATTAAAATAAAAAACCCGTAGGGTTTTGTTTTTGTCCGATCGGAATTTTAACAACACAAAACCGGTTGATTTTTGCCACTTTTCACAAAATCTAGCTAATTATATGATTAATATAATGACTCGTGATACCACTAATGTTGATTTTCGGTTAAAACAATTAACAAAACGCAGCGGAAAATATTTATCACCATGAAAGGATCTTGATATTAATCATACAATTAAACTAAAATAAAATCAAAGAGAATGGTATAAGAATCATACCCTAGTTGCCTTTGATCAATGATGAATACGGATGGATATTGTGAGCAACCGAAACCAAGGATTCCAATGGGGAATACCTCTAAAGCAAGTCCACACAACACTTGCAAGAACACCAATGTAATGGATGCTAGTCCTAGAGTCTTGAGAGCAAAAGAAAGAAAACAAAACACCTACAAAGTGTGAGAGAGAGGGACGGCCAAGATGGATGGTCAAAAGGGAGTTTATGGACCATTATATCTCTTAATGGTGCCATTACAATCCTTTAATGATTTCCATAAATCATTAGTCTTATTTGCCCACAAGTCCCTATCTTTTGATTCTTCTAGTTTGCCCACAAGAAAGTTTCAATATTAACTTTTAATATTAAACTTATGATAGACAAGCTTATAGCTTATATATATTAATAATTAATGTAATTACACTAATTACACTAATTATATAATGGTGTTTAGTGTTTAAGTGTGTGACCCTTTAGGCTCACAAACAACTAGCCATATAACTATATGTTATACACGTGAAGCATATTCCAACACCTTTCCCTCGGCTCGGGGTCACTCCCATCTTCTTCCGTTGATGATTTCTCAGTTTGAGCAACACTACTTGACTTGCTCTTCGTGCGGGGTGGAGATTCCTCCCGCCTTTCACGTGCCTTATGCTCATTGAGGATTCGGTTCACATCCTCGTTCACTATGTCCCTCATTTGATTGAACATAGTTTGGAGGTGTTCCACGGTGACCGGGGTGTGAGTGTTCCTATCAACACCCGAATTCTCCACTTCGTCACGAGGTGGAGGACCAAATACCGGTTCAACAAGGTTATTCGAATCTTGCCCTTGATCAAGTGGGCCTCTTGTACTTCTAGTTCTCACCATTTTTCTATAATAAGACATCAATCATTTAGTAGTCAATTCATTAAAGTAACGGTGGCATTGACCGTTCCACAACCAACATGACCTATTCCCTTAAGGTCAACCCTATCGAGCCTACACTTTAAGGTCTCAATAGTCATTTCATAAGTATCCTATGGAACCTACGGTCCTACTAGCTCAGTTTAAGTCTAGGATGGTCAACTCAACCTAGTTCACTTAAACTATAGCTCTGATACCAAGTTGTAACACCTCAATTTTCAAAACTCATTTAAATATCATTAAATTCCAAAAATACATAATATTGTATCAACATCAAATGCCGGTTTTACAAAAATGAAAAGGTTTCTTGTTCGAGATTATCAGAGTTTACAAAAACGGTGTTACAAATTATATCTTAACCATAGGATAAGGACTCTAATCATCAACACCGAGCTAATCTCAACAAGGCCTCTTCTAAACGGGCCTCCTAGATCTTCGATCCCGAACCTGAGTACATAGCAAAAACACGAACGTAGTACGTGAGACAAAATTTGCCTCGTGAGATACATGGGTTTTAGACCCGATAAACAAATAGTCAAATAATATCATTAAATCTTAAAATAATATTACTAAGTTTGTTTTGGGTCACTTTATCACTTTCATCATTGGCCAATGTCAAGATAATCGGAATGCCTCCAATCTATCAAGACCATCATTTCCACAGTAATCGGAATGCCTCCAATCTACCGGGACTCATAGGTATTGGGTAATCGGAATGCCTCCAATCTACCACTAACCTTAAGGTACCGTAATAACCGGAATGCCTCCAATCTACTACGGCCCTACGGATATCATCATCGTCATCATTTCTTATCTTTTATCATTATGAGCTTATAACTCCATCTTTTCTTATGCAATCAATCATGTAACCATCATACAAGCAATTCATCATATATCACATAAATGACTAAATTACTTAAAGACTCGATAAAAATCATTTAATCATAAAAACATTTACTAGCTATGTACCCAGTTTGAAAGTTCACATGTACTCACCTTAGCCAAGCTTATCCAATGTTGTGTTCCTTGAACACCAATATCACTTCTCGAGATTTGAATGCCTCAAATCTTCCAACCGACAATCTATTATCAAACCAATACAATGGTTTACATCAATCATTTATACTAATTACATAATCCATGGCTAGTTAACTACTAGTACCATTTTCCCCAAAATTACCAAACCCTAAGTTCATAAATCACCACATTTCGTGTATCCATAACATGACCACGTTTTCCTTGTTAAAATACCATAGATCTAAGTTATTTCACTTCCATTTAACCATTCATGAACAAATCCATAACTAGGGTTTATGATTCAAGCTTCCATACTCAAATCTAAGACTTATAACACAAGAGAGATGAAGATTTACCTTAGATCTTCAACTAGGAGCAAGAATCACTAAGATTTGATGAAGATTGAGCTCCAAACGACCCTTATGCTCCAGAAATCGCACACACCAAAGAGAGGAGAAAAACTAGGGTTTCAAGTGACATAAATGAGGTTTTTCCCGAATTAAATGCTGGTGTCGGGCAGAGTTCGCGATCGCGAACTAGTTCGCGTCGCTAACTCCTTCACGCATCGCACAGTTCGCGATCGTTACCGGGTCGGGAACTACTTCGCGCCAGACTGCCCAAATCGCTGTACCGAGTTCGCGATCGCCATCCCAACTTCGCGCCGCGAACTCCCATAGCAGCCCAGGCTGCACTTTTTAATCTTTGGCTCGACCCGGTTTCGCCCATAACTTTCTCGTACGGTGTCCGAATGACACGAAACCAATTTCTACGCTCTTTAAACGATTTATCCTTATTTATCATATTTTTGTACAATTTATTTATTTACAAATTTCGGGTCGTTACAAGCTCCACCTATGGAGCACTCCCACCCGGGTTCGAGTCTCGTCCAAAGCAGTTTTTTAATTATTTTTCAGGCAAATTGAATATTGCTAAGTATGGCAGGTATGAATTTTGACCTTTCTTATTTAGAAATGTCTAATTTGCATTATACTCCGTAAATTAGTATAGATTATATAAAAACATACCTTGGTTCAAAAGATTTAGCCTTGTGGACAAGCGATCAAGAGAGGCCCTTTAAAAACAAACATTAATAGGGTTTTTCTTAGATATATATTAAATGAAGTTAAAAGTTTATGAAGAGTGTAGCAATAAATATTAATAAATTAAATTTTATAATTTTAGGTAATGTATTAATAATTTTTTAACTTTTTAGGAAAATGTGAAATTATTAATGCACCTTAATATCTTTGTCTATGAAACACATATTACAAAAAAACTCATACTCATATTAATATAATGGGATTCCATTTCTATAACATAGACATAAATAAGCCATAAAATAAATTAATAGTAATATATCTACCCAAGGCTTCTAGTCTAGTGGTATAAGGTGTTGCCCATGACCTATTGGTCATGGGTTCAAGTCCCGTCGTGGACTTTGGTTGTGGGATTTATTCCCCATAGGTGGAAGGTTTGAGGGAAGACATACTGCCCTTTGTGGATGTCACTGTCTATGCTCGAACCACTAACTTACTAACTTGCCGTTCAAAAAAAAAAAAAAAAAAAAAGTAATATATCTATTATCATTAGATTTAGTATATTTAATGCAATATATTCTCAAGTTAACAAAATTTAATTTTCAATCAATATACTTAATATGAAAAATGAATTAATAAAAAAAAACAATTAATAAGCAAATAAGTTTTTAAAGTACTCCTCTACCCAAACACCCTTGCATCAACGAAGTTTTAAACAAACGAAACAAAATAACGAACAAAAACACAACATAATAAATGCCTTATTTCTCCGGCGCCGGTCATCAACTCTATCCGCCGGTGGCCACTCCTTATGATGATCCAAGATTCCCCTCCGTTATCTCAACCACAACACAATACAGAATCAAAATCCGAAACTGAAGAAGAAGAAGATCAAGCTCTTCCATTAATCCCCCAATCTCCCCTCCCTTTATCCACCGAATACACTCCGATCAACAATTCCACCTCCGGCAACGACGGGAACGAAGAAGCAGCGTACGAATCACAAGATAAAATCATAATCGACGGCTTAGATTCGTATGCTGACTCAACCGATTTGAATTCAACACCACCGTTTTCATGGAAAAAACTATGGTTATTCACAGGTCCAGGGTTTCTAATGAGTATCGCATTTCTAGATCCGGGGAATCTGGAAGGAGATCTTCAAGCCGGAGTGATTGCCGGTTACTCGTTGTTGTGGCTGTTGATGTGGGCGACTGGTTGGTGTAGCCACCGGAAAACATTTATCGGAGCTTTGCAGGGAAGAATATCCGAAAAGGGCGGGATTACTGTTGTGGTGTATGGCTGAAATTGCGTTAATTGGAGCTGATATACAAGAAGTAATTGGGAGTGCCATTGCTATACAGATTCTTAGTCATGGTGTTCTTCCTCTTTGGGCTGGTGTTTTGATCACTGCTTCTGATTGGTTAGTTTTCAGTTAACTAATAATAGGTTCGAATTTGAGTAATTGATGTGGAAATTGTTCGAATTTGTTGGAGTTCTTGATTTGGAAGCTGTTTTTGCAGTTTTGATCTCGACAATGGGACTATCATTCGCATGGATGTTTGCTTATGCACAACCTAGTGGAAAAGAACTTCTTATAGGTTCGTATTTTGTAAGGGATTAATTTCATAAACTAGTAATAAAATTTCATAAATGTTTCGTTTAGGACATTCAAACTTTACTTTCACTCCATAATAATACTCCATTCGTCCCATTTTTATTGTCTATTATACTATTTTAGTTTGTTCAAAAAAATTGTCTTTCCTAAATTTCAACCAATCAAAAATTATTTAAGTGAGAAAGAGAAAATTTGATTGGTGACATAGTATAATTAATATACTTTTATTAAACTATGTGTTTTTTTATAGTGGATAATAAATTTGGGACGGAGGAGTAATAATCAAATTTCATAAGTGTTTTAATATGAAATTTACCAGATATCATAAGTTATCAAGTAACCCACCTAAATTCATATATAAAAATCCATTATTAACTAAAAAAACATTAAAACGAAAATATATTACACTTCAAAATGAAAATATAAGGGTATTACATTTCATTAAAAACACTGTTATTACATTTCAAAACGAAAAAATTTTAATGTCTTTTTATGGATTATTAATGATTTTTTGTACATAAATTTGAATAGGATTACCTGATAACTTATGATATCAGGTAAATTTCATATAATTGGAAGACTTATGAAATCCGATTACTATTATAGAGTGAATGCAAACTTTAAATGACCTAAATGAAACATATTTAAAATTTCCTTATTATTCTGTGAATTTAACACTCATATTATATAAAATTATACCTAAAAGTAGACCTGACAATGGAGCGGGTTTTGACCATAATCCGATCCGAACCCGCAAGAATTATATGGGTTTGGATCATAGTTTGTGATTCGTTTACCCGCTAACGACCCGTACCCGTTAACTCTTTTACTAAAAGGGTCGGGTATGGATCAATACCGATCCGATCCGTTTAAAAATTTTCTTTAACTAATGTAATTTGATATTAACGAACTATCAATTAATATGTGCTACACAAATGTTCTCTTGCTAAACTGATAAATGATAAGAATTAATATTTTATATAGAGACACAATAGATATTTAACATTTGTTATACTATGTTGTTAGGGCACATATTAGAAAAATTCGTATAAAACATTCAAATTGACAATCGTTTTACAAATTAAATCAAGAATCGTGTATAGTAAATGGGTCGGGTAAATGGGTCGGATATCCTCTAATTCGGTGGATAAGGGTATGAGTTCGATTTTTCAAAACTCTGCGGATCGCGGAGCGGGTTTGGATCATCTTTTGAAATTTGTTAAAAGGGTTTGGATCAAGGCTGATCCGCTCCAAACCCGTAAAAGTACCAATTTTATTCTTTTAATTTAAATTTTAATATATAAAATTACAGGACTTTTGGTACCAAAACTGAGTTCTAGAACAATCTGTCAAGCAGTAGGAGTAGTCGGTTGCGTAATAATTAGGGGTGTTCAAAAATAACCGAAAAAACGGGTACCCGAAAAAATATCCGATACCCGAAAATCCGGGTACCCGGATTTCGGGTAACCGGTTTCCGGGTATCAAATACGGGTAGTGTTTTTCTAAAAATCCGGGTAATCGGGTACCCGGTATCCGAATTTTATTTTTCCAACTTTTTTATATATATTTTTTTTATATTATTATTGGACATTAATTATCATTAGATATGGGCATATGCTTGGCTCCTTTTGACAAATGCCCAAAATCTAAAACTCTATCTCAATTCTCACGTACAAACCATCTCATTCTTGCTTCTGTCGTTGAACCATGGTTTGAATCATTCGATATCTTTAAAGATTTGGTCAGATTCATTATAAGTGACGATTTTTCTTTAAAGGAAATCATAACATGAATTTTTAATTACAAATTTAGTAATAAGATTTAAAGAATTTAAATATATAAATAATGCCGACTTCCATTTATGTTAAATTTTGTGATAAAGAAATTATATTTTCGGGTATCGGGTACCCGGAAATCCGTGTACGGGTATCGGGTAACTAAATCTACTATCCAAATTTTTGGGTACCCGAATTTCGTGTACCCGGATTTCCGGGTACCCGGTTTTGATCGGAAGCTTCTAGATCCGTATCAAAAACCAACTAGAATACGAAAACAACCTAAAAGATAAGAGCTAAATTCAAATAAGAGATAAATTCAAAATAGTTGGATGGTGACACAATTCGATCGGAAGCTTCTGGATCTGTATCAGATTTCTTGTTATCTTGTTTCAAACACCAGACTTTGAGAGTGAATATCTCATTTACCACAACTTTATTTTGGACATTCTTTAGCTCGTTGTGTATCTCTCACAAAGGAGAACGCAAAGCTACCAACCATTAATTATATATACACATAATTATCTAGGTCCAAAGTTGGTGAAAATCATTTTCAATCACAAAGGAGAACGCAAAACTATCAACCATTAATTATATATACATATAATTATCTAGCTCCAAAGTTGGTGAAAATCATTTTCAATCACAAATTTTCCAACACTACTTTCTATACAGTGCTAGATGATCACATGTAAATTATTGCACCGATTAAATATCGATTAAATTTATGACTTATTCCATGTAACTTTTAATGTCATGCCTACGCAAGTACACAAGCTATTAATATGCAAATGCACTTTAACAATCACGTTTTTTTAAATATGAAGAAGGTCCCAAAACAGACTCATAGTTGGATTAGTAGATTATGCATCTCTAGTCGTGGATTGCACTTGGCTACTAATGGTTCGGCCTTCGGCAAAGTGATTCCACGACCTTCAGTCATATCAACCATTTTTTCAGTTAACCGTTCCCAATTGAAACATTGAATTAGCAACCCTAGGGTCGACCCAACCACACGGATTGCCAAACTTTCCCCTGGACAACCCCTTCTTCCAGACCCGAATGGCATTAACTTAAACCCAACTCCCGTGCCTTCTAACCCTTCAAACCGTTCTGGGTTGAACCTTTCAGGGTCAACCCACAACTTGGGGTCATGATGTATGGCCCATTGATTAACAAGTAGCATTCTACCACGTGGGATGTTATATCCACCAACAACACAATCTTGTGATGACTCGTGAGGGATTAGTAGCGGGACTACAGGGTATAATCGCATTGTCTCGTGTATAATACAACGAAGGTAGGGTAGGTTAACTATTTTTGACTCGTCAACAAGACAATCTTTGCCAACATGTCTATCAATCTCATTTTGCGCCTTTTGAAGAACTTGTGGGTTGTTTAGCAGAAGTGACATTGCCCATTCCATAGTTTCCGACGAAGTATCGGTGCCCGCTCCTAAGAGGGCCTGGTCACATTAAAATATGAAAAGAATAATAAAATTGTAATTAGAAAAAAATAAATAGAACACTAGTATACACATATTAACGTATTTCATGATACTTCCAATGTAATGAGTGTCATGTTTAAGTTTTTTTTTTCCTTAATACTTTAATAGATATTTGAAGAATCAAATAAAGTCGATTTTTCATTAAATTATTCTTGGTTTCTATTCTTGTACGTCAACCAAAAATTAAATGGTACGCCATACGCATTCCAAGCTTTTTTTGGTTTGCGAAAACTAGCAATTAAAAGTTGGAGGGTATCAAAAGCAGAGAGAGTTTATTGGAAGACCAAAAGACAATGAAGAAGAATGAAGGACTATTCAACGAAGGAAGGATAATCGGAGCCGATCAATCCAAAATCATCCAGTACATCAGTACAACGGTGAGAAGAAATCTAAATCCACTTCATTCTATATCACAAACTTTGCTGAAGAACACACTGAGGCGATATTACGGAGAGAGTTCAAGAAGTTTGGAAGTCTACTAGACGTCTACATTGCCAAGAAAAGGAACAAAGAAGGTAACAAGTTTGGCTTTATCAGATTTCAAGGGGTGTCAGATCCACGCTCGTTTGAACGAAAGTTGCAAAACATTAAGGTTGGATGGAATGTGATATCAGTAAACATTGCCAGGTTTGACAGAGTTCACAACCCGAACTCGTCACGCCCCGTGACCCACCCATCCTTTCCCCCCCCCCCCCCCCCCCCCCCCCGCCGCCCCCGCCTCAAAGAAATTTATCGGGTAGGTGCATCGGAAGGTCATATGCAGAAGTGGTCAACGGTAATAATCGAGAAGAAGTCCAAGATCAGCCATTAGTTCGTCTCGAATCAGCCCCTACCACAAGGAAATGGTTGGCTCGTGACTTAATCGGGAGGGTAACAAACTTCAAAAGCCTTTGGAACTTGGCTGCCATCAAGAATGCGGATGGCTGTAATGATATAGACATTAGATACCCTGGGTGGGCTATCGGTATTACTGGAATTCGATGCTAAAGACGACGGCAAGAACTTCCTTGAGAAAGCAAAAAATGTATGGGAAAATTGGTTTTCAAGATTAACTTTTTGGACACCGGAACTAGTCATATCTGAGCGATTTGCCTCGATCTTGGTATACGGAGTGCCGGTCCAAGCGTGGTCCACGGAAGCCTTCAACGAAATAGGTAAAACTATTGGAGAGGTGATTATCGAAGAAGACTGCTCCCCTGAAAAAGCAAATATCGGGGTCGGAAGAATTGCAGTTCTAACAAAGCAAATGGGGTGGATCAACAAAGTGATAAAGATTCTAGTTGATGATAAAGAATTCTCGATAAGATTAACAGAAGATCAAAATGAATCGATCAAACTGATCCCTGGTTCTAATCGACTGACGCAATGGGAATCATCTGACTATGATGATGATGTGGATAGCTCGGTGAACGAGGATGAATTTGACGAAGAATATGAAGACGGAGAATTCCGGGATGAACCGCCACCGGAAAAATCAGGCGCCGACAGAAGCATGCAGAAAGAATTCCAAGGGCCTCATTTTAACTCTCCTAGGGAATCGGGAGGTCGCCAGCACACCGTTCATGAATATGGGACGAATTCCGATGGTAGAGATAATTATGCAGATGGGGCCAGTGGAACATTCTCGGTGGGACCAATTAAATATCCTGTCGGGGGTGTTGATGAAACAGTCCCACTCTCGGAGTTTAGTGTCTCAAATGAGCCCATTGAAGTGGATAATACCGACCCATTAGGCAAACTGGATTCCAATCCAGTTTATGGACCTAACTATAATCAGGAGCCCATTATAAATAATGTTGAATTGGATTACATCGAGCCCATAGCTGAAAATCTGGGCTCTACCTCAGTTAATCCATGCTCCAAAGTAAATGAAAGTTCCTCTTTTCCGACCCCAAATCTAAACGAGGCCTCACTAGATAAGGACGGAACTGAAGCTCCGCCTGAGAATCGAATTCCAGTCATCGATTTAAATATCCCGTGTTCTTCAGACGCATCTTCGGGAAGAACGATCTCACTCCCGTTAATCCTCGGTAAAGCATCACGAAACAGAATGGTGGAGTTAAGCAAAATCAAAAACAAGGGCAAAAAGAAAGGTCTTCATCAATGTCGGGTCGAATCGTCGAGCTCAATTCCGACATCGGATGAAATCCAAAACACAATTGAAATTGGGAATCTTGCGGGCTTCCAAATGAATGAATTCGGACCGGATATTAGAAACGTAATCAGTGGAGTAGGCTTGAATAACGTTTCTTAATGAAGCTCCTTTCTATTAACATTAGAGGTGTTAACTGCACCTCGAAAAAAAGGTGGATTCAAGATTTAATAAAGGCAAATAAAATACAATTCCTAGGCATACAGGAATCGATATCGAAGCAGCCTGACGCGGGTTTAATTAGGGCATATTGGGGCAGGACAAATTTTGAATATGATTTTTTGGCATCGTCCGGGAAATCAGGTGGTTTAATATCGGTTTGGGATCCATCCTGGTTCGTCAAATCTGATTTGATCAATGGTGAAGGCTTTCTCGTAACAATTGGTGTGATTACTGGCTCTAATGTACAATGTGGCATGATCAATCTGTATGCCCCTCAAGATTTGAAAAAGAAACGATCACTGTGGAATAAGGTTTCAGAGATAATAAAATCAGATTATAATAGAGCGTGGATAGTATTCGGGGACTTTAACGAAGTCCGGAAAAGATCGGAAAGAACCGGGTCATCATACTCTCGAGCTGGTGTCAGAGAGTTTAATCATTTTATCTCTGAATCAGGTCTTAACGAAGTCAAGATGGGGGGAAGGAGATACTCAAGAAGTACTCCGGATTGTGGGACCTTGAGTTTGATCGACAGAGTTTTGGTTTCCAATCCGTTTCTCCAGGTTTGGCCAAACCCTAACGTAAACATCCTCCCGAAAGGGTTTAGCGATCACTGCCCTCTTATATTAAACACCCTAAATGTCGATTTTGGTCCATCATATTTTAAGATTTTTAACTCTTGGACCTCGTTATCTTCTCTGGATCCGATTATTGCTTCAGCATGGGCAACGCCCATCGCCGATAATCTGCCACCTATACAACTTTTTTGTAGAAAATTGAAGCAGGTGAAAAATGCCATAAAGTTGTGGAAAGCAGAGGAGGGCGATAACAGCCTGCTTAGGCTGAAAAAATTGGCTAATGAATTAGATGATAAAGCTGAAACAGTGGGGCTATCCTCTGAAGAAAAAAATAATAGAGTTGTTATTGACTTCCAAATCAAAGATCAAGAAGCAATCAAGACCCGAAACATTAAACAAAAATCAATAGTGAAATGGAATATCGAAGGTGACGAAAATTCTAAGTTTATCCATGATTCCCTGAAATATAATAACCGGAAAAACTATATTCATGGCTTATCTTTTAACGGTGTTTGGACCGAGGAACCATCGGTGATGAAAAAAGGTACCGCGAATTATTTTTCTAACATCTTTGCAGATTCAAAGCATCCTAGACCACAATTCTCGAGTAACAAGTTTAAAGTTTTATCGGATTCACAGAAAATGTTTTTGGAATCAAATTTCTCTAGAGCCGAAATCAAAAAAGCGGTTTGGGATTGTGGGGTGGATAAGGCACCGGGGCCGGATGGTTTCACATTCGCATTCTACAAAAAATATTGGAGCATTATAGAAGATGACTTATGAACGCGGTATTTTCGTTTGAAAAAGGCGGTGATTTGAAGTATGGTTGCAACTCATCCTTTTTCACACTCATCCCAAAGTGTGAAATTCCATTAGTTCTAGCCGATTATCGCCCAATAAGTCTTATTGGAAGCTTCTATAAGATTATTGCTAAAATCTTAGCCAACCACATCAAATTGGTAATTAATGATATCATTAGTGTTGAGCAATCGGCATTCATTGAAGGTCGTAATATTTTAGACGGTCCGCTCATACTAAGTGAAATCATTTCTTGGTGCAAAAAGGTGAATAAACAACTTTTGATTTTTAAAGTTGATTTCGAGAAAGCTTACGATACCATTAATTGGGAATTTCTTGATTCGGTGATGGCACAAATGGGGTTCGGGGAAAAATGGAGAAAATGGATAAATATGTGTTTATCTTCCGGTAGGGCATCCGTTCTACTTAACGGGTCCCCTACAACAGAGTTTGACATAAAGAGGGGTCTTAGACAAGGCGACCCGATGGCACCATTTCTATTTATTATTGCGGTCGAAAGTATCCACGTGGCTATGCTTGAGGCAACGGATAAAGGAGCGTTTCATGGAATATCCCTTCCAAATAACGGTCCTCTTATTTCTCATCTGCAATACGCCGATGATACAATTTTTTTGGGGGAATGGTCCGAATTTAATGCAAGAAACTTAACCCGTATCCTCACTTGCTTTTATTTAACATCGGGGCTAAAAGTGAACATGTCCAAAAGCAACATCCATGGACTAGGTGTACCGAGAAATGAGGTATGTCGGGTAGCTAACCGGTTGAATTGTATTGTTGGATCCACACCTTTCAAATACCTTGGTCTTGTCATCGGGGCTCCTATGCACCGTATTCATCATTGGGATGTTATTGTTGAAAAATTCAAAAAAAAAACTCTCTTCTTGGAAGGCATCGTCCTTATCTTATGGGGGTAGATTGACCCTTGTTAAGTCCGTATTGGGTGCCCTCGGGATTTATTTTCTCTCAATATTTAAAGCCCCAGAAAGTATTATAAAAAAGTTAGAATCAATTAGAGCTAATTTTTTTTGGGGTTCAAAAAACGGGGAAAGGAAAATTAACTGGATTAAATGGAATAAAATCCATAATTCAATTGAATCGGGTGGGCTAAACGTTCCTAGCTTAAAAGCTCAAAACCTTGCATTATTAATTAAATGGTGGTGGAGGTTGAAACGGGAGGTTAATTCTTTATGGAAAATCGTGATTGTGTCACTTCATAATATATCAAGCAACCTTTTCCCATCAAGTAAGTTTTCGGGTGTTTGGAATAATATAGTTAAGGTGCGGAAACATTTAGAAAAAATCAATATCCCGATTGATTCATGGTTTCAAGCATCTCGAGATAATGACAATTCGATGACCAGGTGGTCGTGGCCCCTTAAATCAGATGGTTTATTTACTGTTGCTTCAGCAAGAAGTGCAATAGAAGATAACCTCTCGTGTCCCCGGATATCGAGCAGTTTTACTTGGGAAAAAATTGTCCCGCCTCGAATTAACATATTTTTTTGGCGATTGTTGTAAAACAGACTTCCTTCCTGTTTTAATCTTCTTAAGAGGGGAATTATATTGCAATCTGCAGTATGCGTGCTATGCGAGAGGGAGATCGAGAATGAAGAGCATCTCTTTTGGTGCTGTCGCAAGGTAAGGGAAATTTGGATTGTTTTTTGCAGATGGTGGCAGATAGAAATAAGTGACATTTCGAAGGTGGAGCAGCTTATCGAGTGGCCTGCTCGAGCAAATCTAGCAAAAGTCAAAGCGCGACACTTTATGACCGCTTTTATTTCAGTACTTTGGCACATTTGGAGGTATAGGAATGATTTAATTTTTAATTGCAAAGAAGATGGATTCCATCTAATTCTTGATGAAGCCCAAGCCCAAGCTTTCTATTGGATCAAGAATAGGTCGGAGTGCAACTGGAGTAGTGCTGATTGGGCCCAATGGATTTCAGATCCGAGTGGCATGTAAGTAGGAGGATATCCCGAGTTTTAAAGGTGTCAACTTTGGTGTTCAGATCCAATTGCTATCTAAAATATAGATTTGGATTCGGAAACCAGTGGGGAGGTGATCCTGATTATGTTTGGAACTAGGCGAAATTTTGTTTTTATGAATTGGTTTATGTTTTGGTAGCTTTTTTTAGTCCTTTAATTAGTTGTAATTATTGGTGCAACAAATGGTGTAACGGTGGTGATCTTGGTACTTTGTACCCGGAAATTTTATAATGAAATATAGGGGTGGTCCGGGTGGGTGATGGCAATGCCGAAGCTCACTTGCGATTATCCTTTTTCTTTGTTGTTCAAAAAAAAAAAAGCAGATAAAAATATTACAAGATTATTAACCTCGAAGAACGAAATTGGTCTTAAAGCTGAATCGGTGGGATTAGATGAGAACAAAAAAATTGAAAGAATTAATATTGATTTTAAAATCAAGGAACACGAGGAACGTAAGATTCATGACATTAAACAGAAAGCTCGTGTTAAATGGAATGTTAAAGGTGACAAGAACTCTAAGTTTTTTCATGGTACTCTAAAATACAATAATCGGAAAAATTATATTCATGGGTTATCTTTTAACGGGATACGGCATAAAGATCCATCAAGCATGAAAAGAGGTACATATGATCATTTTTCAAAAAATTTCTCGGAAACAAAAAAATCAAGGCCTAAATTTCTAAGTAATAAATTTAAAACTTTGTCGGATTTTCAAAAAACTCAAACTGAGGCTAAATTTTCTCGGTCTGAAGTTAAAAAAGCAATTTGTGATTGTGGGGTTGAAAAAGCACCGGGGCCGGACGCTTTTACATTCTCATTTTATAAAAAATATTGGTCTATTATTGAGGATGATTTAATGGATGCAATGGCCGATTTTGAAAATGGGGGGAATTTTAATGGTGGATGTAATTCATCGTTTTTTACTCTTATCCCTAAGTGTGAAATACCGTTAGAATTATCTAACTTTAGACCGATCAGTTTAATCGGTACCTTTTATAAAATTATAGCAAAATGTTTAGGTAATTGACTTAAAATGGTAATCGGTGACATTGTTAGTATTGAGCAGTCTGGTTTTATTGAGGGCCGAAACATACTTGACGGGCCACTTATCTTAAGTGAAGTCATATCATGGTGTAAAAAAGTCAAAAAAAACAAATGTTAATCTTTAAGGTGGACTTTGAACAAGCATATGATTCCCTCAATTGGGAGTTCCTTGATTCAGTTATGTATCAAATAGGTTTTGGACCTAAATGGAGGCGTTGGATAAATACTTGCCTATCATCTGCAAGAGCATCTGTTTTATTAAATGGGTCACCTACATTGGAATTTGACATAAAAAGGGGTCTTAGACAAGGAGATCCAATGGCACCTTTCTTGTTTACCTACTTGTTTTAATTTGTTGAAAAGAGTAATTAACCTTACATCTGCAGCTTGTGTTCTGTGCCAGAGAGAAATTGAAAATGAAGATCACTTATTTTGGTTTTGCCGCAAAACACGGGAACTTTGGATTGACTTTTGCAGATGGTGGCGTATTGACATTGGGCAGATTCATGGAGTGGAGCAATTGATGAACTCGAGGGTTCAGATTAATATGACAAAAGACAAAGCTGATCAATTCTTAACCGCCTTATTATCGGCATTGTGGCACATTTGGAAATTGAGAAATGATGCAATTTTCTCGAAAAAAAGATAGTTGTTTTCAATCAACCTTTTTGAATGCTCAAGCTCAAGCTTTCTACTGGATCAAGCATCGATCAAAGATGAAATGGGGAAGTAATGAGTGGGGACTTTAGATGTCAGACCCGATGGAATTGTGATCAAGATAAAATAAAGGAGGAGGAAGTCTTTATTAACTTGGTGTAGTTTAAACTGATGTCTGTCTTTTTTTTATATAGTTAAATGGTGGTGGTAGGTTTTTGGTAATTGTGGTCTGGAATATGTACCCTAGCTTTTTGCTAGAATTTTAATTTCTTAATATATGGTTCCTGGGTTTCTTCGGCGCGGGTGATGGCAATGCCGAAGCTCGTTGCCGTTGTACCTTTTCTTGCTATTCAAAAAAAAAAAAAAAAAAGAGAGAAATGAAATCCTTGAATTTCGGCTTTCTCCAAACATGCCGAAGGGGATCTTGCATCACCTCCTTGCGAAAATTATCGTCGCCTTCTCTAATTAATGCTTCATTAAATTATATATTTTCAAATAATAATTGGTACTCCCACTTCTCATAGTATTAGCGAACTTATAGAGCAATGGCAGAGGAGTAAACGCAAGTAGGGGGTTCAGAAATGTCCGAAAAAACGGGCATCCGGAAAATATCCGATATCCTAAATCCGGAAATCCAGGTATCTGAAAAAATTGGGTATCTAAATTTCGGATACCGGATCCAGATATCCGAATTTCAGATACCAGATCCGGGATAGTATTTACAAGATTTTCGAATATCCTATATCCCGCAATATCCAAAATCCGAAAAATATCTGAAAAATCCGAAATATCCGAAATATACACTAAATATATGAAAAATCTAGAAAATATTTGAATAATTTGTTTTTTTCGGATATCGGATATCCAAATTCCAGATACTAGATTCCGATAGCAAAAAATCTTAATCCAAAAATCTGAATATCCGGTTCTGGTAACCCGCTCAAAAAGCCCAACTGAAAAATGTATTAACTTGTGCTCGGTTGGATTTACAAGACCTACTTAAATGGACGTGAAGCCCGGACCCAGCCGGTTTAGGCCCCGATTTCAAAAAAAAAATTTAGTTATCAATTTCATCCAATGTTTTAAAATCCGTTGAATCGGATCGGGGGATACTATAAAAATGGTTGAACCGTTCGGACCGATTCAGCCGGATTACAATGTTATTGAATATTTACATTAAATTAATTATGTAAAAGGTATATATATGCAAAAAAATTCTAAAAAATTACAAAACAAATATTATAAAAAACTAAAAAATTACAAAAACTATTTTTCTAACAAAATTCAACACTCTGAGTTCGTAATTTATAATAAAAAAGAGATATAACACTTAATATTCAACTAGAAACTTGGTATTTCAAATTGCAAACATATAAGCTTCAAACGTATAAAAAAATACAAAAATATTCACTTTAATTTTTTAAAAAATGAGATTAAAATAAAAAATATGGTCCAACTGGCCGGTCCGACCGGGGTTCACAGTTAACCCGACAGGTTCGAAGCGGTTCATAAATAGACTTTAAACCGGTCGATTCTGCCCGACATATTTCTATTTTCCGGTCGGACCGGCCGGTCAAACCCGAGTTTTAAAACATTGATTTCATCAAAACTATTTTGATTCATACATAAAACGAAAGCGTTACTTTCTTCAGTCTCTTCCGCTTCCAGGCGACTCACTTGAAATATATAAACGCGTCAACCCGGATCCTAGGTGTCACTTGAATTAAATAATCGTTTTTTTTAAACAACAAATATAATCTACTCCTAATTACAACCTATGTACACGACGGGACTCGAACTGCTGACCTCAAGGTTGAGAGGCAAACACACTAGGCTAAATGCCTTTTGGTAATTAAATAATCGTTTACCTTCAATAATTTCTAGTTGGTGGCTACTAATTAAGTAATTTAACCAATCATTTTCAAGTATATATAATACTCATTCCGTCCCATAAAAAACTTCTCATTTTCCTTTTGCACAAGTTTTTAGGTGATAGTTAGTGATGGGTTATTGATAATACTTTTGATTAAAATATAATATTGAGTTGGAGGGAGAAAAATAATTAGTAGATATTAGTGGTGAGTCTTTATTAATAATAGATTTTTATTGTGTGGAGCCATCAAATATCAGAAATGAGAAGTTTTTTGTGGGATAAAAATTTAAAGTGAAATGAGGGAGTAATAATTATCGTCATTATCTACGTGCGTGGAAACATCTGGATTGACTTTTAGCATGTAGACAACTAATGCATTTGCTCATAAACCTATCAAGTATAATAAAGTTCAAAATAAGAAGAGAAGTTAACAGAAGATGGATCTTACCAGCACGAAGTTCTTGATCATTTCATCAGTGTAGTATTCGGGATCGCATTCTTGAAGCGACAACAACACTTCAATCATCGTCTTCTTCTTCTTCTCGTTATAATTTCCCGTTTTCGATTTTCGAAGTTGCTCGATCAATCCTTTAAAGAAACACATCTCTCTTTTTCTCCAAAGCAATTAACTTCTTCTCCAACCCTTTTACTCCAAACCACCTCAAAATCGGCAAATAATCAACAAGGTTCGAAGCTCCATTAAGCAAAACCTGCTCTTCTCGTATCTCCCTACACCGTTTTCCTTCTTCCTCCACCGCCGGAATACCATCGCCAAAATACCTCTTCCCGGAGATCATCCCCATCATCATATTCATCTTCGGTTCATATAAAACCGACTTCACATGTACATGTTAAACAGGAAGCAAAAAGAAGAAAAGGAAACAAATAATCTACCGAAAATATCATCAATATTCCAGCCATATACTAGCCGTTGCCTCTTGACTACAGCTCGTGTATTATCACCATCAATATCATTCCTTGTATAGATTTATTTCTTGTCTTTAAATATGAAACCATCCCTGCAACGTAAAGCATAACACACAAATACAATACAAACAATTATCTTATTTTCATTGATTATCATGGCATCAGAGCAGTGTTAAAGCTCATCATTTACCGTTTTTTTTCTTTCATCTAGCATAACCGATCAAACCCTTCGAGCCCAGCCATGTCCGAAGACGGCGACTCGAATGCAAGTTTATCGTTACAAATTGCTAATATGCTCAGAAACAACACCAATCAAAACCAAATTCCAAAACTTTCCGATAATCTCCAAATAAACCTCAAGCTCAACAATCAGAACTACGCTCTATGGACTCGAATGATCAGAGTCGCCATAGGCGGTAAATCAAAATCATTGTTATCTCATTTAACATCAAACCCACCAGATCAAGCACACGAAACCTTCGATCAGTGGGAGCAGGAAGACTTAATTGTCTTCTCGTGGCTTATTCAAAACATCGAACCCGCTCTTGCAGGCAACCTAACCGAATATCCCACAGCAAAAACCTTGTGGGATGCATTGGTGGTGACTTACAGTAGCGGAAGAGATAAGCTACAAACATTTAACCTTCACGTTAAAGCCAACGACATCAAACAGAATGATAGTTCTCTTGAAGAACTGTGGATTACGTTACAAGGGATTTGGGGAGAAATCGAAAGAATCGACCCAAATCCAATGAAATGTCCAGACGACATCAAGGTATACTCAAAAATTAGGTCAGAGCAGAAACTCTTTCAATTTTTAAATTCCCTTGACAGAAAGTATGAACATATCAAGAGGGAAATCCTCCGATTGGATCCTCTCCCTTCTACCGAGGCAGCTTACGCCACGGTGCGAAAGGAAGCCGCTCACCAGCTTATACTAGGAGCAACTAACCTCGAAACGCAAGGTGTAGCTTCGGGACTAGCTGTCGCCGCCGCTGAACTCCAAGGAGCAGGGCTCGCTACACGTGGATACCGCCGACCAGAAGGGAAAAGAACCAATTCGACATATAAAGAAGATAAATCGCACCTTCTGTGTGAAAAATGTGGCATGAGACGACACACCAAAGAACAGTGTTTTCAGATTGTCGGCTATCCCGATTGGTGGAACGATGGCCACAAAAAAGGCACCAAGCAAAACGGATCGGAGAAAGGAAGAAACGATAGCAACAACAACGATCGGAAACCCGCTCCTGGATCGGGATTTGGGGGCATCGCAACAGCGGCTCTCAATGACGAAGGGGATAAGGGTTTCACGATAGAGACATGTACAGTGGTTGAGATTATGAAAAAATCGAAACCCCTCCTTTACTCTTTTAAAAATTACGAGGAAAGCAACAAACTTTCATCAAAATCAGTTGTGAACCCCACTGATTTTACTAAATTTCATTTTAACCCCATGAAAACCCTTTTTTGACAAAACGTATATTAAAAACAAAACTACAAAAGGGGAAGGCAACAAACATGAAGTCTTCGATGGGGACCCACCTGACACTTCTTTGTTTTCACAAAAAGAAATTAGTTTTAACTCTAAAGGAAAAATGTTTTATAAAACAGTGTCATTTAGTTCCTTTTTTGATACAAGTCTTAAAAATTGTAAAAAATTAAAAAATGAAAGGGGTTGGGTAAATATTGCTCAACATAATGAGAAAGAAAAATCATGGATTTTTGATTGTGGGGCTACCGACACTATGACCTACGATTTATCTGATTTCACATCTACAAATCAACCAACAAAATCATACATACAAACTGCAAATGGAGAAAAGTTAAATGTGAAAACAGGAGGGAATATTGAAATATCTCCAACTCTTAAACTCTCTAGATGTCTCTATATTCCCCAACTGTCACATAAACTCTTATCCATTAGCCATGTTACAAAAGAATTGAACTGCTCGGTCCTCATGCAACCCACCTTTTGTATATTACAGGATATCAGGACGGGAGCGATAATTGGGCGTGGCACTGAAAAAGATGGACTATATTATGTGGATGAAGTAACTCAAAGTGGGAATGCAATGTTATCTCATGGAGCATCAGAAAGAGAAGCATGGTTATGGCATAGAAGGCTAGGTCACCCATCCACCAACTATTTACATACTTTATTTCCTAAACTTTTTCCTTTAAATTGTAAGTCACATTGTGAGACATGTGTTTTTGCCAAAAGTCATCGAAAAACTTTTAAGCCTAATAACACTAGAGTTGATCTACCTTTTTCATTAATCCATTCAGATGTGTGGGGTCCATCACCAATTAGTGGGGGGGAAAATTATCGTTTTTTTGTCATGTTTGTTGATGATTGTACTCGTATGACATGGGTATACTTATTAAAAAATAAAAATGAAGTCTTTGAAAAATTTTCTACCTTTTACAACATGGTCCAAACACAATTTCAAAAACCTATCCAAGTCCTTAGGTCGGACAATGGTGGAGAGTATATTAACTCAGAAATGAAACTTTTTTGTCAACAAAAAAGAATAATTCATCAAACCTCTTGTCCTCATACTCCTGAACAAAATGGAAGCAAAAAGAAGAAAAGGAAACAAATAATCTACCGAAAATATCATCAATATTCCAGCCATATACTAGTCGTTGCCTCTTGACTACAGCTCGTGTATTATCACCATCAATATCATTCCTTGTATAGATTTATTTCTTGTCTTTAAATATGAAACCATCCCTGCAACGTAAAGCATAACACACAAATACAATACAAACAATTATCTTATTTTCATTGATTATCAGTACACGTGATGTTTTAAGTTGTAGTAGTTTACGGATCATAAGTCTGCCTTCATTAACACGAATTTCATGAAACTCGTTTAGGCGATGAACGGATAAGATCTCGATGGAAGCGATCTTACGGAGGTTGCGCCAGTTGTCGCCGTAGGAAGACCAAGCGATGCTGGTGAAGTTGCCGCCCAAGATCTTGCCAAATAGGAGTTGCGGGCGGTTGGCGAAAACGATGTCGTTTTTGGTGAAGCATTCTTCGACGGCTGAAGGGGAGGAGACCACCAGGACACGGCGGGATCCAAGGCGGAGAAGGACGATGGGGCCGTATTTGGCTAGGGTTTTGTACAACGGTGGTTTTAGGAGGTACAGATGGCCGATGATCGGGAGGGTTGGGAAGATGGTTGGTGGGAGGTTGGAGAATTTGTGCCGGAAGTGAGATTTGAAGAGATATGAAGCTACAAGTAGTATGAACGAGGTATATAGATAGAAAACCTCCATTGGTACTCAAGTTCTTGGATTATGTTTAGGTGGTGAATTTGGTTTTCAACATTTCAATCTTATAGAGTAGGGGTGAGCATTTGGGCCGAAAAAACCGAACCGAAACCGAAACCGATAACATGTTATCGGTTCGGTTTAAGATTTGAAAATTCATCATTTTCGGTATCAGTTCTTTGGTTTCGGTTCGGGTCGGTTCGGTATTCGGATAAGGATGGACATTTGGCCTAAAAAACTGAACCAAACAAAAACCGAAAACATGTTATTAGAGGCCTAAAAATTTGTTAAAGGTTAACCATTGGAGAGATTTTCAATTAATAGGTTATTAGATGATGTGGTAAAAGTAATAAATCATTGGAAAAGTTAACCATTGTGGATGCTCTAAGAACAGGCTAAATCGGTTATACATAAATTAATAACGGATTTGATAATTATTGCTTTTATGTTTACGACTAATGATAACAAGTGTAATAATGTTCTGCGCGTTGCTGTGATTTTTAATTACATTTTCCGTAAGTACATTAATAAATATGTCATACTTAATTTATCTTCTTTTAAAAGCTATGTTTACCATATTATATATCATTTGGTTTTTTCTTTTCTTTTGAAAATTATGTCACGGATTACCAAACTTGAACCTACTAACCTGACCAACTATACATGTAGTAATCTTTTGGATCTTTGAGACGATGATATCAACTTGAACCAACCAATTTAAACCAGACAAAATTTGCCATGTATACCCAATAACATCTTCAATATATATTTTAAGTCAATATAAAATAGAACAGTCAACTTGGTTCACATAATTAAAATAATCTTTCTATAAGTATTACGTATCTATAATGATCAAAATAATAAAAATTGTCCTTTTATAAGTAGTAATAACATTTTCCATGGTAGTAGTTAATGGCTTCTTTGTTTGTCAGGGCCTTTTGTAATCATTATTGGGTTCTTTTTAAATTTCCAGCGCGCGATTAGATTCTCATACGACATCCAAAGGATTTTTTAAGTCAATAAATTTTTTAGTTGTACAACGTCTAGATATATCGTGTATTATCTACATGATTGTTTGCAATATGTTTTTATAATTAGGTGTTATGTAAATTCATATCTTTTAGTTTTACTTTGTGTAAGAGTGTGTGCTATGTATGTCAACCTAAAATTTTATGCTAAAAATAAGATCATATAATTTGTTAATTTGAAAAATTAAATCTAGTTAAATCCAACTTTATGTATGAAATTAGTATATATATCAAAGGGCTTTTGGCCTAGTGGTATGGTGCTTGCCTCATAACCTTGAGGTTGGGGGTTCAAGTCCCGTCGTAAAAATAAGTGGAATTATGTGCAGATTAGGATTTGTCGTAAAAAAAATTGATATAGAAATATAAAAATTTAAAATGTAAATGTTGAATATTAAAGTTAATTATTATTTAAGAAAAGTTAAAATTCAAGGGTGTAAATCGTAAGATTTGTGAAAGTAGATTGAAAAGAAATTAAAATAAAAGGGTGGTGTTATAGGGTTTCAAGAAACTGATCGACCACTGAGGTCAACCACCTAGTCAATTGATTCGAACCATAACCGATAAGAACATGAACTTGTTCTTACTGGTTGAACCAACTAACTATTTTAATCCCTAGAGATTAAACTTAATCTTTAAACCATAAGCCAAAAATTAAATTAATAGTAATATATTTATAATCTTTAGATTTAGTATCCTTACTTTTGCAAGATATTGTCAAATTAATCAAACTTAGAAAATTAATACATAATATTAAAATAAATTAGTTATTTAAAAAAGAATTAATAAGCAAATAAGTTTTTAAAGTACTCTTTAACCCAAACACCCTTAGACTACCCATAATGGGTGACCAAACTTTGTTTGGTCACCCCTGCCACCTCTACGCCACATCAGCTTTCTCTCTCCTGATCAAACACATGACCAGACAGCGACCATTAGCCCATAATGGGTGACCGATCGGATTTTATTTTTTTAAAAATTTCATTAATAATTAAAACATTACATAAAATAATAACTTAAAAATAAAAGTTTTGGGTTTTTCTTATTAGTCTACAACTTAAACCCCTTTTATTTTAAATTTAAGAAAATGAAAAAGGGTAAAATGGGTAAAAATATATTATTTAAACTCTATTTGCCTCTTTGTCTTATCCATCTCAGCCATATATTATTAAATTAATTAATAATAATAATATATACTACCTCCGTATCAAAATAAGTGATACATTTGAAGAATTGCGGTTTTTGAGGCAAAAGATTAAAAAGTGGTTTAAATTAGATTAAATTGGATAGTTAGTGGATAATGAGTCCCACTTCTTTGGAATGTAGTGATATTAATGATGCTTAAAAGTAAAAATAAGGGTAAAAGGGTAATTTCACTTTATTAAAGTAGATAGTTAGTGGAGAATGTGTCCCACTTTTTTACCAAATAAGGTAAGTTTTGGAAGTGTATCACTTATTTTATTAGACCCCTAAATAGAAAGTGTATCACTTATTTTGATACGGAGGTAGTATATGCATGTGTGAAAGGGTGAAAGGGAGAAAGCAGCTAGAAAATCAACAACCACCATCGGTCAAGTTCCCGACCGTTCGGGCTGAGAGACGCGTCGGAGAAGGGGGTGCGTAACGGGGGACGCGTCGGCGAGGGTAAGGTGTCTTACAGGTTACATCAACAAACGAAACAAAAATAACGAACAAAAACACAACAGAATAAAACGCCTTATTTCTCCGGCGCCGGTCATCAACTCTTCCAGCCGGCGGCAACTCTTATGATGATCCAAGATTCTCCTTCGTCATCTCAACCACAACACAATACAGAATCAAAATCCGAAACTGAAGAAGAAGAAGAAGATCAAGCTCTTCCATTAATCCCCCAATCTCCCCTCCCTTTATCCACCGAATACACTCCGATCAACAATTCCACCTCCGGAAACGACGGCAACGAAGAAGCCGCGTACGAATCACAAGATAAAGTCATAATCGACGGCTTAGATTCGTATTCTGACACAACCGATTTGAATTCAACACCACCGTTTTCATGGAAAAAATTATGGTTATTCACAGGTCCAGGGTTTCTAATGAGCATTGCGTTTCTAGATCCGGGGAATTTGGAAGGAGATCTTCAAGCCGGAGCGATCGCCGGTTACTCGTTGCTGTGGCTGTTGATGTGGGCGACTGGTATGGGGTTATTGATTCAATTGTTATCAGCTAGGGTTGGTGTAGCCACCGGAAAACACTTATCGGAGCTTTGCAGGGAAGAATATCCGAAATGGGCGGGATTACTGTTGTGGTGTATGGCTGAAATTGCGTTAATTGGAGCTGATATACAAGAAGTAATTGGGAGTGCCATTGCTATACAGATTCTTAGTCATGGTGTTCTTCCTCTTTGGGCTGGTGTTTTGATCACTGCTTCTGATTGGTTAGTTTTCAGTTAACTAATAATAGGTTCGAATTTGAGTATTTGATGTGGAAATTGTTAGAATTGCTATGCAGAGTACTCTGTTCTTCAAATTTGCTCACTGTAATTTACATGTTTGATTTTAAACTATATTTATTTGGATTTATTGTTGATTTAGATTACGTTTATTCACAGTTTTATGTTTTTACTTCTTGAAAACTATGGAGTGAGGAATTTGGAAGCTGTTTTTGCAGTTTTGATCTCAACAATGGGACTATCATTTGCATGGATGTTTGCTGATGCACAACCTAGTGGAAAAGAACTTCTAATAGGTTCGTATTTTATAAAACTGTACCTAAAAATAACATTTTTATTTTTTTAATTGTAAATGAGTTGATCTGGCAAGTTGCATAAAAGAGTAATGGAACATACCTTGTTTGCACTCACAGAAAGGCTCAAACTTTAAAAAAGTTTTAAATTTGGCTAATCCTTTAAGTTAACTAGTTCCAAAACACATCAATTGCCACATCATCTTTTTTACTCATATTAATCTAAACCAATATTTTTGAAGAACTGTTACAACTAGGGGTGGCAATCCAGGTCGGGTTCGGGTTGGCGGGTCAGAAACGATCAATCTGAAACCGACATGTTTATATAAACGGATCAGATATCTCAACTTTAACCTGTTTTCCTTCAACCTGAACACGACCCATATAACCCGTTTAATTAAACGGGTTAAATAGATCAAACAGCTTGTTGTTATTCCACAAATTCATAACAAATTACCAAAACAGAAAACACCAAAAATATTAAGTAACTCTTTTAGTTTTTATATAACTATTATTTACGTTTGAACTAATAACTATAAACTAAGTATAAATATAAGTTTTATAAATATATTTTGATAATTAAAAGGGTTGACGAGTCGACCCATTTAAATTATCATCGACCCGAACCTAACCTGTTTAATAAACGGGTCAATTGAGTCAACCCAATACTGACTCAAAAAATTTTCACCTCAATCCAAACCTGTTTACTCTCATGTCCGTTTCAGGTCACGTCAGAAATTGCCACCCCTAGTTACAACCCAATCTAACCCGTTACATCCCTTCTTTTTCTATCTTTTTTTATTTTTAATTTATTTTTATACATAATTACAGGACTTTTGGTACCAAAACTCAGTTCAAGAACAATTCGTCAAGCAGTAGGAGTAGTAGGCTGTGTAATAATGCCACACAACGTCTTTCTCCATTCCGCATTAGTCCAATCAAGAAAAATCGACCCGAACAAAAAAACCCGAGTCCAAGAAGCCATAAATTACTACACAATCGAATCCTCAATCGCCCTTTTTATTTCTTTTTTAATTAATTTATTCGTCACAACCGTTTTCGCAAAAGGGTTCCACAATACCCAGCAAGCCGACACAATCGGGCTGGTCAACGCCGGTCAATATCTCCAAACCAAATACGGGGGCGGGTTCATGCCCGTTTTGTACATTTGGGGAATCGGGTTGCTATCCGCGGGTCAAAGTAGTACGATCACGGGTACGTATGCGGGTCAGTTTATAATGGGCGGGTTTCTTGATTTGAGGTTGAAAAAGTGGTTGAGAGCTTTGATTACTAGAAGCTGTGCGATTGTGCCTACAATTGTTGTTGCTCTTGTTTTTAATAAATCGGAAGCTTCTTTAGATGTGTTGAATGAATGGCTGAATGTTCTTCAAAGTGTTCAAATTCCGTTTGCACTTATTCCACTTTTAACCTTGGTGGCTAAAGATGAAATTATGGGGGTTTTCAAGATCGGACCGACTTTAGAGGTATTTTTTTTTTTTTTTAATTCTTTTTTTATGTTATTATTTATGGGCTTTATTGTGCTTAGGAAGTTGGGTATAAGTTAGTTACTTATCTGTAGAGGGAAAATTGCCTAAAGTTCCCAAATTTGACGATTAATATTTTCTTGGTCATCAAAGTAAAAGAAATTAGAGGGAAATTTTGTCGATGTTGTTTGGTAGCATCTGAATGATTAATATCTGAATGATGCAGAGGTCTGAACGATTCAAACTTCCCCTTACATCAAGTAACGTCCGGTCCGGTTCCGGGACCGACCACGTCCCTATATTTACATGTCAAAATTTAATTTTTCCTCCTAATTATGTCAATAATTGAACACACTCGTAAATATGTCAAAGATATGAACTTTCCCTCCTAATTTTGTTAAAAATTGAACTTTCATTCCTAAATTTGTCAACTTTCACTCCTAAAATTTGTTAAAAATTGAACTTTCACTCCTAAAATTTGTAATAAAATTTTCTTTATTCCTAAAATTTGTAAAAAATTGGACTTTCACTCCTAATTTTGTCACAAATTGAACTTTTGATGACCAAAATATGTTGGGCACCATACATTATGAAATTTGGGATGTGTAGTTACTTTTCTTGGCAATTTTCCATGGTGGGTGTTGTCAAGTTTCATGATTCAGAATCTTGATATGATTTATCATTTCGTTTTATAAATATATATATATATAAAATATAAGAATATAAACATTATCCTTATCCCCCTTGTTGCATATGAAAAATGTGGTCATTTAGTTACATTATTGGTTATGAGTGTGTGTCTAGTCAGGTTAGGTTTCTTATACATGAAAAGCATATCCTTTTTGTTAAGAATAAGACATTTTACAATTTATTGCTCTTTAAAGCTTTGTGCCAAGTGAACAAAAAGATTAAATGATGATATTAAAAAGTATATGAAATTAGCTGAAAAAGAAACTGAAACCGGTCAAATGGGTCAAACAACTTGTAAAACCCGTATAAATTATTTATGTAAAAAATATTAGTTATATTATTGGAATAATTTACTATTTGTATTCATGTTTGACATATTAATTGTTTATAAATGGATCATTGGCCACAGTTTTATTTTACAACAAAAGCGTAGTCTATTCTCCCGCGTTTTAAAGTATATCTATGGCTACGCGGGCCATATCATAAGAAAAGTGTAGCCATAATAAATAATTGTGGCGATTTAGTCTATATAGCCACGTATTATTTAAGTGGTTGTAGTTGTAATCCTACTTTTCGAGACACAATTTTTTATACACCGTGGCTAATGATCTCCATATAGTCACATGTTGTTATGCTGGTTGTGACCATAAGCCCGATTCTAGACACCTAATTATACATACACTCGTGGCAATTACGTAATATATAGCCACATATAATTAAAGTGGCAGTAGTTGAAATCCTACTTTTAGAGACACTATTTTTTATATAGCGTGACTAATGGTCACCATATCGCCACATGCAGTTATGCAGGTTGTGACCATAAGCCCGATTGTAGACACGTAATTTACATACAATCGTGGCTATTTCGTAATATATAGCCACATATAATTAAAGTGGTAGTATTTGTAATCCTACTTTTAGAGACACTACTTTTTATATACCGTGGCTAATGATCACCATATAGCCACATGCAATTATGCTGGTGGTGACCATAAACCCGATTGTAGACACGTAATTTATATACAACGTGGCCATTGTATAGCATATACTCACATGTATACAATGTGGCTATTGTATACCATATAGTCACATGTAGTTATATTTACTGTGGCAATAACCGCAATGTAAACACACACTTTCTCTACAATGTGACTTAGATTTACCATATCGCCACATCTGCTTGTGGAAATTGTGGCCCTAATCATGACATACAACTACATGTAGTTATATTAACCGTGGCTACAATCCTACTTATAAACACACATTTTTTTTTTTATTAACGATGGCTAATGTTTACTTTATAGTCACATGTAGTTATCTTGAAATGCGATTAATACAATCATATATAACTAAAATGAAATGCTATTAATAACAATAAAAAATCGATACAATTCTTCAAACGAAGTTTAAAACAGAAAAAAGTGCATAAGACATTTAAGTATATCCGATGTTCAAATACTAACGACGATTCCTACTTTATTGTTCTACATTTGCCCCTTGTTCTCTTTTGCATATCTTGTAACGTCGTGTACTGTTTCTTCCTCTTCTTGAAACCTTGAATCTCGTTATCTTTAGTAGAAGATGGTTGTGGTTCCTAAAATAAACTTTTGTAACAATGAAAAGGGTTTAATTTAATAAGCTTGAAATAACAATACAATAAATTAAAACTACTTAAACAACTAACCTTCAAGTCACAAATGACAAGGTCTTTTGGCCAAGCTACGAAACCACCAAGAGCATCCTCTAGCGTTTTGTGCTCACCAACTTGAATCAGTATAAGTCATGAAATACCTAAAAAAAACCATTTAACATGTAAATTGTATATTAATTAAATAGGAAAAGATTTCGAGCATTATCATTTTTTTTATCCATACTTCTTAGAGATTCATTAGAGTCACTATCAAAATGATCATCTTCTCCTGATTCTATATTGTTGTCCTAACCTGATTCTATATTGTTGTCTTCATCTGATTCTACATAATTGTTTTCACCCTCATGGTATTCATGTTCAAATTCATAGATTTTCCCATGTAGCCAAACAATATAAATCAAATTATTTTTAATTCACATAACATATTTATATTTTTATACTTTAACAGCAGCAAAATTGGCCCAAAAACTGGAAAAAATTGACCAAAAATAGCCAAAAACTGCAGAAAATGACCCAAAAACTGCAGCAAAAATGGCCAAAAACTGTGCAGAAAAACGACCCAAAACAGTGCAAAAAAACGACCCAAAGCAGTGCAGGAAAAATACCCAAAACAATGCAGGAAATAATGCCAAAACAGTGCTGGAAAAATCTCATTAAACCTGCCTATTTTTATCGCGTCGTAATTACCCATTATTCCGATGTCTAATCTTTGTTCAAACCGGTCTCGAAAACACTGGTTAAGTTCATACAATTCTAGCAATGTATATAAAGATTCTAGCACTATATTTATTCTAACAATATATCGGCACTACATCTAAGAATTTTTTGATTCCTACGGGAATATATCAGAATTATATATGAAGATTCATACAATTCTAGCACTTGAAGTTTATAATCGTAGTTTGCAACAAAATAACTAAGCAAACTGAAGACGAAATTTATAAAATACAGTAGTAATTACATATGCAATAATCAAAATCATGAATCACAGATACAATAATCTAAATGATAAGCCCTACATGTAGGTTCAGGAAATAGATTTATAAAATTCGTAAGAGAAATCAAAGAACACGTAGCAATCAAAGAAGAAGAAGACCACGAAATGGAGAAAATGAGTTGGATTCCTATAGCAAAGAGACAACAGCGACACACAATTAATCTTGCAGTGTTTTGCTATAGCGGCCAAGTAGGGCAAATAATATACAAGTACGAACGATGGAAAGCTCAACTGATTCCTAATATGTTTAGGGCTTCAAAATTTTGGAAATTGGAAATATTTCCAATGACTGACGGATATAATGTATCTTATCTCATTCTTGTGAAATAAAAGATGAGCAAAAGATATTGACTAATACTAATACTAGAGTAATTAAAAATCTCTATAATTTCGTAATGGCATAACAAGCCAAAGGTTAGAATCATTTTCTACAATTATCAAAGCAAAGTTTGTGGAACCCAACGATAGAACTCGAGCCGAGCCGAGTTCTTACAAACTCGAGCTCGACTTGAGAACATAAACTCGACACGATACTTGACGAGTCTCAATTTTCGAGCTCTCGGTTACACCCCTAATTGTACTTCAATAGAGCTAACAAAAGATAGGTATTCGACAACGTTTAATTCTTTGACTTTTTTCGATTGTTTTGATTTTTCCTTAATTTTGGACTAAACTGAAACGCTCGGAATTGAGAAACGACTTTGCATGAAAATTTGAACTGAGAAAGTAAACAGATATAGCTCGGTTCGGTCTAGTTCATTTCTAGGGTTCCGGTCGGTTCTCTGTCTAGTTTGCACAAAACAACTTCCGTCTTTGTATTCATATTTACATTGCAACCACTCAATTGAGGAACATACATTAATTAGAAAGGATTAAAGTCACCGAGATTTATGTCATATATAATACGAATATAATATAACACAAATATATACATTATCGATCACTTAAAGGATAATATACCTAATTTGACATTAGTTTTAATTTTTTTGATACTCAAAAGTCGACATTAATATTACATGATAACAAGGTAGGTGTAATTTAGAGTGATATATATAGGGGTGCGAGCCTGAGCCTGACTAAGTTCAAACTCGGATCTTATAAATTTTATGCTAGCACAAAAAAGATTATGTGGCTATTGTTTAACGTATCGCCACATTAAACACACAATAAAGATCATGGTTGTATACTAACTTTCAACAACAACGACGACTTCATATGGCTAATAAACACATATGCTCACACATATTAGTATTACATTCTCTCTAATTACTAGTAGTTACACACACATTTAATCATGGCTATTGTTTGTCCTTTAGCCACATAAGTAGCTATCACATGTGACCCTTGATAACATTTAGCCATATTGAACATCATTAACGTGATAAATTGTTATTAGTAGACACACATTCATATACAATTAAATCATGGTTATAAACTAATTATAGAAACATAATTTTAATTTTACCTATACCATTGCTATTATTATGGTTATAGCCACACGTAATTTTAGTTTTATTGTGACTTGATTTAGGATATGTAAAATATCCATCATATAGCCACACAGACAGAAGAAAGTTTTGAGTGACCATTGTTTATCGTATAGCCACATAACACACACAATAATGAACATGGCTGTTTAATTCTTTCAACAACAATGAATTCATGTGGAAAATAAATACCGATTTTTGGACGCACGAGCAGTTGATTCATGTGGCTAAATATGTGTCTTTCGTCTCACCTATTAAGCGTCACAAAATAATGTCACATTTTAACAAAAAAAATCATGGCGAAAAGTGTGATATTTGGCCACGCTACATGACCGTGGCTAGCAATAGACACGTTTATCATGTTAAATCGTGGCTAAAGTGTCCAAATCTAATTTGCAATTGTCACAGTAATTTAGTTAAAATGTGGCTAAAACAACATTAGAACATTATTTGTGACATTTAGCCACACGACCATGTCAAACTGTGGCGAGGCTGTTTAAAAAAAAACGTGGCTAAAAGTTATTTTTGTACTAGTCTCTGTTCCAATTCTTATTAAAACTTACTATAATGAACTGTATTTGTAAATTAAAACTACAAATTTACAATAATTACATTTTTTCATTCTTGGACCTTAAAAATTTGCAGAAAATTGCATGGAGTGTAGCTGCCCTAGTGATGGTGATCAACGGTTACCTTTTGCTTGACTTTTTTGTAGCTGAAGTCAACGGATTTCTATTTGGGGTTTTAGCCTTTACATGCACTGCTGCTTATGTGGCATTTATATTATATCTAATAAATCATGGAGATTGCTTACCATTAACATTATTTAGCCGTCTACTCAATAAAGGGTACGCTTATATTGGAAACTAAACTATTGATTCATTGACCTCCCTTATAAAGTCAAAGATGGGTTGTTGGTATAGCGTTCATTAATCATTTTCTACCACAAGAGATTGAAGTTTACAGAAATAGAAATGAAGATTATATTTAGTGTTGATAGGTTAACCATTGACCAAACATTGTAAGTTTTTGTTTTCTTATATTTTGTATTTGATTTTGTGTAGAATAGTGGAAACTTGTGCTACACATTTGACGTTAGTAGTGTTTTTGGGTAGTGTATTGGTTATAGGACATAAAGTTGACATTAACATTTTGCATACAACATTGATTTCATTTGGTATATGGTTTTTTGAATATTACCTTTGTTACATTTTTTTTATCTATAACATATTAAAGAAAAAACACTATCAACCATTATGCTACTACATCCTAACCTTTACACAAATAATGCTTGCTAGAGAATAGAGATTAATAAAATAGGTAGAGTTTGAGTTTGTTCCTTAGTCCGACCCGGAAAAGCCTACTCCCATTTTGTTAAGACCAGGCTTTTAAACGGCCTATGAACGTCTGAAATTAAGACTATTGCAAGATCAACATGATGGTCCTGCAATGATCCTATTTTTGGCTCATAGGCCGGTTACATATCAATGTTGAAAATAAACCATAGAAAGCGTGACACATGTATGTTACATCCATTGTAGGGTTTACGTGATTTGTTTGTTGTATGATGGTTGTGAGACTGGTTGGTAGGGGGCCAAAATGGTGGTTACAACATCTTACAATTCAATACGATCCTAAAACTCACATCCAAACACCCATTCCATATTATTGATTTACACATGGACATATATAGCACAAAATAATGCCTCAAAATAGTCTAGATACTTTGACTTACGAAACTACATAAGATGGAGCCGTTCTTGTGGATGTGGCCAGGGATGTGCGACTGTGCGGTGCCTCTAATTAATGCTTGTGCATTCTAGACTTTCTAGTTAAAGGAACATCATGTTAAAATGAATGAATATAATAATAAAAAAGAAACTAAAAACTTTCATTAATGTTGCCCAAAACCTAAACATATATTTCTTGATCTTTTCCTTTGTTATATAGTTGGATCGGGCCTAGGGCTCGGCTCCTTCTCCTGGCCATGTTTCGGTTTCTTTGAAATAATGAACTCCCTACCCTCGACATTTTCTTCCTCCCCGAAACCACTTGGTTGGTACCTCCAACTTCTGTAATGACCATGTCCCATTACCCTTGGTTTAGGGTTAGATCTTGTATCCTCATAATCATCTTTGGTTTGTGGTGTACTTGGATCCGGTTCCAGACCCGAGCCAGGGTTCTGGGTATCCTTTTGTTCCAGCACTCGTGCGCTGGAACCGGACCTTTTCATTGAGTCATAGGTTCCACCTTTATTTAACACGCGATGTGTGTTTTTAAGCTCTTGGGTTAAAAATTTAGGAAGCCTTGCAGCATGGATTTGAGGAGCTACTCCATTGAAGATTAAGGTGGTGAGGAATACAAGAATAAGGGTGAAAAATTGAAGCCTTGAAGCCATTTGAAATATTGTTAAGCGAAGTTTTATTGTTCTTAGGAATTGATTGATTCAAAATCTTAATGAATGATGTTGTGGGATATATATGCATGCATGCATGTGGGCAAGGTGATGAGGGACGTTGGTTGATTAAGAGGAAATGCTAAACCATTAAAACAAAACTAGAGATAAATAAATTAAATAATTAAAAAATGAAGTATTCAAACACTTGGCTGGATGGAAATTTGACTTTTATTTCAACCGTTTGACTATTTTTGAAGTAATTTCTGAGGTGAAGAAGGATTGGCGACCGTTATTCATAAAATTGGGTTTTTCTAATGTATATGTATGCACTAGGCTATACATTAGGCTAAGTGTAAGTATGTAGTATGATACCATTTTAACTTTTTGATTTTCTTACCAAATAAAATAGGGATTTGAAATATTTAATTTCCCCAATATAATACTTTTGGTGAGGATATGTCATCACCTATAGCTGTTTCATTTCCCTCCAAAATAAAATAGTGTCAAGTGATTAGTGAAGACTTTAAGGTAAGAACACGTTCTCATTATTAGGGGTGTTCACTATTCGGATATAACCGGATTGTCCAATTGGACATTTTGGATCGGACTATTTGGATTGGTTATTTGGTTTTTTGGATCGGTTTGGACTTAAACCAAATTAATAGTTTGGATTTCGGATTGGATTTGGTTTCCATCATGAAAACCGGATTGTCCAAAAAAACCGAATAGTAATATATAGTAAATTGATTTATATACTAACACTTGTTGGTTTCCATGGTAAGCAATTATGGTATTCCTTTTCTTTACATTTCTTATAGTAAAATGATTTATATACTAACACTTGTTCCATTTTATATTGTATCATTTGGCGATATACCAGTCGTTTTGGATTTTTTGATAAAGTTGATGCCGATTTTTGCATATATCATTATAAATGTCACAAGCTATGAATTAGACTTGTTTTTATGTACAAACTAGTTTATCATTTTGGAATTTTACATATCGAACTTAATATTATTTATTTTATATACTTTTGTAGTATTTTTGTAAATTTTAAGGAAAAACCAAACGGATAAAACCAAACCAACCAAATTGTTATTTGGTTCGGATCGGTTTGGTTTTCGAATTAGTTTGGACGGTTCGGTTTGAACTTTTGAAAACCGGACTTTATTTGGTTTCATCTATTTGGTTCGGATATATCCAAACCGTCCAAACGAACACCCCTACTCATTATAGATGTTTAGTGAGGACTTTTTGACATTTGGTGATGATTTTTTTTTCTCACTATAATCTATTTTTCTTGTAGTGTCTGACATAGTAATATTAATGAAACACAATTTAACTATCATAGTCCAATACAAATGAACATGTGGTACCTGTAACACCTCAATTTTCAAAACAACATTTAAATACCATTTAATTCAAAAATACATAATATTGTATCAACATCAAATGCCAGTTTTACAAAAACGAAAAGGTTTCTTGTTCGAGATTATCAGAGTTTACAAAAACGGTGTTACAAATTATATCTTAACCATAGGATAAGGACTCTAATCATCAACACCGAGCTAATCTCAACAAGGCCTCTTCTAAACGGGCCTCCTAGATCTTCGATCCCGAACCTGAGTACATAGCAAAAACACAAACATAGTACGTGAGACAAAATTGCCTCGTGAGATACATGGGTTTTAGACCCGATAAACAAATAGTCAAATAATATCATTTAATCTTAAAATAATATTACTAAGTTTGTTTTGGGTCACTTTATCACTTTCATCATTGGCCAATGTCAAGATAATCGGAATGCCTCCAATCTATCAAGACCATCATTTCCACGGTAATCGGAATGCCTCCAATCTACCGGGACTCATAGGTATTGGGTAATCGGAATGCCTCCAATCTACCGCTAACCTTAAGGTACCGTAATAACCGGAATGCCTCCAATCTACTACGGCCCTAGGGACATCATCATCGTCATCATTACTTATCTTTTATCGTTATGAGCTTATAGCTCCATCATTTCTCAATCAATCAATCATTTCACCATCATACAAGCAATTCATCATAAATCACATAAATGACTAAATTACTTAAAGACTCGACAAAATCATTTAATCATAAAAACATTTTACTAGCTATGTACCCAGTTTGAAAGTTCACATGTACTCACCTTTGCCAAGCTTATCCAATGTTGTGTTTCCTTGAACACCAATATCACTTTCAAAGATTTGAATGCCTCAAATCTTCCAACCGACAATCTATATCAAAACCAATACAATGGTTTGCATTAATCATATATACTAACTACATAATCTATGGCTAGTTAACTACTAGCACCATTTTCCCCAAAATTACCAAACCCTAAGTTCATAAATCACCATATTTTCATGTATTCATAACATGACCACATTTTCCTTGTTAAAATACCAAAGATCTAAGTTATTTCACTTCCATTTAATCATTCATGAACAAATCCATAACTAGGGTTTATGATTCAAGCTTCCATACTCAAATCTAAGACTCTTAACACAAGAGAGATGGAGATTTACCTTAGATCTTCAACTAGGAACAAGAATCACCAAGATTTGATGAAGGAATCAGCTCCAAATTGTGGTTTACACCCAAAATCGTCCACAAACTCGAGAGAAGAAACTAGGGTTTTATCTTTGCATTTAATGAGCTCAAGCCCGTCTTTAATGCTGCACGACCGGACATCGCGACGCGAACTAGTTCGCGTCGCTAACTCTTCATAGCACCCGCATAGTTAGCGATCGCTAACCCCACGCGAACTACATCGCGACCAATGTCCAAAATCTCTGTAACGAGTTCGCGATCGCGAACTCGGGTTCACGCCGTGAACTTTCTAAGCAGCTAGGGCTGCACTTTTTGATCTTTGGCTCGACCCGGTTTCGCCCATAACTTTCTCGTACGGTGTCCAAACGACACGAAACAATTCCTACATTCTTTAAACGAATTATCCTTATTTAACATATTTTTGTACAATTTATTTATTTACAAAAATTCGGGTCGTTACAGTACCAGATTAATTTGAGAAATAGTCAAATGCACACATTGCTTACCGGATACTTGTTTATCCCGTTATAAAAGGATGGATAATTGTTCAAGATATTCCAAGGAATGCGATCCTTTGTCACTAATGTCTTTGGCATAATCTGTGACAATCAATAGAGTAGGTGCCCTACTAGAAATGCATTCCTAAAGCTTAAGATCTAACGAAAGACCATGGTTCGAAACCTACCTATGTAAAATCTATGGAAAATGCTATGTAAGAGTTTAGAAGCACTGATGAAAAAAATGCTTAGGTTAAGCACCGATAATATAAAGAAGGAAAATGCTTACTAGAACAGGAGATCTTTCTTTGCTTACATGTTTATCCTATTATAATATATAGGAGTTGTCTATCTATCAAGAGGTTGCCGCTTCAAATGTCTTTGGACACATATGTGACATTTAAATGTGTGATGTATAAGGTTTTTTTTTATTATTTTTATTTTTTATATATTAGACCAAGCATACATTTTATCAAACAAATATTTGTAACACACCAACTGATTTTCAAATAAAATATAATTTATAAAATGGTCTCACAACTCAGACAACAGATTTTTCATATCTAGTCGTGGTTTGCACTTGGCTACCAAGGGTTCAGCCTTAGGCATAGTGAGCCCGGGACCTTCAGTCATGTCAACCATCTTTTCACCTAACCGTTCCCAATCAAAACACTGAACCAACAACCCTAAAGTGGACCCCATCACACGAACCGCCAACCCTTCCCCTGGACAACTCCTCCTTCCAGACCCAAACGGCATTAGCCTAAACCCATCTCTATTCCCGTCCACCCCTTCAAACCGTTCGGGCTTGAACCGGTTAGGGTCGGCCCATAAGTTGGGGTCATGATGTATGGCCCATTGGTTGACCAGCAACATGGTCCCACGTTGGATGTGATAGCCCCCAATGGTACAATCTTGTGATGACTCGTGTGGGAGTAGTAACGGGCCCGCAGGGTATAACCGTAATGTCTCGTTTATAATACAACGAAGGTAAGGTAGGTTGACTATGTCTGACTCGTCAACAAGACGATCTTTTCCAATAACTTTGTCGATTTCATTTTGTGCCTTTTGTAGAATTTGTGGGTTGTTTAGTAAAAGAGATAAAGCCCATTCCATTGTTCCCGATGAAGTATCGGTGCTCGCGGATAATAAGACCTAATGACATCAATATAAAAAAGGAAATAATGTAACTATAATAAGAACCAAATTATAAATTGATTAACATTACACCGCATGTGGTTTGCGCGAAGGTGGGCGTGGGAGAGAAGAGAGAAGGAGTCGAATTTTGAAATATTTTGTGAGTTAGCGGTATTTTAGTGGTCCCAAAAATGCTGTTTTTTAAGTTGAGTTATGAGTAAAGACGCATTCAGGGGTATGAATGTGAAATACTGAATGCTGGGGTGACACTCTGGCACTAATATATATCTATCTAAAGTTATCAAGACTCCTGTCTACAAGTCAAAAGAGGGTGCTCAAAAATCAAAATAGACAAGAAAGATACATTGTTCCATACGGCAAGCTGAGCTTACCAGTTACGAGTCACAAAATGTCCCTTTATTCATTTGGAATTAGAATATTATTCTATTAAGTAGTCAAATGTCCCTTATGTACGGCACAACTTGTTACTAAATATTTGAATCAGTCAAAAATTATTTATATTTCAATGGATATTCATGTTATATTAAAAATTATTTATACTTCAATGGATATTCATATCAATTCCACTAATTCTCTTTTCTAATATTATTTCTTGATTTTGACATGTGTTTTCATCTAATGAGTATATGCCTATGAGTAGGACCAAATGGTAGGCCTAAACACATTACATTCACAATGCATAAACATGTTGCAGGTTTATAAATGCTCAACATAATTTGTGGCATGCACGGATTGCAAGGTTAAAAGGAAACTAAAAATAAATATTAAAAGTTTATAAAAAAGTTCATATCTTAAAACTCTTCATATAATAAATGAAATAAAGATTCATAATAATTTATAGAAAGATAAACTTTCCAAAATGTATAATAGAAAACACTCTTAGGAACAAGTTACATTTGCACCCTAAGTTAGTAAGTTGTATATGAATGATTTCTATCATAAACTTTTTCCAAATATAGGTTTATTTTTTTCTAAAAATAAATTATATTACATATTTATCATAGTAAATTTAAATCTTTTAGTTGTCAACTCTATTTCATTCACTTATCAAAATTAAATAAATTCACAGCTGTCATATTATAAATTATTAAAAAATATAAAATACACAATATAATATATATCTAATATTAACTTAACTTTCCTTAGCCAGTTTATGTATCACATGAAATTTAAAGCTAGTCAATGTATGTAGCAAACAAAATTTAAGTTAGTCAGTTCATGTATCACACTAAGGGTTTGTTTATTTTTTTTATTCATCAACTTATGTATACATAGATTATATTTGTCTGGATATATTATAAATTATTACTCTGAAAGTTACTTAAAGTTATAAGATTTTAAACTGTTTGGCTTAATTTATATAAAAGTATAGTAGTAAATTTACCAAATATTGAATAAGAATTTGAGATAAAAACAGATCTTACCATCACGAAACTTCTGATCATTTCATCAGTGTAATACTTCGGATCTGATTCTTGTAACGATAACAGCACTTCAATCAACGTTTTTTTCTTATTTTCCCCTTCCGATTTTCGAAGTTGCTCAATCAGTCCTTGAAAGAAATTATCTCTCCGCTTCTGCAACGCAATTAACTTCTTCTCCAATCCATTCGCTCCAAAAAATCCCAAAAACGGCAAATAATCTCCAACATTGGCAGCACTAGCGAGCACAAACATTTCATCAAGTATCTGCCTAAACCGTTTTCCTTCTTCCTCAGCCGCCGGAATATCACCGCCGAAATATCTCTTCCCGGAGATCATCCTCATCAGTACATTAAGTGTAAGCTCATAGAAAATCAATTTCACATTCACCGGCGAAGAAGAATTCGACATCAATTTACGAACCAGATGCTTACCTTCATCAGCGCGAACATTGTGGAATTCGTTGAGGCGATTAATCGATAAGATCTCGGTTGAAGCAATTCGCCGGAGGTTGCGCCAGTGGTCGCCGTAGGGAGCCGAAACGAAGCTTGTGTAGTTGTTGCCGATGATTTTGCTGAATAGCGTTAGCGGTCGGTTGGCGAGAACGATGTCGTTTTTGGTGAAGCATTCTTCTGAGGCGGAAGGTGAGGAGATTATGACGACACGGCGGAAACCTAATTGGAGGCGGAGAATAGGGCCGTGTTTGGCGGAGAGTTTGGCTAGGGTTCTGTAGAGTGGTGGTTTTAGAAGGTAGAGATGGCCGATGATCGGGAGGGATGGGAAGACCGTCGGCGGGAGGTTGGAGAATTTCCGACGGAAGTAGGAGGTGAAGAGATATGAAGCTAGAAACAAGAGGGAGATATATAGATAAGAAACCTCCATTTTTGAAGCTTTTTGGTGTGTGTATTTACGTATTTGTTTTAATGGTGTTATGGTGGGATTTTGGTTTTAGTTTTATAGTGTGGAATGGAACAGATTTTTTGCGTTGATTTTAAACGACTTTTTGAACTTTCAAGTTTTCTTATTTTACTTGTCTTTGAATAAATTAAAAGAAATTCTAAATCAATTGTAAGAACTTTAGACTAGTAATATGGACATGTTTGGAAAAGTTTATTAATGGACCTCTTTCAACTTATTAACACTTAATAAGTTTAAAATTTTAAGTTTTTTTTAGTTTATTAAACTAATAAACTTAAAATTTCATATTAATAAGTTTTCCTAAACATACCCAATATTCAGTCACCAATCACATTAACATTTCATTTCGGAATCATACATACTTCCTCCGTTTCAAAATAAGTGATACATTTTGGGTTTCACGTTTTTTAAGGCAAAATATGATAATGAAGGTTAATTAGATTAAAATGGATAGTTAGTGGGATGAGTCACACGTATTTTGATTGAAGTGAAGTTAATGACATTTAAAAGTAAAGATTAAGGGTGTGTGTGTTATTTCATTAGGCCTCTCCCAACAGTGGCGCGTCACTAAACCCGTCAGTAGCGCCACATCATCACATCCTTACCGACACGCTACTGACACGGTCGTGCCAACCATAACCCATCACTAACCCTTAAAATATTACATTTAACCCCCCTCCTCCCTCACAAAACGCTCCCCGACGCCTTCTCTCTCCCGTCGAAAAGACGACGTCTCGCCCACGACGCCGGCCACGACGGCTCGGTGCCAACGCCGTCGTGGCTCGACGCCCCGTCGACGCCCCCCGACGGCTTCCGTTGGCAGCGGTCTTATGTTAATGAGATAGTTAGTGGATGTGGGGGCTCACTACTTTTTACCAAATACGATAAGTTTTTAAAGTGTATCACTTATTTTGAAACACAATGTATCACTTATTTTAAAACGGAGGAAGTATAATTAAACCTATAGTCACATTATCAAAGTGGATATTTTTGCAATGGTTTTACTAAATACACTAAACTTATAAAGAAAAAAGAAAAGTGATCATGTAAATGACACAATGCCCAACACAACATATTCATGCACTATACCCAATAACTTGAGGTGACATATTTGATTGAACGCATTTAATTAATTAAATTGTATTTATTTTTTTACTTTTTTTATTATATAAAATTTGTAATTACATTTGATTGAAAGTACTTAATTAAATATATTTTGTATTTATTTTTTTACCTTTTTCATTAAAGAAATTCCTAAATTTATTTCCATAAATTTTAGAAGGAAATTTTTCCATATTTCATGTTTTCAAGTAGGAAAAAAAGAAAAAAATTAATAAATATTTTATGTTTCAAAATGGTGATAAAGGAAAAATATTACCAAATTTACAATTTTACATTTAATAAATTGATCTAGATTAAGGCTAATTAGGTAAATAAATTTACTTTCTATTCAAATCTTCCGACTTGGAGATGCTCTAACATAAATGAAGTTTAAATATATTTATTTTTAACAAAAGATCGTAGAAATTAATAAGTAAAATAGAAAGAGAGGTTGCTCACCGCCAAAATCAGTTGATGATATGAGTATGTCAGTTTGAGTGTCAGCTGGCATAACGCTGATCTGATAAAAACTTATGGCATAGGAATTGTGTCACAATTGACACTGGTCTATGTAACACCTCAATTTTTGGAACGCTTTTGAAATCATTTAAAATACAATTTGCAACACTTCTATTGTTGTTAAAAATACCGTTTAATAAAAACTTGAAACATTTATCAGTATCAGTGTTTACAAAACACGGTGTTGCAAAAAAGATCATAACTATAGGCAAACGGGATCTACCTACGAACTCCCGAGCTAAACATACCTAGGCCACTTCTAGTGCAACCTCCTATCACTTCAAACCTGTACCTGAGTACATAGCCACAAAAACAACGTAGTACGTGAGACAAAATAGTCTCGTGAGATACATGGGTTTTAAACCCGATAAACAACTAGTCACATAATATCATTTACATTAGAATAATATTATTAATTTCATTCGGGTCACTTCATTTCATTCATCATTGGCCAATGTCAAGATAATCGGAATGCCTCCAATCTATCAAGACCGTCATATCCATGGTAACCGGAATGCCTCCAATCTACCGGGACTCATAGGTATTGGGTAATCGAAATGCCTCCAATCTACCATTAACCTTAAGGTACCGTAATAACCGGAATGCCTCCAATCTATCACGGCCCTAGGGACATCATCATCATCATTACTTGTCAATTATCATTGTGAGCTTATAGCTCCATCATTTCTCGATCGATCAATCATTTATTATCATATAAGCAAATCATCAAAAATCACATAAATAACTAAATTACTCATATACTCGATAAAACATTTAAACATAAAACATTTCTTAACTATGTACTCAGTTTGAAAGTTCACATGTACTCACCTTATGGATAGCTAAATCCATATCGTGTTTATTAACACGAATCTTTGCTTCCCGCCTTTGAAATATCTCCAACTTTTAGGTCCCTGCAACCTATCAACATAATCATTACATTTCTAGTTATCATCCATAACTAGACAACACACAATTTCTATTATCATCTTTAACCACCAAGTTCATCCAACTTGGTGGAGATCCCAAAATCTTAGTTCCAAGGTTTCACCAACGAAACCTAAACCCAAACACAACCCAAGGTCGACATCATTAGTCTCCAATATTAGTCTCATAACACTAATTAGTCACCAACACCATTTTCCCCAAATTTTGGTGACATTCAAAACCCTAGGTTTAACCAATCTTAAGATTCTTACAAATCTTAAGCACACCCTTGTTTTCTTTGTTAAAATATCATCTATTGAGTGTATACAACCTTTATTCAACCATTAATCACAAACCCAAGAACTAGGGTTTCAAACCCAAGCTCACACATCCATAGATCTAAAGCTACAACTACAAAGGAGTGAAGATTTACCTTGATCTTCAACAATGGAAGCAAAATCACTTGATTTGGACCCTAAAATCGGCTCCAAACGACCTTTTCCACTCAAAAACGTATACCCACTTGTAGAGAGAAGAACTAGGGTTTGTGTTGGCTTTGAATGAGCCAAATCCCGACTTTAATGTTGTTCATACAAGAAATCGCGCTGCTATCTAAGAATCGCGTCGCTATCTGATGCCCGCGTTAAATCGCGTCGCTATTATCGAACGCTGTTTCGAGTTTCTGTTGGAAAAGCCAAAAATCGCGTCGCTATCCCCAGATAGCGCCGCTATCTAGGGCTATGCATCCAGGCTGCATTTTTCGACCTTTGTTTCAACATGGTTTCGTCCATAACTTTCTCATACGATATCCAAATGACACGAAACCAAATCCTACGTTCTTGAAATGATTTATCCTTATTTATCATATTTTTTTCATAATTTTTTAGCACAAAAATTCGGGTCGTTACAGTCTAAGTATACCCTTAAATTGGAGAAGTGTGAAGTTTATTTGGACAAGCATTCACATAGAAATATAAAGTTTATTTAGGGACGGATGAAATATTATCTTTTCGGTCGCATGCTCACCATACCCTCTCATAGACAGAACACATGTACACATTTCTGTATACATTTTGATAGATCACATGTATTTACTTGAGTATATTTATATAGACATGTACACACATATTCTATTCTTACATGCATTTTTGTCGGGAGTCTCTCTGGAAGCAGTTTTTCTACCTCCAGTGGTAGAGATATGATTGTCTACATATTACCGCATCTATACCCCTACTTTGAAGGGATTAGGTATCATTGTCGTGGTGTATTCTGTATTTAAAAAGTCTGGTATATATTTACTTGTTCTAAATATTTGTTTCAAACTCGTTAGAGTTGGAGTAATAGAACGAGATTGCTTACTTTGTGTTGGATAAACTATTTCTCTAAGTAGTTACACATACTTATGTAAGATTAAATGGTTAACTATAGATGCAATACAACATTTGTCAACCATGACGACATGTAGTCACCATAACCTCGTCGCAATAGCCTAAAATTTTAGTCAGCTATAGGGTGTCCAATCGCCATTGGTGTTGTGGCCTTCCTTATTATCTTTTGTATCATACATACGTTTTATTCCTATAAACTGTACGATTTTATTTCTTATTTTACACGGCAAAAACCAACCTATAAATATAACTATTTTAAAATATCCACCCACAAACACACATTTCCTATCAATTCCATGCACTCAAACAACGCCATAAACCTTTTCAGCTCATGAACCCACATTTCATACCATCAATGCCCATGAAACTCCCCACAAATACATATTCATCTTCATCATATTCTAGGGTTAAACCGGTAATAATTAAATTAAATCCATTGCAACAACCAACAATCTTAAAGTTCAACAATTTCTTCAATGGATGATGATCCATCATTACACCAATATAACCAAATTCACGATAATCACCAACATATCTATCAAGAAATCGGTCAAGAATTCGATCAAGAAATCTATGATCTTTTGTCATCCGATGAAGAAATCGATCAAATTTCATATCAACATCTTAACATCGAAACATGCCAAGAAGACGATGACATTACATCACCACCATTACCGCGGTTTTCTTGGAAGAAATTATGGAAATTCGCGGGGCCCGGTTTTCTAATGAGCGTTTCGTTTCTTGATCCCGGAAACCTTGAAAGCGATTTGCAAGCGGGTGCGGTTTCCGGGTACTCGTTATTGTGGTTGTTATTGGTGTCAACTGCCATGGGGCTTTTGATTCAAATGCTTTCTGCCAGGATTGGGGTGGTGACAGGGCGGCATATGGCGGAGATTTGTAGGGATGAATACCCGTATTGGGCGGTTTTGGTGCTATGGTTTATGGCGGAGATAGCGTTAATTGCGGCTGATATTCAAGAGGTGATTGGGAGTGCAATTGCAATCAAGATCTTAAGCAATGGAATTGTGCCCATTTGGGCTGGTGTTTTGGTAACAGCTTCTGATAGGTTAGACTTCTTTATTTTTTGTGCCACTTTGCATTTTTATGTGCAATTGGGTTGGTAAAAGTTGGTTTGTGTCATGTTTGGTCATGACCTGATAAAATGGTGATGTGGTATAGTTACTTGATGAGGTGGCAAGTGACATGACATATTATGTGTCATGTTTAGCCATCCAATTACACTACGTCATCGTTTTATCAAATACAAACAGGACACGAATTAAGCCATCTATAATTTAATGTGTTATTCTAGAAAAGAAAAACACATTTGTTTATTTGATTTATTGGTGTAAAATAATGATAGAAAAGATTGATTTTGACTAAATGTTTGAATGATATCAGTTTCATTTTCTTGTTTCTTGAGAATTATGGAGTGAGGAAATTGGAAGCTGTTTTTGCTGGTTTTGTTTCAATAATGGCACTTTCATTTGCATGGATGTTTGCTAACACAAACCCTAGTGGAAAAGAATTACTATTAGGTATTTATCTCCTATGTTTAATTATTGTCACAATTAGGGCTGCAAACGAATCGATAATAGTTTTCATAACAAAAAGTACATAAAATAGCAACGTGGTTTAGGTGGATTCCGTTCGGGATAACAAAAATTTGTTTTCTACTATAAAAAGGTAACCAACTTTCAACCATTCTGATTTAGGATCATTTTGCTGCTTCCCTCATCAAAAAAGATAACATTGGAGCTATAATGTTGGCAACTTTGCTGTAGTTTTTGACGATGTTGACTTTTTCTGACTTGACGATGATATGGCGCTGACATGGGCCAATATGGCATACTAAAAACAACTAACATTACTCTAATTATAAGAAACTATTCTATATGTTAAAGTTAAATAAATTGACAAAATCTATGTTAAAGATCTTAAAAATGTTGCTAAACAGTGCGGTTCGTTTGTAGCCTAGATGTCGATAGATGTCTTCATACTAAAAGCTAACATGACACTTTTTTTAGGTCTTTTGATACCAAAAGTTGGCTCGGAGACAATACAAAAAGCCGTGGGATTATTAGGAGGCATAATAACGCCTCACTTTTTCTTATATTCGGCAGTTGTACAATCACGAAAAGTTGACACAAAAAGAAAAGTTCAAGTCCAAGAGGCGTTATACTACTACACTATTGAATCATCACTCGCCATTTTTGTAGCTTTTATAGTAAATGTGTTTGTTACAACGATATTTGCTCAAGGATTTTACAACAAAAAAGAGGCCGATACCTTAGGGTTACTAAACGCAGGGTATTATCTTCAAGAAAGATATGGTGACCGGTTTTTCCCGATTCTTTACATTTGGGGAATCGGGTTGTTGGCAGCCGGTCAAAGTAGCACATTGACCGGTACTTATGCGGGCCAGTTTATTATGGGCGGGTTTCTTGATCTACCCATGAGAAAATGGATAAGAACATTGATCACTAGAACTTGTGCTATTTTGCCAACTATAATTGTAGCGGTTTATTTTAACCGCTCAGAAAACTCGTTAGATGTTTTAAACCAATGGCTTAACGTGATTCAAGGTATGCAAATTCCGTTTGCTCTTATACCACTTCTAAAACTAGTTGCAAGTGAACGGATTATGGGAGGTTTCAAGATGAAACCGGTTTTGAAGGTACAAATTTTATCATCACTTTTGTTTAATGTTTGTTTTACTTAAAATTAATCAAGTAACAATCTTTTTTATGGTTTATTACTTGGTATTTGAAGAAAATTTCATGGTTTGTGGCTGGTTTGGTGATCGCGATCAACGGGTGTTTTTTGTTAGAGCTTTTCGTCTATGAAGTTAAAGGATTTATGGTTGGTTTTATGGTTTGTGTAATAGATATTGCTTATGTTGCTTTCATTTGGTATTTGATTCTACACGAAGGATGACCCAACACGCAAATAGTGAAGATTGAAGATTTACAGGATGCTATTTTGCTAGGGAAATCATATAATGTAAATTTTATAGCTAACTATACAACTATACTAAACATTGATTACGGTGAATGCAATAGATTTTTTTTGTAAAAGTCACAAAGTTTGCATAAGATAATTAACTTGGACCATTGGTAACTAACCGATTAGCAATTTCATCACGCAAATTGAACATATATTCCTTATCTTGAGCATCCCATTGTGTTCCATCTAATCTTGGTTCTCCACTTTCTTCGTATTGTTCTTCGTCAACAAATGCAATGTTCTCATCATACTCCATAAATAACTGATCATGAATTTTGTGTCTCCTAATAAAATTATGTATCGTGAAACAAACAATCACAACATCTCTTTGTTTTGAAAACGGAAGAGGAATCATTTGCTTTAGGACTGGAAATCTTGCTTTCAAGACACTGAAAGCACGTTCAATAACATTTCTAAGTTGTGCATGTGCATGATTAAATCTTTTTTCTTTAGTTGTATCACATTGGCTTCGAAAATTTGCTCTTCGATACCTTGTATCGCGAAATGGAGCCAAAAATCCACGAGTGTTGTCATATTCAGCATCACAAAGATAATTGATTTACAAGCATGACAACATTAATATTTATGCAATTTTATACTTCTGATTATTCAAAATAAATGATACACTTTCCATTTTATTGTGTGTATTAAAATAAGTGATACATTTTGAAAATTTACCTTACTTGATAAAAAGTAGTGGGACTAACACTCACTAACTATCTTCTTTAATAGTAGTATAATAAAATGACTCACTTAACCTTATTTTTACTTTTAAACATCATTAACCTCACTTTATTTAAAAGGTGTGTGACTCATATCCACTAACTATCCAATTTAATTTAATCTAACTATGATTATAATCTTTTGCCTGAAAAACCGTGAAACCAACAATGTATCACTTATTTTGAATCGGAAAAAGTATATATAAAGGGTAAAAAATAGGAATTCAAATGTTTATCTAGAATGGTATTTACCCGGTGGAGGGATCGGAAAACCAGACGTATTGCTAGATACAACTTGGGTTAATACTCGGGAATCATGCACCGCACCTTCCCATCCGGCCCAAACAAATTTGAACATCATATTAAAATCACAAATTGCTAAAACATTTTGATAACATTGACGTCCTTCTCGTCTTCTATAAACAAGCTCACGACCCGAAGGTACAATTGCAGGTACAAGAGTTCCATCTAGAGCACCTATTGCTCCCTTTAATACCAAAAAAAAACATTTGAAAATCTATATAATAATTTTAAAACTAAAATAAAACATACCGGAAATAGTTTTTTCAAGCTTTTAGTTCTATTTGACATGTTGAAGGTTACTTCGACTTCATTTGTTTTAGCAAATTCTTCGACTGCAAATTCCATCATTCCTTCTAGAACTTCATAAAAACATTTACGAATGGTTCCTATAGAGTGTTGAAATTTTTGTTCAACGATTCTAAAATGCTCATTATGTCCTATTATTGTCAAAAACATTGCTATCCTCTCTTCAGCAGTTATATCACTACTATCTTGCAGCCAATTTTTCTGTTTAAAATGGTTATATATCATTACATATGCTTCATGCGAGAGACGCATCAATTTCTGACATTTCGTGTTGGGCCCATGTAATAACTTTTGTGTGAATTCATGTCCGCTTAAATCCGAAGTTTCGTCTCTTATCATTCTTTTTCTTTTTAAAGATTTTATTTTTACATACAAATATAGAATGATCACAAATAGAAGTTCATCCTCAAGATCCATATTCACCTTGCATAAAGCGAAAATGTGTCATCATATTACATACAAAATTAAAAGATTGATATAAAAATAATCTGAAACATGAAATGCAACTTTTGCATAAGCACAAAATGAAAATATATCTCTAAAATACTTCTGATGTGTCATAAACTTGTTATAGTATATAATCTAGATGTTGATTTCTATGAGTCAAACTGTAACTTAGGGCTTCTGAAATACATGTTCAATGAATGCTTATTAGAATAATAATTTTGCCCACACATGAGCACATCAAAGTGAAATGTTTTCTGTGGATCTCTGTTGTGAGTTGTGTGAGTCAAATATAATTATATAAATCACAACATCAGAATGTTTGATCGTACATTTTTCACATAAATCAGTTCAGATTTTCGCATTGTGTGTCTTAAATAATTGATGTCAAAATTAGGGCTAAAATAACAGTTCGTGGATAGATACGCAACTTCCGATAGAGAAAAAACTTACAAATTCGTAAAAATGGAAGTGCAAACCGAGCAATTGGCAGAGAATCAGCTACAAGGAATGAAAACCTAGCTTCCAGTTTTCGATTTGGGAGAAATTGATGGAAGAATCGGAGTTTAAATGGAGGTAATGATGGAAAACTGCCGCTAATTTTAGGTTAGGTTACGCGCCCTGGAGTAATCAATTTCAATTTCAATTTCAATAAAACAAACTTCCTCTGAACAATTCAGAACTGTCGCCGTTAAGTGCAAGATGTTGCATCCGTTTTAAGTAGGTTTGAGCAGAAAAATGAGTAATCGGAATTGGAATTGAAATCACTTCAGAACCGGAGGTTTTAGACCGGGAACCACTTAGGTGGTTTCGGTTCCGGTTCCTAAAATTTAGGATCTGTCTTAAGAGTTTCCGGTTCAGATTCTCAAAATTGAGGAACCGTTAACCGGTGGGTAACCAGAACTGGCGGTTATCAGGTTTATTTTAATATAAAAATATTATATTATATATGTATATATTAAGGGAAAAGTGAGTGTGTGGCTGTCAAATACCTAAGCTTAGGTGTGGACCACCTAAAACTATGTATTTTTTGTTAAAAAAAACTTATAACTCAATACATAAACTCATTAGTGTATCAAAGCCCCTCTAAAACTCACCACTTATCTTAAATTTTAATATATTTTTGTTGAAATGGTGTTAGAAGTTTCATAGTCTATAATTGGTGTTCATATTCAACAACATGTGCATATGTGTGTATATAGTTTTTTTATTGTCTAAGTGTTCCAATATGTTTGGAAAGTGACAAGACATTGTAAAAATAACCGTTTTAAGTTTTTTTTTTAAACTAAAACTATGTAGTTATGGGTGGTTCCACACATAACCTTAGGTACGTGACAGCCACACACTCACTATCCTCATATATTAAATGAAGTATAATTATTTTAAAATTTTGATTATACTAACAGTATTACACATTTACAATTAAATTATTTATATGGGCTTACTTGGTTAGTGGGTTGGTCATTTGGATTATTGAATTTGGTCTTTGAGTCTATAGCAGTATATGAGTTTTCTTTTTTTAACAGTAAAGCTTAATCTACACTTAATAAATGAGTTATTTAACTCTTACGTTCTCACATAATTATATCATATTCATAACTGACCTTTGAAAGAGATCTCGAGACATCTCATATGTAATAGGACATGCGGCAGGTTAACCAGAACCGATACTGGAACCGGCGGTTCTGGTTCCAAAAACTAAGGAACCATTACAACAGGTTCCGATTCCGGTTTCGAGGTTCAAGGAACCGACGGTTCCGGTTTTGGTTCCGGATTGAACCGGCATGTAACCGGTTATGCTTACCCCTAGTTTTAAGATGTATTTAAAATTTAATAACCATATGTTATGTGTTTGAAAGAACTTAATACTTGTGATTATGAATTTATTTATGGGTTTTGCTAATGCGTGCTTCATGGGCATACGATAACGAACATATAATAAACTAAAATTTCTTTAATTAGAGTAAAATGATATTGATTAGTCATTAATATTTTTGTATTGTACCGATTTTACCTTTACCATAATTAAAAATGAAGATTTTTTATGCATTAAATACAGGGGCCTAAAAATTATTTAACATTTACTATGATAGGCCTATGAAACATTTACTAGAAAGTGTTGTTATTTATACCCTTTAAGGTATCCATTTTAGCATTGCTTTTTATAGCTTATTAGGAGATTAAGTGTTTTACATATTTACTATCCATATAACTTTATCTATTCTTATCTTCTTGACAACCTATTTTCTCTTAACCTTTTATTTAATAATTTTACAATATACCTATATAAACTAAATCAAACATTTTATTTAATTTGATAAGTTCGTAGTCGGATGACAAGATGACTGTAAATCTTCTTGATCATCCATCCCCTTGGTTCAAAGTTCAAAGTTCAAACTATTGCTTTGACGTTTAAAAAGTCAACACATACAACTGAAATGCATGGCTAATATTTCAAAATAATATATATATATATATATACTCCGTAATAAATTATCTTCAAGTGTATTTCTAGCTGTGTTAAAAAAAATGTGTCCTAATCGTAGTGTTAGTGAGCATTTGACACTAACTTATGTGATACTTCTATTAGACTTTTATACAATGAGAATGAAACATGCATTTATCGTACTTTAAACGTACAATCATTTAAACTCTGAAGCTTGATTGTATTGAAATATTGAATGCTTTAGACTATGGGGTATAGCCACCATACCATATCTTTTTTTATGTCACATCATCTGTCACCTCAGTAACCACACCATTTATCCAGGAAATACCCAACACACATATCATATCATTCCATTTCATTTAATTTAAAAAAATGAAAAAAATGAAAATCATGACAGCCAATCACAAGCAAGTATCTCCTCTCCACACCTCATTATACCTCGTGACTGTGGCCACACCACACAACTTTTTCATCACCACATGTGGGAGGGGGTGGTGTTCCCCTCTCCACCACCCCGTTAAACTGCCAACTCATCACCACACCACGACATTTTATGCTCATTCCGTCCAGCCTTAGATTGGATGCATTATTGGAAGTTGTACACACTTTGCCTAAGGAGTTGTTTAGGTAATAAATCTGATGTGTTGCTGATATGTTAATTAGTAGTGGTTCAATGATTATGTAGACCACAATTAATCTGGTGCTCTAACCGCTAACGTTATCGTTAAGCAAGAAAGTACGCACACATTGCAAACCATGTTTCATTCATGTACTTCCCCTTTTTTGTTAAAGAATATAATGTGGCCACACAAAAGTTGAAGTCTGCGAGAATCGGCCCCGGGACAAACCCTTGGCCCCTTGGTTTTTTTCTAAATAAAGTTCACGTTAACCCGTATATCTTTTTCAACTTTTATTTTTCACATTTAATAAATAAGTAATATGTCAAATGTCATTTCAAACATTATATAATTACAATAATACTAATATAAGTTTTTGATAAAACAACTTAGGAGAATTTATGTATTTTGAAGACGACCTTCGAATTATATTACAGGTTTTCATATCAGTTCATTTTTTAATTTAACCATCACGATTCATTAGAGAATATATATAGCTTAATTTACCTCCAAGTGTGTTCAAATTTTCACATATAAATCTTTCTTACTAGTTTGTTTGACATGAAAAAAACAAAGAAAATGTTCTATTAAAATACTTATGATTGTCTTTTGAAGGACATTATATTACAAAAACAAATAAAATTTTTACAAATAAAGACGTATTCCTGCAAGATGCAGCAACACCTGAAAAAACAAAACTTAAAACACTAAACAAAAAACGACTACTAAAACCAGCTCGACTAAGGCAGATTCTTCTACTAAGAGACTGAAATAAACAAACGGATATGATATTTACATCACAACAATTATTTTTTTTTGGAAACGGCAAATGAAATAACGGAAGCCTACTCGCAATTTTTCAGCGAGCACCCCGAGTTCGAGCTCCGCATAAGCGGGCAAACCCAGCCTCCAAAGGGATTTCCAATGAAAATTCCCCATATGTGCCCGTGTGAGGTATGAGTTAAATTACGCTAATGCAACGCTCCCAAAGGGATTCGAACTCACGACCTGCAGGCCACATGGGTATAAACTCAGTGCCTCAGACCAGCTAGGCTGGCTATCATTGGTGATGATATAGTTTTTATAATATAAAAATCACTTCCAATAAACAAAGGGCACCAAGCTTGTAACAAAGCCTCAAAACAAAAAATACGAGTACAATATATCAGAAGATCGCCAAAATACGGTTAGGAGTGGCACGAGCATTATGGGCACAAACACCAATCAGACACAAAACCACAACAGGCCCAAAACAGGGCCACTACCGACTAAATTGATAAAGCGTTCTTTCTATTTATGTAAAAATATGCCATGTATATTTTTAGGGTAGTGATCCCTACAGAGCATTTTATAGATGTGTAGAGCAATTTATTGTTAAAAGACGATTATACCCTCACTTTTTCTGACTTCTCTCACTACCAATGTTTTCGTGACCGGGTCCGACCGGCCGGTCGAACCGGAAAAGAGACTATACGCCGGCCAGACAAAGCGAGCCAACATGCCAAAACTGGGCCGGAATGAACCGGCGGTTTTTTGTTCAAAACCGGGTTAAACCGGCTTTAAACCGGGTTCGACCGCCCAAAAAAGCATGACTCTACTTGAGGCGTTTTACTCAAAATCTTTAACAGGCATGTTGTATATATATTCTCCTCCAAGCTAGTACCTTCTTCCTCTCAAGTGATGTGGGACAAAATGAAAGAACTAAAGAAATATAGTTTTTTTTCCTTTTTTTTTTTGCTTTCTATTATAATATAATTCACAAAGATGTGGGAAGAGATATTACACTCCAACAAGTTTGCCCACGTCTGTAACATTTTTATTAAGAAAATAATAGTAAAACCAAAATAATCTCATTCTTTTATATGAACGATTTTAATTTAATTTGTTAGAGAATTCTTTGTGGCAATTGGAATGATTCTTTTGATTATACTTCAGATTTGTTAGCTAATCACATCGAGCACACACATTAGTTGTTCGTTTACCATCATATGTCAAATACACATAAAAATATTAACAATGGCTTCTCTCATTAATTATAAAATCAATTTGTAGTTGATTGTTAGGTGTTTAGTATAATTTTTTATACATATAAAACTTAAAGTTGTTTAATATTGTTAATTAATCATTTTTAGAATATCTTTTGGATTTGTTATAATGATTATTTTGTATTTTTAGGCTTTTTTTATGTAATCCGGTTCAACCGGCCGGTTCAACCGGTCCGACCGGTCCAACCGTTTTTTAACCACCGACCGGTCCAATTCAAAATCCGGATTTTAAAACATTGCTCACTACTACGGTACTACCTATTTCATCCTTTCTCTTTCACACGTCTCTCTTCTCTCTATCCATTTCTCTCTCTCTCTTCAAATTAAAACTCCCACCAAGTTTTTAAGCTCTATTTCGATCACATTATAGGCTGAGTCAGTAAACACAAATTCCACCTTTGAAACCAGCGCGTTTTACCGGTCACTTTGGTACTCGCCACTGCCTGAATAGCCACGGAATCGCGCCGCCGGAAACTCGCCGGAGTTACAAAACTAAGTTGGAATGTGTGTTTTCCAGCACCTTCTTGCCTATCAATAGTCTCTGCAGTAGTTTTCGGGTTTTTCCGACCATATCTGTGCATAATTCGGCCGGAATCACTTGTGACCGCCGCCGGCAGCCGATCAGTCGCCAGAAACTTTCACTTGGCCGGAATCAGTTGTTGGTAAATACAATTGTTTGTATAGGGTTCTTAAGTTTTAAGTTATTACTTTCGGTTTTTTTATGGAACCATGAATTAATTTTTAATTATCAAACTATCATCTTCGATTGTGTATTTTGTATTCACCCATACCAAAATTTGATTAAAGTTTCTGGATGTGGAAGAACATAAATAATAGTGGAAGTAACAGTGACTTTGTATTTTGTCCTTAGGTTACGAAAGAAAGAGTTTTGGTATGAGACGTTGTAGAAGAAGATAAAGGGTATAATTGTCATTTTATATTAAAGAAAGAGTTTTGTATTCACCCATATTTTTATTACTAGCTTCATAGTCCGGCTAGGCGGGCATTCTTTAAAATTTAAATTATAGAAAAATATCAACAAATATTAGCAATTTTAAAAATGACATAATAATCGATAGCTTTAATGATGAGTCTGTACAAAATTTGATACATGAACATATGTTAAATAAAATATTTGTTTCTAAATCAATTGAGTGTTATTGCCAAAAAAACGATGTTGTGGTAGGTTTGAAAATTTGGATCCAGCCGTGATTAATGGGGTGGTTTATAATAGGGGTGGTCTATTATAGGATACATGTAATTTAACAGCAGGGATAATACTGCAGCTGGCGTATATGTAAGCAAATCCCGTTATTAATGTTTTTCAATTGATATTGCAGGAATTATAATTTAGCAATTAATGCCCCAATTGTCAATTAACGAATGTTCATGTTATCAAGTAAATTAGGGAATAATTTAGTGTATATTAAATCTGGTCGGTTATATAGTAATTTAGGGAATAGTTTTGTGGATATTAAATCCCGTGATTATTCTTCGGCAATTAATGCCGTAATTGTCGAGCAGTTAGTTGACCAGCAAGAGTAGAAGACCACGTAAGTTGTTTTGTAGAATGTAGGGGGTATGCAAGTTGGCGAATGGGGTAATTACACGTGGCAATTAGAACCAATGAGATTACTCCAAAGTGACTAGTTGGCATAACAAAATCAAATTAGGGATCATATATAGGTTAAGATTAACCAACATTATAATATCACTTTTTATTTGGATATTTACTGATACACATACATGATCAAACAAAGATATTTCGATGAGACTACTATTGATAAATAGCCTGGGAAAACGACAAACAAAGTTAAATATGTAGGAAACACAAATCCCTTGGACAAGGACACGACGTCTAACAAAACAATATCTGAGGCAGTACTGATATAAAGGTTACGAAATGGGAAGATGAGGGAAAGGATTTCTATCTGTGAGAAAAAGTGGGGTCGAGTCGAGTCAAGTTATGTCTAGTTCGGGCTCGATACTCAACGAACCTCCATTTTAAAGCCCAGGCTCGGTGAAGGTATCGATACTTTTGAGCTCGATTCGACTCTGTTCGAAATTTTATGATTTTTTAAAAATGCACTAATAAGTTGATTTTGAAGAGCAGAATTGAGAAAATATGGTAGAGTTTATTTTCTTTTTCTTTTTATATAAAAGACACATATGTAATTATGTATATAAAAATGTTAAAATGGTAATTTAATAGAACCTAGATTAGGCTTGCAAGCCTGGCGAGCTGAGTGTTAGGGAACTCGAGTTCGGCACGAAACCCTAAGCGAGTAGCTCGAGCTCGATTCGTTTTACAACGAGTCGATTCCGAGTATTTTCGAGTAGCTCGCGAGTTGTCTTGGCTCGGTTACATCCCTAGTGGAAGAACTTTAGAAGTTGTTTTGGAGTAAATAATGTTGAATGTCATCGACTATTATATTTTACTATTAAAAATAGTTTTTATACTACAAAAACTACTCCACACACCATAAAACTATTCCACTCATCATAATTGATTAGTATTAAGCATATCAAAAGATTGTCTATGTGATTAGATAATTGGATTAATAGTTTGTAACACAAACATTATTTTATATTCTTGTTTTTTAAGTTTATGACTAGGTAATGTGTTGATTATGATTATAAAATCAAAATTTGTCAATAATAATCTACTTTTTTTAAATGCATGAGTTAAACATTATTAGAAAATACAATAAAATTAACTTAATACTTACAAACAAGTAAAATTTATTAGAAAATACTGTAGGCATAAATAATTTTGAACTTGATTTTCTTGGCTACTATCCATACGTTTATCTACAAGAAATTAGTTGGAAAGTCTTTGCATTTTGTCACTTATTGCAACCTATTAAATTTGTTTATTACAATTAGACATTTCTAATGTATGTAGTATGTTATATTGGTGGTTTTTACCACCATAAAAAAAATTTTAATGATCAAACAACTATTTTGAACTTTTGTAATAAAATAAAGATAAAGAACATGTAATAAGTGGTACACCATAAAGACTATCCGTGAAATTTTCTCAATTAATTAATTTTATTTTTTCATTTTCAATTTACTTTTTTTTCTTCAGTTTCTTTGTTTACCCTCTTTTATTGCCCACCTTATCGTCGCTCCTTCCCTGCAACTACTATCTCCCACCACTACCCTCTATTTATTGAAAAGGTGGTTGCAAGGAAGGAGTGACAATTGGGTGGACAATTAAAGAGAAGAAAATGAAAATGAAAATGAAAAAAAGAAATCATTTAATTGAGTTAAATTCACGGATGGTCCATGTTCTTTACCAGTTATTACATGTACAATCATTTATCTCCATTTTATTATAAAAAATCAAAAGGATAGTTTCATAGTTCAAATTATTTTAATGACTATAGAGACCGTCAATGTACCAAACTACATAAACCAGATACATCTAATGTAGTAAACAAACTTACAAGATTGAGCTTATAAATAAATAAAAAAACCAAATCATCCCACGTAATTTATCTATTTACATGGTTTTCAAGCCTGCGAATAAATTCAATAAGTGTGTAAAGTATTCCCAAAAAGATTATTGTCCACTATGTAGGCTATAGAATAACATGTCTGTTTTTATAGGTCGTATATAGATTTCTATGAGTCTACGTAACATTTACGAGATGATCAAGGTAAAATGTAATATCATCATAATTATAATTAAGTTGTGTACATTAGAAGTACTAGCAGGGTACCCACGCAATGCGTCGGCGGGTACCCTGTGACTAAATTTGACGGCGATCAAGTAGTGGGTGGTGACGACTGACGACGGTAGTGATAGTGGCTGTTGGTTGAATCGATAGTTAATATATATACGCTTTTAAACGGACGTCTTACCTTAACACCGGAGCATATGCCATGTGTAGTATATAGCTGGAAGTCGCAGGCGGTTAAACGTCGCCTGATTTGTAGCATCGTGTTTATTTTATGGTTGTGGTGGAGGCGTTGCAGAATCCAAGTAAGACGTTTTGTAGATATGCGTTATGTTGAAAGATGAACAAAATCATCAATTTAGGAAGTAAATTAATGTATAGTTTTTTAATGTAGAGTTTATTTTAGTAAATTAAATGGGTGGTAAGACGTTTCTGAAAAATTAGTATTGAATAAGTGTTGAATTGTCAAGACGTTTCCGAAAAATTAAATTGTATCGGATATAATAGTTTTGTACTTTGAGGGTTTGCAGTGTTATGTAGAATTTTTTTGGGATAAAATAAAGTGTCATTTAGAGCAATTGGTTAACACACAGTCAGTACTTACAAGACGTCTTGTGTTCGAAACCTGTAAGCAACACTTTTTTATTTATTTTTAGTTGAAGAAGTTACTAAAAGTGAAAAACTCCTTAAACTTAAAATTAAAGAGCTCCTTAAACTTCCTTAAATTAGTAGTCCTAAATGCATTAGTAAGTAGTAAGATTTTTTATTTATTTTTAGTTGAAAAAGTTACTAAAAGTGAAAAACTCCTTAAACTTAAAATTAAAGAGCTCCTTAAACTTCCTTAAATTAGTAGTCCTAAATGCATTAGTAAGTAGTAAGATAAGTTTGACTATTCAAAAGCACTCATGTTAAAAAAAAAAAAAATTCTTATATCACATCTTTTAATTCATTTTTTCACGGATGGTCTATGTGGTTTATCACCTATTAAATTCAGTCCCTTATGTTCGCTTTATTACAACATGCCAAAAGATTATTTTTGTCATTTAGAAAAAGTTAAGGGCAGTAGCCAGTAGGGACCATGGGTGTAATAAATTGTATACACCAAGGACCTTCAGTGTAATAAACAAAGTTCAGGGACTGTAGATGTAAAAAGTGGCAAACCACACGGACATTCCGTGTAATTTACTCGTATAACTAGGGGTGTTCGTTTGGATAATTTGGATTTATCCGAACCAAATAGGTGAATCCAAATGGATTTTGGATTTTAAATGTTCAAACCGAACCGTCCAAACTAATTTAAATCCAAACTGATCCGAACCAAATTACAATTTGGATGGTTTGGATTTGTCCGAACCAAACCGTTTTTTTCTTAACATAACTACTTTATACAATTTCAAAACGATAAACTACTTTATACATAAAAACAAGTCTAATTCATAGCTTGTCAAATCATCGTAGCTTGATACGAGTGGGCTCTGGGCGATTCACGTATCAAATGGGAAGAGACGAATTGGATTAAAGTAAGAATTGATAGGGTTAAGATTGTGTTTGGAAACTGGACAGTCGATGAGATCACATGTCATGTATTAAGTTTTTCGGAATTGGATTTAGAATGAGCCAATTAAGAAGTTAATTGCTTTAGAATTATTTTGGGTCATAGGATATTTCGATAATTTCAATAGTCCCTATATTTGGTTTTCTAGAAATAGGATAGAATTATTTTATATACTTATATTTTATATATTTATATTTTATATGTATATTACTATTTGGATTTTTTGGTTAATCCGGATTTTACAATGAAAACCAAATTCAATCCGAAAACCAAACTATTAATTTGGATCAAGTCCAAACCGATCCGAAAAACCAAAAAAACAATCCAAACGATCCAATCCAAATTGTCCATTTGGACAATCCGGATTTATCCGAATAGTGAACACCCCTACGTATAACTATTATTGCAAATTATACAAATATATCAAATAATTATTGTGATATATGAATTAAAAAAATTTAGTTCATAAATCACCACCTTAAAAAAGTGTAGACTGCAGAACGTAGGAGTGTAGGACCCACAATATAATGGGGAGGGATGGTATAAAGAAGGGTGGTGATGTTTATATCACAAAAATTACTTCCACCACCACACTGTACAAGTTTTGAAGCAGTCTGTACAACTGTACTAAAGCATAATTATGATGTATGACTAAATTTTTGTGGTATGAATATCATCTCCCTATAAAGAACTAACCGTAGACAGACACACACTTAACAGCATGTTGCAGATTTTGGTTAACAAACGGCGATTCATTGGTTATCCTTCTCCTTCACGCTTCAACAAATCTTTCCATATTTGCATGCACTTTCTCTCTCTAAAAACATCCCCTACTACTTTCTCTCTCTAACCAATTCATGCCCCAAATCAATCAGATATCATTCTGCTTCATCTTTTACAAAATCATCAAATACTCCCAAAAGCCAAAAGCTAATTTATAAATACATACCTAAAAAGAATATCTCAAAACCCTAGTAAAACCCTTGTGTTCATCAAAACATATTGTTTTTTTTCCTTCATTTTTTTCGTCGATTTTGATCAAATGGACCCTCGGAGACACGCTCAGAGGATGCAAATCCCAACGCCGCAACAGTATCTCGGAAATGGAGTTCCGTTTCGTTCGTTTTCGCCGACATTTGTTCCCGACGGCGCGTTTTTATCGTCCGATGAACGGCGAGGAGTGGGTTTTGGACCTTTTGGTAGTTTATCGCCTTCGGATGACGTCGATCGGAGCTTATCGGATATGTTTTCGTATGTTAATATCTCGGCGGCGGCGTACGCTAACGCACCGCCGTTACTCCAGAATACTCTCGCCGGTCAAATCGGGTCTTCTGTTGCCGCCGGTGAGGGGTTTGTTCATCCGTCGAGTAGTCCTCGAGTGATGCATTCTGATTTAGGGGTTAATGATCCGTTTAATCATCGCCGGTGGTGTGAGAATATGGAAGCTCTCCGTCGACATTGTTCGTCTGGATTTGACTATGATCTTGACTTTGATCAAAAGTCAAACTTGAGCTCCACGAAATTTGTTCGCTCCACACAATATATCGATTCGATCCCCAGGTGTTCTCCAATCCATTCCCCTGTATTTTCCGATAACAAATTGAAATTTCAGATATCAGATGATTATAATAGCTACAATAGCAAATTTCAAAATCAAAATCATAGTCAAAATCATCTGGTTTTTGGTTCATGGTCTTTGAGAGAATTAAGGGGAAGAATATACATACTAGCTAAAGATCAAAACGGTTGTAAACTCCTTCAAGCTTTACTCGAAAAACCAACAATCGAAGAAATTGAAATCGTGTTATCTGAGCTGGTTAATTTAATTTCCGATTTAATGAAAGATCAATTCGGGAATTATTTGGTTCAAAAACTTGTTCCCGTGTGTAACGATGATCAGAAAATGCAATTAATTCTTTCACTGACTAAAATCCCAACCAACATCATTCTCGTATGTATGAATCCACATGGGTACGTACGTCACATTATTTCAAATTATCTGATTTTTTTTATTAATGTAATTATTTATGTATATATTATTGTTAATTTTTTAGGACTAAAGCAGTGCAAAAGCTGTTGGAAAATTTGAAAAATCCGAATCAAGTTAAGTTAATTATGAACGCGTTACACCATGGTGCAGCTGCATTAGCTAGTGACCCAAACGGTCATCATGTTATTCAGTATTGTTTGGTTAATTTCCACAGTGATATTAACAAGGTACAAAATTACAAATATTACAAATTAATTATGAATCTATACCTATCAACCAGACACCCAATTTGATGAATCATACATTCATACCCATTCCCTCACCCTTTAACCAAAAAATATCTTAATATTTAACTTGTTAAATAATCGGTACAAGTTTTTCACTCAAATACATTTTACTCAAGTTAAACAGTTAATTGTTTGCCCGTTTTTAGCAGGACATACACTTTTTATGTATCCTCAAATCAGTATCATTATTTAACCTTGAATTAGTATATACATTTTTTCACCCAAGATTAATAAATGAATATTACTTTTTTTTTTATAAATTAATAGAGTAAATTACACCAATGGTCCTTTAGGTTTGTACCAAAATGGTCACGTGTGATGCACGAGGCGGTAAATCTGTCATTTTACCTTTCCCTTCATGCATCACACATGACAATACTTGACGGGAAAAATAAACGTTTTTTTAGGTAAAGGACTAAACGTGTCAATAGTTTCAGAAATAAGGAGTACCAGTGTAATTTATGAAACTAAAGGACCAAATATATAATATGGTACAAACCTAAAGGACTATTGGTGTAATTTATTCTAATTAATATTACTTTTTGCAGCCTATTCTTAACGAAATAGCAAACCAATGCTACACAATAGCAACAGATAGAAGTGGTTGCTGTGTGTTACAAGCATGTGTAGAACATTCTCGTGGGGAAGTTAGAGCACGGATTGTAACTGAAATTATGGTTAATTCAATACAGTTAGCTGAAGATCCTTTCGGGTTTGTATTTTTCTAATATAAAAAAACGTACAATTTAATTGTTTTTATTGATTATAATTATTATTTTTTGTTTAGGAATTATGTTCTGCAACATATGGTGGGATTAAATATACCTGAATTTACATCAGTTCTTGTTAGACAATTACAAGGGAATTTTGTAGCTTTATCGTGCAATAAATATGCAAGTAATGTTGTGGAAAAATGTTTGACTGAATCTGGTGACGAAATAGCGACGAGAATTATTTTGGAATTAATTAGAAGCCCGAATTCTACTTTGCTTCTTGTTGATCCCTTTGCAAATTTTGTTATACAATCTGCACTAAAAGTTGCTAAGGTTAGTACTAGTTGATATTGTTATTGATAATCAGATTATTATTAGGTCAAAATGTATTTTAGTACCTTAAATTTGACTGACTTTGTTTTCTACTACCCTGAACTATTAAAAGTATAACATGGTACCATGAACTTCACAAATGGTCGGTTTAGTATCCTGACTCACTAATTTGGTATTGTTTTTTCACGTGATTTTCTCCTAATATGAATGTATTAAAATGAACGTATATTTTTTTAGTCCGTCAAAAACTCCAACAAAAAGTAAGCCATGCAAGAAAATGCGATCAAAGTAATGAGTCAGTACTAAATCGGTCATTTTGTCAAGTTCACGGTAACATGCTGCACATTTAGTAGTTCAAGGTAGTAGAAAACCTGTTCAGCCAAATTCTTATAATATTATTGATAATCAGATAATTATTATTATTATTTTCTTTTTCTTTTTTCACTGTGACATTTTATATGGTGAATGTAGGGTTTTGTACTCGATTGTCTACGCAGCCTAATTTTCAAGAACATATCGTCAATGCGAACAAATCTTTATGGAAAAAAGATACTTGAAAAATTTGAGAAGAAGAGGGTCAACTTTGCATAGAGATAGAAACTTCAAGGGGTAAGTTGCAAATATAGTTTGTGAATACCTGTTGTTACTTCACAAATTGTAGTCATTATATATGTCTGTGGTATGTTGTTTCTTTAAATTTTGTTGTCTTTTTACTGAATCTACGAGGTTTTGACTTCTGACGGTTGACTTTTTGACCACTGTGTTATGAAGATGTTGATGATAAAGTTAGGTTGCTAGATGTGAAGTGTATTAACAATATAGACTTGTAGAGGTGTCCTCTGTTTCGAATCTTGAAAGGTTAAAGTGTATGTGGAATGATCAACATTTGAGATATAATCAAATATTATTATTATTATTATTGTTGATTTGTTGTTATATAATGCATGTTATTATATTTGTAATATTATAAGTAGAAGGAGGTGTTATGGATGTGTTAGTAGTTTTACATTTACCTCAATGGTCATTTTTTATTGGAGCAAATAGTTACATGTTTCCCTACTAGATCTAATCATTTTGGCTCTAATCAGAAAAATGATGATCGTAATTGTTCTCACTTTTCACTCAAACACACAGACAAGTTTGACTTTCAAGGTCAAAGGAATTCATTTCATGTTGTAAAATTGATTATTAATGTACTTTGAGAAAAGGTGGTGATTTTTACACTATTTTTTAATCTATCTACCATAATTATTACATTATATATTTGTACAATATGCATGAATACTTGTATAATATGATATAAGCATCAAAATTTGTGGTATACAAATTAATTCCCTTTAAGAAATTAGTATGTAGATATTAACTTAATTATGGATTCAATGCCAAATGTAATGAATTTATTGGTTTGTGATAAAGTGGGCCCTTTGATAACACTGATAGATGAATTTTTTATGTTGATATTTAGGCTACTCTATCATTTCTTTGTAAATAGCAAAAATATGTTCTTGATACGAACTTCATGTACTTCCTTCGTATCAAAATAAGTGACACAAATTGGCTTACACGTTTTTTGAGGTAAAAGATTAAAGTAAGGGTTAAAATAGAATTAAAGTACATAGTTAGTGGAGAATGAGTCTCACTTTTCTTGAATAAAGTGATATTAATGAGTTTTAAAAGTAAAAGTAAGGGTATAATGGTAATTTCACTTTATTAAAGTGGATAGTTAGTGTGTATGGGTCCCACTATTTTTACCAAATAAGGAAAGTTTTCAAAGTGTGTCACTTATTTTGATACACCCCCAAAATGGAAAGGGTGTCACTTATTTTGATACAGAGGAAGTATATGGTAATCGCAAATGCAAAAACGTTGAAGTAAACTTGCTTATTACTATTTTTTACGTTCTGATATTGAATAAAAGTTTTTTATTAAAAAGAGTTAGGATTTTGAATAAAGGTTGTTTTGGGAAGTTTGTAGACAAAACGACATCGATCGTACTTGGTTTTTGGAAACCGAAGATTGGATAAAGTAGTGGTTGTGCACCAATTTCACGAGGGTAACAAATCATGGGAGGTAGGACACTTCTTGCCCCCACCAAAGTAAATAAATTTGTGCAAATAATCAACTTTTTTCTCGTAACATATAACGCTTAAACGATTTAAGTACAAACGCGTCCATTGCATTTGTATGTGTATCCGTCATTTCTTATTGAAAGTTTTAATCATAAATACACGCAAATAAGATAATGTAATGAATAACATATATATTACAAGAACATTAAATATTGTCAAGACTAAAGGCATTATGTGTAAATACGCAATTAAGGGCATTTCCGCCCGCCCTTATAGTTCTTCTTGTCCCTATAACAAGGACACTCATCTTTATTCCCATATGTTCCCGAAGGCACACAATGACAGTCTTCGCAACATATCCCACAATACTTTAAACATCTCTCGTTAAACCCAGCCTTTGAGCATCTCACCGCACACTTTGAGTCACAAAAACCTATAAGCACACACATTGGTTGATTTTACAGACCATATAAAGTACAACCAATGCACAAAATATCAATCAAATTGAAAAGATCAAAAGGGTTAGTAAATTGGTTTAAATTTGAATCTTACTTGAAACTGCCAAGGTGATTTGAAGGAGTGAAGAGCTCAAGAGAACAAGTGCCATGAGCGTAAATGTTGTAAGAAACGGCTTCATCTTTTAGTTTTTTGTTGATTCGTGGTGTTTGTATGTTTAAATGGTGGTAGAAAGAGCCGATATTTATAGTGTTGGAAGGCTAGTAAAAACTTTTAATTATTATATCTAAAGAAAAAGGATGCGAAATATATATTATTACTTTCAATTTAATGATAATCTTCCTTGCCTCGAAATGTATATACTATTTAACTCAATATATATAGTTAATAAATTATTTAATGATATGGATAGTTATACATGATGTCATTAACTCCTAATAATCTAATATATTTGTTAGAAATTAATTACTTCCTCCGTTTCAAAATAAGTGATACACTTTTCATTTTGGGTTGTTTTAAAATAAGTGATACACTTTGAAACTTTCCTTATTTGGTAAAATATAGTGGGACTCATAGCCACTAACTATCTCATTTAATAAAGTGAAATTACTCATTTACCCTTACTTTTACTTTTAAAAATAATTAAACTCACTTTAATCATAATATGTGGGACCCTCACTCACTAACTATTTAATTTAATCTAATTTAACCTTAATTATAATCTTTTACTTCAAAAAACGTGAAAGCTAATTTGTATCACTTATTTTGAAACGGGGAAGTATCATTTTGTTGTTTAATCGAACTTATTTAAGCATACATAAAACTTTTAATGGAGGTATGGGTGTTTGTAAGACCGCTCTCAACAGTGAATAAACTGATACCTTCAGTTTTTGCAAAATCGGCGTCATATCAGCTAACATTTCAACCGACGTTAAACTGACATACTCATGCCAACAATATCATTCTCTTCAGCTTTTTGGGCATAACCATTACAAAATATACACACCAATTAAAACACCAAATACCCTATTAAATTGTATTGGACCCCACATAAACAAACCCCTCAACTCTTTGGTTTGAGGTAAAAATTCAATCAAAAGTATTGAAGAGAAGAGGCGAGCCAATGGTACCCTTCTTTACGGTTGTGGAGACGGAGGAAGCGAAGGTACTGTTGGGATCGCTCGTACTAAATGATTATACAGCTTATTTAAAATGCAGTACAACTTTTTTTTGTGTGTGTTTTGATGAAAGTAAATTAGTGTTTAAATAAACGGTTATGTGAGGAAATCATGAATATAAGCTGAATCACATTGGAGATATCTTATGGGAATATCCACATACAGTAGAATATTTATTTATATTGAAAGGGAATTAATTTTATACAACATTTTTTTGATACATCTATCATAATATATAAGTATTATGATAGATGTATAACCCGCCCGATGGGCGGGTATGCTGTAAATTTTAGTATGTAGAAAAATGTCCAAAAACTTTATATACTTCTAAATGACATAATAATCGATAGATGTGATGATAATTTTGTACAAAAAAACGGTAAATGAAGAAATGTTACATATAAATGTTACATATAGTTATTTGTTTCCTTCGCTGATTGATCTTTTAAATATTTATTTGTTCCTTGTATATAGGATCTTTTAAATAGTTATTTGTATGTACGATCTTTTAAATAGTTATTTGTTTCCTTGTATGTAGGAAGCCGTATATGGAGCATATGAATGTAGACCGTAAGCCGTACCAGATTCGTTTACCGTATATGGAGCATATGAATATGAATGTAGACCGTAAGCCGTACCAGATTCGTTTGTATTAGTGCAAATGACGTGGACCAATCAGGGAATTCCAAGTGGCATTATGGACGAATAGGAATGCTTGGAATTGCCATGGTGTCAAACCCTCTTCAAATTTAGGCCTCATATATAGGGTAGGATTCCTGCAAACTGTACAAACATGTAAAGCACTTATTGTGGTAGATGGATTAAAAAATGTGATGTAAAAATCACCACCTATATTGAAATATCATATGTACTTTTTAAGTTATGAATGTGATACGTAATTTCAGAGTACCCAGTATAGTCTCAAATTAATATTATGTTAAAGCTGTTTTTAGTTTTTCATATGATTTGAACACTCATTTTAAAATTACACACTCCTATAATAATTGTATAAGATCCATTTGTATTCCACAAAACATATCTCAGACTAACAACAATTTTTTTTTTAAAAAAAAGAACAAGAAAAAGCACATTTAATGGGTATTATAGCTTTGATGCCGTAACATTTATGCACCAGAGTTGATATCTTTTTTTTCTATTTAACATATACGCATGGGCTTATCGAATAAAAAACAATTTGTTAAATATTAAACACGATAATCATAAATTTATCACATACATTCACGTAGACGACTAATATTAAATGTATCACATGCACGCGTTGATAGAACTTTTATAACACATTAGATGAAAATTTGTCGTTTGTTATTGAAAATTTTAATCATAAATACAGGCATATAAGATAAGATATTATGATGAATAACATATATATTATGAGCACATTTGATCTTGTTAAGATTAAGGACATTATGTGCAACATAAACTTCTAAGGGCATTTGGACCCGCCCTTAGAATTCTTTTTGTCCCTATAACAAGGGCACTCGTCTTTATTACCGTAAGTTCCAGAAGGAACACATTGACACTCTTCACAACATATCCCACAATACTTTAAACATCTATCTTGTAACCCGGCCTTTGAACATCTCACTGCACACTTCGAGTCAGAAAAACCTACAAGCACACGTACGCGTCGTTTAATTTGACAAATGTATAAGGTACAACCACATAATGCATAAAGTACAAACATCCAATTGCACAAAATATCAAAAAAGAGTTGGTGAATTGGTTAAGTTTGAATCATACTTGAACCTGCTATGGTGATTTGAAGGAGAGAAGAGCTCAAGAGTACAAGTGTCATGAGCATAAATGTTGCAATAAATGGCTTCATCTTTTATTTTGTTGCTATTAAATAATATGAGAAAGAAATTATAGATCTTTGGGTGATTTCGTGGGTGTTTGTATGTGTAAATGAAAAGCCAATATTTATTTTTTTTATTTGAACAGCAAACTATTATAAAAAAAACTAGCAAGGAGCTAGACAACAAAACAAAACAGGGAAACTAAAAACAAGACAAAGGATCAGTACACCAATCAACCCATCTATTCTTAAGATTACAAGATGGGGCTCTATATTTAACCCAAAAAAAACGAAATCGCCTGAATGTAGCCGCCTTTGGTGTATGTGTTAAGCTCCTCATTTGATCGAAAAATCTTCCCGTTTCGATGCCTCCAAACTATCCAAAAGTATATGTAAAGTATACTCATAAATCCTCTTTTCTCGTTGTTCTTGAGAGTTAAATTCGGTAACCAATCAAATAAGTCATTAATCGAAACAAAGCCCATGAGATCAATGTTCCACCACGCACTTAATTCAGCAAGCAATAATCTGGACACCGTGCAACCAAGAAAAATTGGTCGAGATCTTCATCACAGTGGTCGCATAAGGGGCATAATTGGGACAGGCACGTGATATTTCTTTTAGTGAGGTTAGGTTTAGTAGGAAGCCTATTGTGCATAATTCTCCAAATCAAGATGTTAATTTTGGAAGGGGCCCAATTAACCCACATAAGAGGCCGGTTACCAGCGGGAATGAGGTAATTATCATCGAAAGCTAAACGAAGAGAAGAGACAGAAAAACCCGTACCATCAAGCGCCCAAGAAACAGCCCCGTTACTGTTTTGGGGGGATCACGGATCCAATCCATCACCGGCATATTAAACTTCTCAAACTCAGATTGAGACTTGATTATGTTCCTCCATAAACCCGTAAAATTGCCCCATTTGGATATGTTGTTAAGGCCCCCGTCAGAACCATGAAACGAGGTGATGACCCGTTTCCAAAGGGTATCAGAATCGGTACGAAACTGCCACCACCATCGACCAATCATTGCCAGATTCAAAGCCCCCCTTATCCTTGCTTGACATGGTAGTTTCCCAATTGATCCAAGGAATTTTCCTGTTGCCACCAACCGAGCCCCAAAAGAAGTTGAGCCTAATGCTTTCAAGTTTATTAATCACCTTTTTAGGAGCCTTAAAAAGGGAAAAATAGTAGAGACCAAGACTGCCCAACACTGATTTCACCAACAAGAGTCTTCCACCGTAAGATAAAGATTTGGATTTCCAATTTGACAATTTAGAGGTTGGTAACGTATTTAAATTATTTTTAAAGATAAAGAATTCAATTTTTCTTTAGATATGTTTTTTCATTCAATGGTCATATTTTACAATATATAAGATATTCAATTACTGGTTTCAACATATTTTCTTCAAATAGGGACATCCTCCAGCGCCATTAAGACTTGTGCCAACGGGCACGTCAATAGCACGTCAGGGGAGGATCCGGCATGTCGTGGGTGTCAGTAGCCGGCGTCGGCGCTTCACGTCATGGGGAGGACGTGTTATGAGTTGGCGTCGGCAGGGGACGAGGAGCGGGAAGAAGAACAGGGGGGGCTTGGGAGTTGTACATTTGGCTTAAAAACTTGTACAATTTTCATTTTTTTTATAAATAATTGTTTTTTTCTCTGTTTTTTTAGTTTTTTTTTTATTTTTATATATTTGTTTTAGGAATAAAAATATATTACCTTTTTTTCAAAAAAATAAAAAATAATAAGTTTTGTTTTTTTAATTTTAATAAATGTAATTTTTTTTAATTTAATATCATTTTTTTATTTAAACGATGTATTTTTAAATTAATATAATGTATTTATTTTATGATTATTTAATATTAAATATGATGATGTAGAAAGGATGTGTTTGTGATGAGTTATTGTTGGCACAACCGTGTCAGTAACACGTCAGTAACGATGAGATGATGTGTCGCTAGTGATGAGTTTAATGACACGTCGAGCTGCTAGAGGCAACAAATCCGGTTATCGTCAGTCCATGTTCCCATATTCCCAACTAAAACTTTTTTATCCTCCTCTAGCCATTCCATAATTTAATTCAAGATGAACAAGTGAAATTGATACTACTATTATCCATCTCTACCCATCCTAATAATATTTTCCAAAACTCAACTAGTGTTATATCTTTAAAATTTTCTAACACTAATTTCATATTCACTTTTTCTTGTAATATACATACAGGTCATATATATGTAAATATTTACCAGATAATTATAAAAAAATTCAGAATTAATTAGGTCGTATAGAATCATATCTTTTAATTAAATAAAAATATTAGAAAAAGTCACATCTAGTGGACGCGTATTGTAGCAAACTCGCATAGCTTGTACGTTTAAAGAAGAGAGAAACCACATATATGTCCATAATACACTTGTACGCTATTATGGGTGACAGCTGGTGGAAGGATTGAATATGAAAGATCAATCATGTGTCCTAACAACATCAATAGAAATTACACGTGTCAAATGATGATTCGGAGTTTGAGTTTGATCGTGTCCGTCAGGTAAAAGTTATGAAGCTTAGGTTGTTAGGCTAGTGGGTATGGGCACCACATGTGGTGGTGCCCTTTTCCGCCACATCATCGCCACCTCACACCCCCACACCACCACCACACCACATCATTTGGTGGAAATACCCACCACACCACACCACACCATTTTATTTTCCATCTCATCATTTCTTTTCCATTTATTTTTTAAACATAATATTAACATTTCATTTATTTTTTAATTTCCATCAGATTTTTATTAAAGTTTAAAAATAAAATAAAAAAGCTTATAAGAAGTTAATAATATAAACAAATCAGTGAACTAAAAGCCCAAAATAAATCTATAATTAAAAGCCCAAAATGATTCTAAAAACCCAAGAAAAAACATTTAAACTTTAAAAGCCCAAAATAAAATCACAAAACCCTATTTTCATCTCCTCCTTGTTATACAGATGCAGCGACAGAAACCTCCGGCGCTCGTTTTTCCGGCAAGGTAAGTTTTCCCTTTTTCCGGCCACCTTTTCTGAATTATAGCCGTTCAACAGCTATTTCTTCGATCAATGTCCGCACCCCACGCTCGTTGAGCCCCGTTGCGCGTTGCACCCTTCCCCCACGCCAACCCCCCACGCCGTTGTGGGGGGCGGTGTTCCTTCCCCCTCCACGCCGTGCCTTCCGCCACCTCAGCCCCCACGCCGGTGGGCGTTGCCCCATACCGGACAGCCTTAAGCTTTTGATACGCGGTTACGCCAAGCTTTTTATTTTGTTGGGTTCATTTTCATCATTTTGGATGTTACAGCGAAATAGATAATTTTCATGGTTTTGTATAACAAAATTTTTTTACATGAAATTTGTGGATAGGAAATAGCTTGATATCCATTAAATATGGATCGGTTTTATATACAACTTCATTTTATATTAGGTCATTAAAGATGCGCACAAAGTTAAATAAATCATCAAATTGTCTCATTAACTCATTTAGTTCAGATTACGGTACTAAAAAACTATGAAACTAACTTTGCTATCGTCATAACCTCTCTCTTTTAATCTTCTATAGTGAATTTAGTTTATGTACCGAAAGCATATAAGTATCCAGTGCGTCATAGTAGCTTACTCTATTATTTACTTAGTCTAAAAATAAGAGGGAAAATGAAATGATCATTCTACCCACATGTGAATTGCACGTGAGAGAACGTAACGAATCAAAGAGATAGCCATCCAAACAAAGGCCTAAACATGTTACAAGTTTCAGAACAAATGATCATCTATATAATTTGGAAACAAAAAGGTTTTCTTTCACATTAAAGATGTTGCATGATTGATTGAAATTAATTTCTCTAGAAAGCCCAAAGATAAAGGTAGTACCTAAGGCCCATTTTGTAAGCTATAAAAACATGGACCAAGCATACACATGAGTAGAGAGTATAAACTTGTTTTTTCTTTAAACCGGATCGGTTTTAAGACCAATTCTTGGTCAACATCGGCCAAATCTGGTTTGAGTGAACGGATTTGGTTATAGTTCAATTTTGGGGAGCAATTGTGTATCTGTTAAAACCTGTTCGGACCGGACCCAAACTGGTTTTACGTTGAAATCCGGTTTTTAAGCCAGTTCTAACAGGTAATTTAACGGTAAAACTGATTTCCAAAAGCGTGCTACCTCCATAGCTCAATTCAATCCCGGTACAACCATTTTTTACTCGATCCGGTCCGGCGACGTTCAAAACCGGTTACGATCCAGTTTTGAAACGGTTCAGTTCAGCAACCGGTTTTGATGTGCAAGTCTACACATGAGCATATCTTCTTTTTTTTTCTCTTTAACATCTACGCATGGGTATATCCTAATAAAAAACAATTTGTGAAAATGTTAAACAAAATAATCATATATCTATCACATACATTCATGTCGATGATTAAGCAATGATAGTGGGAAAAGCATTTTACATGTAAAATTAAACTGCTTAAAATGTCAAAAACAGTTTTCAAATTTGCAAAAGATTTTGTAAGAAGCAGGGTCACATATTAATATTAGGTTAGACTAATAACGTTAAAAGACAATAACGTACATCGTAGTTTTTTCTTTTCTTTTCTTTTCTTGCAATTTTTAATCACGTGGCCCATTAATATGTAAAGTATTAATTCCAATCAAGTTAAATGCGAATACGTGGCCCATTAATTGTAAAGTATTAATTTCGATCAAGTTAAGCCCACACACTTATCAGCATTGTAAGTTAAACCAAAGAGCTTGTAACCTAACAGTATAAGATATTGACAGGTTTTTTATATTAGCTGATGGTCATGGGTTTAAGTTCTGTTATAGACAAAATGCTATATATTTAGAATTAGTTTAAAGGGTGTGTGCTGATGTTTAAAAAAAATAGTACTTCTAAAATGAGATACCTTTGTTAGTAGCAAAACTTTATTTCCTTCGTCATTTGAACAATGTATAAAACTTTATGCAGAATGCACAAATTACTTATTTTTCTCTACTCACTTCTTCAATCGATCTCCTACTCTTCATTTCTTGTTCACTTGGAAGAAACCAAACTAACTAGACAAGTTATGAACCGGTGCCAATAATGTCAGTTGTGAAGAAGCGCTAACGGAACAAATGACATGATACGACTCTTATGTTATTTTTTTAAATCAGCACTTTCTAAAAAAAGCTATGTGTCACTAGCTTTTTAAAATAGCTTATTAAAGTTTAGGAAATACATTGCTCAAAAGTATTTAATGGTTAAAATTGTTTTTTATATTTGCAAAATGCAATAAGTTTATATAATAATAGGTTAATAAACTACTCAAAACACGCTTAACAACTCATACTCTCACATTCAAGGCTTATAGTCTAATGGTATTAGAGAGATGGTGTAAGGTGTTATACATGACTAATAGACCATGAGTTCAAGTCCCGTCGTGGATAAAAATAAAATAGATTAAATGTCGTTAAAAAAAACTCATACTCTCACATTTAGATAAAGTTAATACTTTTTGTGTTTACAGCGTTTTTATCGGGAGTGATGGCTTTGCCGAAACTCCGATTTAGTTCTCCCCGGTTGTTATCCAAAAAAAGAAGATAAAGTTAATTTTCTAACCGAAATATTACTGTACAAAAAGGGTTCTCTAACATATGCCTCAAAGACACATGTTAGGGTGTATTAATTCACTCAAAACTTCCTAGTAAAATATTATTGACCATTAATAAAGTCCATATGTTACATTTTGAATAGATGTATTAAATGTATTTTTTAATTCTTATAGCAAGTTTTGAATGAACTAATACACCCTAACATGTGTGGTTAGAAAACCCCTTTAAAAAACATCTTAATTTCAGCTATGAATAACTCGCGCGAAACATACTCTAATACATCACATGTACGTTGGAACTTTTACAAAAAGACTATAACATTGGTATGCTAAACATTTGTTTAAATAAGAATCTCAAATAGAATCTCTTTGAAATAGCATCCAAAGACTGGAAGACATTGTTTAAATGATACAATATAAAGTCAAAAGGAATACATCTTTAGAAAATAAGATAATAAATATATAATATTTAAAGTCATGTTTAAAAAATACGATAATAAATCATGTGTTTTTATCATATATAAAAGATTGTACCCGAATAAATTTGCATAGTTATTTTTACTTCTATTAGTTACCAATCCTTTCATCCTAGTTTTATTATCCATATTTCCTTTTTGATTTGTCATAAAATTATTGTCAACTTTAAAATTCCATCAATAAAAAAATAATTAATTGGTAAAGATGGAATTTTATTAGTTAGACAGTGTAATAAATGCATTTTTCTTAAACTGTGTGGTTTTTGTATGTGGATAATAATTTTGAGACGGTGGGAGTATAAAATTAACCATGGAAGATCCTCTTAGAGCATTTCCGATGGTAGTAAAAATTTTAAATGACTTTTTACCATTGCAATAACTAGTTAATATTTTAAAAACTTATTGCAAAGAATTCTTTTTCTCTAACTTTTTAATAAACTTTCCATGTTTAATGTTTAATAACTTTTCATTTTTAACATTAGATATATAATATAAAAATTCTTTATTATATTTTTTATTAGTTAATAAATAAATATGAATTGTCAAATTATAAGATGCCAATACTAATGTTAATTATTATAATATTTTTATATGAGATATTTTAAAAAATATTAAGTTTTATAAGATGCAAAAAAAAAATGTCAAATTATATATAGAGGGTATCTATAAAACATTTGAAATAAATAAAAGTAAATTAAAATATTGTAACTTTTTTTAGAAAGGTTAATCATTGAAGATGTAATTGATGAATAGACTTTTAGTTTATAAAATATTGATTGTTAAAAATAATAAGTTATTATAAAGTTAAATTTTTTTTTTTTGAACGGCATAAAGTTAATTATTGTAATGCTCTTAGATGGGTTAGAATCCAATAAGTTTTCCAAAACCATCTAGTAAAATGATAACCAATTGGTCTAGATTAATTAGTCACCAAAGATAATCTTGAGGTTTTCCTTTAAAAGGTCTTGAGTTTAAATCTTATTGGAGGTAAAATTTAGAGATTAAAAAGTGATGGGGTTTATTCCTCATATGTGGACGGTTCGAGAGAAGACATACTACCTTTGTAGATGTCATTGTTTAGACTTGAACTACTATTTACCAACGTGGCGGCGTTCAAAAAAATCTAGTCAGATGATATTTAGAGTGGTAGGGTCTTATGGAAAGGGCCTAGGGGAGCATTTGATCTACCGTCCGTCAGTTGCGCCACAAACTCACCAAAATAACTTGCAAAAGTACACTCTCCAACCACTCTCCGTTCTTATTTCCGAGGTGATTAGGTAAACAACTTATTTTTATATTAGAAGATTAATACTTTTTATACTATATAACTTTCAGGCTATAATCCTTTGTAATTATAATTCAATTACATTATGGAGGACGTTTGGATGGATTTTTTTTCGTAATTCAATAACGACATAATTTCGAATTACGATATTCGTTGTAATTGAAATCCGGGGACGCCCTATGAATTTAATTATGGTTCTTTAGTTAATTAACAAATTTAAATATTTTGTATTATTCAGATTTTAAAATCGTTCAAAAAAACTAAAAAATTAAAAAAAAAATTAAATTTTTTAAAATTAAAAAAATTAAAAAAAAATTAAAATTTTAAAAAGTTAAAAATATTGAAAAAATCTAAAAAAAATTTAAAAACTAAAAAGAATTTAAAAAATTTTAAAAAATTTAAAAATTTAAAAAATTTAAAAATTTAAAAAATAATTAAAAAAGTTTAAAAATTTAAAAATAAAAAAATGATGGACTTCTTTAAAGTTTTTTCTCATAAGTTTTTAAAAACGTTGAATTTTCTTATTAATTACTAAGTGATTATATAAAATTGCATTCAAGTGCTCTTGCTTTTGTAACTTAAAAGAAATTTTAAAATAAAACAAGCGATTCGGACCCCAACATATATAATTGAAGAAGTAGAAAGAATTGCATGAGTGATCATGGAGGTTCAATTCATTATCATCAAATAAGAGCATTTCCAATGGGAGGTTGAAGAAGAGGTTGATACTATTTGAATAACCTCTAAAATGACTTTTTATCATTGGAATTGATGACTTTTTTAAGAGGTTGCTCCAACCACTTGATCTTCCCCAACCACTTGAACATCTTTCAATGTTTGATTCTTTTAGTCCCTATATTTAACAATTTTACATTTTAAACCCATGTATATATTTATATGTGAATCATTTATTATTTCTATAACTATAAATTATAACTTTATCATATTTCAATAATTTTTAGGGTCTAGCATTATAATAGTTATGTAAAAGACATTTTAAAAAAATATTAAGTTTTGTAATGCTATAAGAATTGTTAAATTAAATAAGTGAGGGGTATTTATAAAACATTTGATATAGTTAAAGGTAAATTAGTAATTTTTAAGAAAAAGTCTTTGGAAAGGTTAACCATTGAAGAGGTTTTAACTAATAGATTATTTGATGATGTGACAAAAGTAATAAGTCATTAGATAGGTTGACCATTGTGGATGCTCTAATGATATTCATTATTTTACCATTAGTTCTATGAATAAATGTACAGCACAATTCTATCTTTTCAATCGATCATGAGCCAACTAATAGGATGTGTTTGGTTTTGGAATTGAATCGAATAAAAATTCTGACAACTGAAATTAAATTAAAACAAGAACCAAAAACTGGACATGTATAATAGTTATGGTTCCGGATCAGTTCAGTCTAGGTTTATGGTTTAAATTTCGTTCGAACTGAAACCCCGTTAGTGGTGACGAAACCCACACAAATTTATCATCAAAACATAAGATACAATATCTTATACATAATACAATATTTTATCGATTGAGTGACTAAATTGAAGGAAAAATGGACAGGGGACGCGTAGTCATTTGGTCACGTCATGGGAGGGATGCAATCGGGGGTAGGGGTACGCTCAATTCTTGTCACCCATTACGGATGGTCTTAGATTCTTTTCAAACCAAAATAAAATTTGATGAAATTGATATGACTGAAGCTAAATCATTGAGAGTGATGTTTTTGTCCATTGTCGTTACAGTTGTAGGTTGTTTTCGAACACAATAAATACATAGGGAATCAGGCCCTCTCATTTGCACATGTCAAGTAAGTGAATATTAGAAGTTTAATTTCTGTGATTAGCATCATAGTTATAAATTTATCATATAGTACTGTTCTTCAGGTTGTTGGGAGAGTGACTTCAATTATTAATTGAGTTGATGAGTATTATGACAACTCCATAGATCATATTGACTAGAGTGTGTTTTTTAACGGCTAATACATATCCTCTAAATCTACACAATATTGTCTGAAACATAATTTGAACCTATAATCTTGTAGGACACTTAAACATCAGATACCGTTGGGATATAAGACTACCCGTAAGGGGTGATCACTGTAACAATTAACGATCACTCCTGCCACATCAGCGTCACATTAGCTTTCTCTCTCCTAACCAAACACATGACCAAATTACGACCAAATCCACATAAAGGGTGACCAAACCCCTTCTCTTCCTTTCTCTTCTTTTTTCAGTGCCGATCCACAAAGGTCGTCTAGACGACCAAATCGCCGTAGGCGACGCGTCGAAGGGGGGACGCGTCCTAAAGGAGGACTCAAGAGGCGACGGAGAAATGATATGTATTGTTTCTCACTAAATCATCTTACTTGTCTTCTTACTTTTATGATCAATATAAGTGTACAAATCAAATAATGAAATTAAGATAGATAATTACTGGATTTCATATTTCAGTCATTTTATAGGTATGAGAGTACAAGATGTGGAGGTGAGATTATAACTTAGTTATAGTTATAACATGACTTTAACATGCACCCGGTATGGTGTAGCATGTTAAAACCATATTATAGGGTGGTTTTCATGTATAAAAGTCTTTAAGATTCCGCCAAACCTACAACGAAATTCATTTGGAGAGCATATAACATCAGTAAAAAAGATAAGACTTCACAAAAATTTTAAAAAACATTAATGTTAATAATGTATGTTTCAATTGACCAGATTCAAAGATCGATCAATCGATGTATGAAAAAAATAGAAATAAAATCAAGAAGAAGCATCACAAAGAAGCATCACATAAGTCCCAGTATTGACAAGTATTAATCAAGGGACACCCACAAATTCACAAACGTGCATGATAAAAGTTTCTTTTTTGAACGGCAAAGGATCTACAAAGAAATTTCGTCAATGTCATTCCCCCTTCAAAAGGACCCAAAAATTACATTGAAGTTAGCTAGAAACTAACAAATTAATACAAGAGTTTTTGAAAACAAGATTACATACAAACCATAAGAAATAGGAATTGTAAATAAAAGGACTACACCACTTCAAAACTAAAATAAATACAACACCAAAATAAATAAGGCAACCCCCAAATCGCTTCAGTCGCATGAGGTTCATAGGAGTTTTGATGAGGTGATGATATTGTCTCAATTATTGGCATCGAGTCCAAGAACTTGTTGTAGATGGATGTCTTCCCAAAATAGACCATAAACTGTAGACTGTGCCAACATCAAATTTGACAAGTATTATAACATTATCTTCTTTCTTCTTTTTTTTCTTCTTTTTTTTAATCTGATCACACCAAAAATTATATAGTCGCACAAAAGATAGTTGTCACATAAAAAGTGACCTCGTCGTATAAAATACACCCAAGTCACATAAAAAAGCCCGGAATAACACAATCAGTCACACACAAAAAAATCAAGTTGTATGGTTTCCAAGTCTATTTTAGTAAAAAAGAAATATTCTCTTTGATAATTATTTAAAAAACAAAAGCAAGAAAAACAACAGTGGAAAGCCAAAAGACGCGGATAAATATGTAGGCTAATTACATTCAGCTCCTCTTTATTTGCAAGATTTCACAATGAAGCCCCTGCACTTCTAAGATGGGACCATTCTAAGCAAGTCAAATTTAGATTGTCGCTGTTCAAAAAAAATGTTTAGATTGTCCCCAACATTAACTAGTAGTAATAAGTAGGGAAATGATAATAATAATTCTTATTGCTGTTATTTAAAATATTAAAATATATATATAAAATATGTATTCTGATTTATAATCAACTTCTGAGTTATAAAAATTAATAATCTATAGAATAATGTACAATTTTGCATGCATTTAAAGATAATCCTTAAAGTTGTTATTAACAAAACTTATACTTCATCCGATTCAAATAAAGTGATATATTTTATGTTTCATGGTTTTTAAGGTAAAAGATGATAATGATGGTTAATTTAGATTAGAGTAAATTACATGAATGGTCCTTTAGGTTTATAGCAAATTTCACCAATGGTCCTTTAGTTTCAAAAATTACAGCAATGGTCCTTATTTTCGAAAAGTTTTTCACCGATGGCCCTTTACGAAAAAGTCCGTCTATTTTTCAAGTTAACTAACATCACGTAATATCCACTAATTATTTTTCTCTCTTCACCTCAATCTTATATTTTAATCAAAAATATTGTCACTGACCTCATCACTAACTATCACCTAAAAACTTGTGAAAATGGCAAATGATAAGTTTTTTGTGGGACAGAAGGAGTAATACTTATTCATATATGAATAAGCCAAACAATCTTATCTTATATACACATACGTGAATAATACTTATTTTTATATGAATAAATTTAAAACTCACAATTTATACTTTTTCCTAAACTCAATGTATTTCTTTCTATAGGACCTTATGCAATATATTAGGAAAGGGAAAAAGAATAACAATGGCACTGGCAAGAATCCGGCTCTTGACATTTTGGTGATATTTTTTTTAACGGTAATGCATTCCTCGAACATATCTCCTTTTTTAGGGAATAAGTCCCACCATATTTTTTCTACAAAGGAATATCCCCAACAAGTCTTGAACCCAAGACCTATTGAAAGCAAACTCACAAGACAACCCTTAGTGACCAATTGATCAAGACCAATTAATTGACATTTTGGTGATATGACTTTAGTGTTATGATCAGTGATAGTATTCTGATGTATGGATATGAAAAAGAAGTTCTTATATAATGCTGCGTGGCAATGAAGTAGCAATAATATTGTTATAAGATAAGAAAAATATTACAGACACCTTGTGCCATGGAAATATAGGAATAATATCGTGTTCAAGCCGATGGATCGAATTAGTTTCAAGCTCGATATTTCTCTCTTCCAAGCTCAATCTTTTTTTGGTTGTCTTCTAGATCGAAAGCCGTTTTGGGTGCTGCTCAATGGGGTGGTTGGGTTTCCAACCCTATAGATTGTTTTGGGCCGCTACTGTAGTAGTTAAGGGGTTTTTGTTTGGGGCTTTAGTTTTTATTTCTATGTATGTTTTTACTTTGGCTAGTTTCTAACTAGTTTTTTTTCTATTTTAATTTAGTTTTGCGGGTTCCTTAGTTTTGCAGAAGCTCCTTCCAAGTTTCCCTGTTGCCGTTCAAGAAAAAGAAAAAAAACCTTGTGCCATGCATATTTAGTGCAAAAATATATGAAAGGAATCCAATTGCAATCATTGAAAAATATATATTTACAAATTTTTATAATAAATGGAAAAGTCAAAAGGTGCATATAAATGTAAATAAATATTCAAATTTGACAATTTATGGATTACTTAATAAATAAAGATTAAAGAAAATCTATAAAAAAATAACGAGTTTAATTTATTTATTTTTCAATTATATAGACAGATATGTCTTAATTGATTCTTTGAACTTCTTAAAAATTGATATTTCACTTGTATGTTTGTGAACAGATGAACTTTAACTAGTTGGGATTGTTTTAACTTTCTTTTAGTGCCATTTTTTTTTTCTATTTTCAAATTTTAAATTATAAAAAAATATCGTTTGGAGTTCGTGACCACAATAATCATGTGCACAGTTAGCTCATATACAAATATCTGATGATAAAGAAATGAAATAGTAATAAATTTTATAAAAAATATTATCATTTATAACGTGATTTCCTGAGTATCCAACCTCTATTTGTGATATAAGCAATCAAATTATTATCATGTTCATTTTTGAATCTTTCCATAATTATTTATTAAATGTTTACTTAGACAGGAATGGGACTCATGATAAACACTATAAATTAGTTAGAAACTCTTACCATTTATACAATCACGAGATTCATTAACACAAAATAAACACTATGTATTGTTATTCTTTTATTTTAAGATGCTAAAATGAGTAAAATTATTCTTTAATCAATAAAGAAACGGGTGAAGACAAAATTTAGAAGCCACTCAATTTCAGAAACTAATTTCTGTTTGTCAATGAGTTTTAAACGTCACCTCAAGAACGAACGACATAAAGAGCATGTCTATTTCTTTTCCTTTTCGACTTATTATCTCCATTCTCATTTGTTTTCTTCTTAGTTTTGGGTACCTTTTATCATATCCACTACAATTTACCAATAACATCAATAATGTAGATAAATTTAGGGATAAAATATGCAGAGTACGAACACAATTGTGTATTTTAACCAATTATAAGATTGTATTTTGGTATTACTAGAAATAGTAAAAAAATGTTAATTTTTTCCAACTATAACACACTTTTACCCTTTTCACTAATAATTAGGATGTCAATACATATAATGTTCGGTTGGCATGTAGATAAATCTATATATCCAATCATAACATGACATGTTTAATTAATCATATTGAAAAGATCTATCCGATTTTTAGTTAGAACCTAGCAGAACCGTTTAAGCCAATTAGAATTTAGTAAATAAAAAAACAAACAAATACCATTTAATTCAAATCAAACATTTGTTTTTAAATATAGAAAATACTGAAAAAACATACAAGCACAAATAACACTTATGTATATATACATAAATAATATACATGCGCAATAACATACAGAAGTATGTATACATGCATGAATAACATACATGTAATCAGCTTGATTCTATCTAAAATTTGAATTTTACAAATAATTACTCACAATTCTTAAACTATGCTATTATTAAATTGAATGAAGTAATTAAAATGAATGAGCCCCACATCTTTTTACTATTTTGTTGTTTTTTTTAAATTGTGAAAAACTCAAATATAGGAAGATGACAAAAATGGATGGGACCCCATATATTTAATGATGTTTAAAGAGAGATAAATAAGAGTAAAGAGTTAATTTAAATATAAAAATTTATTAAATAAGGTAAAATATTAAAGTAATTCACTTATTTAAATATGAGTTTTGTTAATGACAGCCCTTGAAAGGCTTGCACATTCATTGATAAGGTAGTGGTCCTAAAATTCAGGGGGGCTATTTTATATTTATTTTGCCTTCTTATTGACAGCACTTAGGACTGTCATTATCAGTTTCCTTTTAAATATATCCTAAAAAGAAAAGTGATTCAAGTATTTCCTAGTGATCATTAATGGGGCTACTAATATGATTTTTCATAATACAAGGGACCTTAATGAAATCAGGTAAGATATAGGGGTCCAAATACAATACGCACCACCTATATGTATAATACATCTTTCACTTTCTCTCTCATCTCCCTCTCTCTATCTCTTAAACAATTGGACACAAAGTTCAGAGCAATGGCAGCATCAACAGTGTCGTTTGTCTCGTGTTCTTCTTAATCAAATTATTATATTCAATCATCTCTGTTTCCCCCTTTTGCAATTCTTAAAGCAATCAAATCAAATCACCATGTTTTGCTTCAATTAAACGTCATACCATTCTCTCTCTTTAATCTTTATTGCTTTTTTCCAGTGACCACTAACTAATTTCAGCTTAAATCTCATCTGGGTTTTCCGTAATTATGGAGAAAAAACAGAGCTTTTTTTCCACATTGAAGGAAGAAGTAGTCAGAGGTTTATCTCCGGGAAGGTCCCGGCATAGAACTCCGAAACCGGGTCGGAGCAGAAGCGGGTCGCCTAATTCGGGCCTGCTCAGACGAAGGAAAGGTCACCATGTATCTCAACCCGAACCCGTTATGTCAAGATCCGGAAGTTTGAGACCGTTGGAAGCTTTGTCGCCGCTCCGGGAAGGTCCGGATCCGAATGAGACTCCGGCTGACATCGCCGGAGATTCGTCGAAAGTTGAGAGATGGGGACACTGGATGAAGGGTCAGTTATGCCGTGCTCCATCTGTTGCTACCGGGTCGGGTGGTTCGGGTTCTGGATCATACCAACGGTCGGATCTGAGATTGCTGCTTGGTGTCTTGGGTGCGCCACTTGCACCGGTGCACGTTAGCAACTTAGAACCATTTCCTCATCTTAGCATCAAAGATACTCCTATTGTAAGTTCACATCTCTAATTTTGCTATAAATTATGTTTTAAAACTTTATGTTAATTTGAGTACAAATTAGATTCAATCTATTCTAGGATTTTAATTTTGTTAATTTTGGGTTATTTAATTAATTCATAGCATTGTCAAAAGAATTCTTGTTGTGTTCAACTGTTCATATGTAGCATATACTAATAATGTAGGGTCTTTTAATTAATTTAATATATTATCTCAATTAGGATGAAAGTATAGACTATGTGGATTGATGGTTTGAAAATTTTGGTGGTTATTAATTTCTATATTTGTTTGGTTTTTTTAAGTGAAATTCCAACTTGTAAATTTTGTTTTTTTTTTTCATTCTTTTCCATATGTTACAAGTGTTTTTTGTAGAGTTTTTGATTTTAATGTTTGTATATTTTCAGAAAAGATATGATTTTTATTTTTATTTATTATATTATAAAGTGGGAATTTATTTTTCTTGATATTCTTTAAAAAAAAAGAAGAAAAATTCCTTAGTGGGGTAGTTCACGATTCAAGAATCAAGAAACCAAAATAAGACTTTTGAGTTTTGACCTCATTTTAGTTGGTGATTGAGTAAATCCAAAGCAATACAACTTCAGAACCAAATATTAACAAAACAAAATAAAAAAATTGATTTTCTTGTTAGAAGTTGTTGTAACGTCACCATCTATGTTGCACGGATACGGATACGGCACAGGGAAACGGATACGCTACGGATACGGGAAACGGCAAAAATAAAAAATTCAGGATACGGATACGGCAGAGATACGGAAAATATAAAATATATAAAAAATATATATATGTTAAAGAAATTCCAAAATAGGTATATATTGATGTAAAGTGTAAACTACAAAAATAATAAATATTTCAAAGGTAATTAAGTATCAATAATCAAACGAAGAGACGATTAGACGAGGGTATGAATTATGAAATCGACAAGTTGTTTTGTAGACCTATGGGGAACATACGTATTTTTCTAGGGATTATTATAAGTTTACTTTAACCCATTAGACCATTTTACACTCAAAAAGCCCATCTACCCAAAATCGTACAGATATGTTCTGGAAAGTACACGGATACGCGCCGGATACTCCCCGGATACTTCCCCCGGATACGTTTCCTCCATCGCCGATACGTATCCAGGCGTATCCATGGCGTATCTGTATCCCCCATGTATCCGATACGGGAGCGGCTTCCTTTCAGGCGTATCCGTGCATCCGAGGTCACCATATAATTTGTTGCAGGAAACTTCATCAGCACAATACATACTGCAACAATACATGGCGGCATCTGGCGGTCAAAAGCTTCAAAACTCAATCCACAACGCGTACGCGATGGGCAAAGTGAAAATGTTGGCATTTGACATAGAAACAGCGACAAAAGTTATAAAAAACAGAAATTCATCCAAAACTGCTGAATCGGGCGGTTTTGTGTTGTGGCAAATGAACCCTGATATGTGGTATGTTGAGCTGGCACTTGGTGCAAGTAAGGTTCATGCTGGTTGTAATGGGCGGCTCGTGTGGCGGCATACACCCTGGCTCGGTGCACATGCGGCTAAAGGACCGGTTAGACCCTTGAGGCGTGCCCTTCAGGTGAAATTTTTTAATTTTCTTACATTTTTCTTGACTTGGAATGGAAGTCATAAAAGTCAAACACACGGCCCATTTACTTATGACGGGCCTTTTAGTTTAGGCCAAAATGCATTTTAGTACCATGAAATTGGCTGACTAGGTTCTCTCTACCCTGAATTGTTAAAATTATAGAATGGTACCCTAAAACTTGACAAGATGGTCAATTTACTACCCTGACTCACTAATTTGGTAAAGTTTTCTTACGTGATTTGCTTCTAATAGAGATGAATGTATACTTTATAGTTCGCCAGAAGCCCCAACGGAAGTAAGGCAACTAAGAAAACGCGATCAAATAAATGAGTCATTGTACTAAATCGACTATTTTGTCAAGTTCAGGGTACCATGTTGCACATTTAATAGTTCAAGGTTATAGATGACCTAGTCAACCAAGTTAAGGGTACTAAATGTATTTTGGCCTTTAGTTTATGTTTGATATCTAGCGGGTCAAATTGTTCGACCGAGTTGCCCATAGTATATTTTTAATACATATATATAAAACCTCCTAGTCATTATTACTAAAATGATATAATTTTGGTAATCATATTTGACACACTAATGATTTAGAAAAACTTATAAATTTTGGGCATAAAGTGTTTCTAGTCTACCCGACCCGTTTGACCAATTACCTAACTTTTTCAGGGCCTCGATCCACGAACAACCGCAAGTATGTTCACAAACGCAAGATGCACGGGCGAAAAGAAAATCAACGACGAAGATTGTTTCATCCTAAAACTCTGTGCGGACCCGCACACACTAAAAGCCCGAAGCGAGGGGCCCGCAGAGATCATCCGACATGTTTTATTTGGTTATTTCAGCCAAAAAACGGGCCTCTTGATCCACCTAGAAGACTCTCATCTAACCCGGATCCAAACCAACGGTGGAGATGCCGTTTATTGGGAGACAACAATCAACTCGTTTCTAGACGATTACCGGCCCGTTGAAGGGATCATGATAGCCCATTCGGGCCGGTCGGTTGTGACCCTTTTTAGGTTTGGTGAAACCGCCATGAGCCATACAAAGACCCGTATGGAAGAAGCTTGGACCATTGAAGAAGTGGCTTTTAATGTTCCGGGCCTTTCGATTGATTGTTTTATTCCGCCCGCCGAGTTACGGTTTGGGAATGTGAGTGAAGCGTGTGAGTTTGACCGAGAAGATCGGGTCAAAACGGCGGCTATGGCGGCGGCTGCTTATCGGGCTAAAGTTGTGGCGTTGGAAAGATCGCGTGATGGGTCGGGTCATAATGTGGGGTTGAGGAGGGAAGTTTGAAGGGTTGGTGCTAGTAGGGGTAGTTTGGTAATTTTGACTTGTTAAACGCAAAAGGAAGCAAGGAACTCGGGGTGATTTTGTTAATATTTCTCGAGGGTTTTGAGGCTCGTAATCGATCGTTTTTCTCTTGTCAGTCGAGAGTTGTTAGATTCGATATTTTGTAAAATCTTGTTTAAAGATTGAACATTTAATATCATCTTTGTACAATACTACTTATGCAAACCATACTTCTTTTCATCTTCAATCGTTTTTTGTCTCATCATTCTGTAAAATTTAATGATTTGCAAATATGTTTGGTAGGAAACTTAGGTAAACTTAAGTTTACCTGCATTAAATATACATTAAGACTTTTAAACATATATGTTAACATGAGAAATATTACATGTTCACATGGATTACATGTCCACATATGCATGTTTTATATGTGTTACTTGCTGCACAAACCATATATATTATACCCCACATGTTTTACCAATAGTTTACATATTTTTGATACCTTACATAATTTACATTCTTTATATATCTTACCTATATGTCTTAGCTTATCTTTTAAGAATGTAGGTTTACATGTTTCATGTGTTTACATGTTTTACACATCTTTTTTCTACCATATACTATTGGCAGAAATATTTTTAGGAAACAATCTCTCTGCTTCTAGGTAGAGGCATGACTGCTTACATTTCATCTCCACTATATTATTCTGTCTTTGGTGTGATTGCGTCGTTGTAAACATGCTTTTTTAACCTAACGATTTCTATTAAATCCCAACCGACATATGTGTATAGTATGAATACCAGTACTCTTTCTTAGTAATAGTACATATTTGAGCAATAAATGTTACTATGTTGTTCCTATTGGCCATGTTGTACATATATAAATACTCATATACTTATAGATATGCTTTCTTTCACTATAAACTTTAATACGATATGATCATTTTGCTTTCTTCCAAAGTCCTTGTTTCTTGCTTATTATTGTTCAGCGTGTGACCCTACATGTCTATTTCAATTATTTTCTTTCTTGATTTTTTTTTTTGTCTTTTAGCAACACAACTCGCAAGTTCGGCATTCAAGTGATTTTACACATGTAGTTTAGTTTTCAAGAGTGATATTTCACTGATATTTTCTTCATACATTTCATTTGAAGGGATTGAGTATCATTGTTGTTTTTGGTTATTCACTCAAGTAGTATGAAGTATCAGAAACGAGGATTTTTGGTCAATAATTTTTGCATTATTAATGTTTTTGGCCAGACAATTATGTTCCAAATAATTCCATTCTTGCAGGTTAATCATATATAAGTATCTTGAGCGAAAATTTGTGTGACACTCTAAGTAACATAGTTATATTGTCCGCTTTTGGAAAATCATACTAACTGATTTGTAAGAATAGTTCATGTAATTGACAAAAATATATATTTGGTGAATATATCAAACAAAAGTAATCTAAACAAAATGTAAAGACTGAAACTTTAATCTTGAACAAAGCACATGGACTTTCTTATTACTTACTCACACGTTAGATTGCTAGTTGGTAATCATTTTTAAGAAAAGGGTGATTTTACACCACATATTTGAACATACACATCACCATGGTTGCTTTATATGTTTATACAGATTACAATAATACTTATACAATATGGTAGATGCATGAAAAAATGTAGAGTAGGAATTAATTCCCTTTTGAAGAGACAAGTGACAAGTCTAAGCAATAAAACACCTAGTAAATATATAGGGTGCAAATGTAGAAAAACTAAAACTTGTGTAATAAAAACATAAATTTCATCACCAAAATAAAATCTTCAATTGTTTTGTAAAGAATTTGGCAAGAAGAAAAAAGTTGTGGAGGTAAAAATGCTCCATCCGGAATGGTGCTTACAAATTTCAATGGAACCGGTATTGGATTCGGTAATCTCAATCAATCCTTCCATTTTCTGTCCAATTATTTCATCAAATTCTCTCTCTTTGTTAGTAATTTACAGTCCTCCATTTTTAGGTTTCGGAGTCGGTTGTGGTTTCGGCGTTGGATGGGGTTTCGGAGGTACTCTCGAACACACACACACACACACAGAGTTTTTTCAGCCCTAAATTACTCGTAGAATTTTAATTTGTTCCTAAATTCATGAATTGGAAAATGTATATAGGCTTATAATTGTGGTCATAAGTTGCAAATTGCATTTTGGGATGAAATTGGGATATTTTGGAGATTTCTAGAGATAAATGAAACCTATCATTTTCTAGAAAACTGAAGATTTAAATTTAGAGAAATTATCTGCAACTAAACACACTCAAACCTCGTTGTCATATATTTGTAACTAGTTTATGACCCGTGAAAATTCACGGATTATCGTAATTATGATGAAGGTAGTATTGATATAACAGAAATATGATTCTTTATATGTAATTGTACAAAACATTGAACAAAAAATTATAAAGAGAAACGTTCAACGTAGTCCATCATTTTTATAAAGTCTTGAGGGATAAATTAATTTCGGTCATTGAATCAATCAACCTTCAAATCACCATCATCACCACCACCACATGTAATTCAATACATCAACACTACCACCACTCCATGTGTATTAAATCACATGTGATTGCACATTGCCAACCACGACCACCACCACACCACCCCATGTGTATTAAATCACATCTGTCGGCCTCCATCTCCACCACTGGCAACCCTGCGCCACCGCCTGCTGCTTTCAATCACATGTAATTTTCACCACCCCATGTGTATTAAATCACATGTGATTCAACACCGCCGACCACCCCCATCGCCAATCTCTATCGGCCACCATCTCCACCACTGGCAACCCCTCGCCACCGGCGGGTGTTTTCAGTCACATGTGATTTGTGTATTCAATCTCACGTGATTGCGGCGGCCGACGACGGAGGATGGAGACGTCGATGAGAGGTGGGCGGTATTGGTCGGCGGTGGTAGTGGCCGGTGGTGGTGTGGTGGCCGGCAGTGGGGGTTGTGTATTGAATCAAATGTGATTTGATGATGGTGGTGGTTAAGGAATTTTTTGATCTAATGACTAAAATTTGTCCATTGGGACTATGTTTTAATGGTGGGTTACCTATAATACAACTCATATCTGTATAAGGTAATTATTTAATTTGATTGTTAATAATGCTATAGACATGATGATATACAATTACGTAATCGTAACATATAACCATATTAGAAAGAAATATGAAATAAAGTTAACCTTTAGTAAATAAGAAATAAGATAAGTCAAGGTAGATTTCTAAAGACTTGTTTAAAAAGAACATTTGATGTTTTTATTTGTTATATCATCATCCTTATCTTTTATTAATATTTTCAAACATTTTTTGCTTTTTACTCTAACTAACATTACATATAACTGTCTGTTTGAAAAAATTGATTCACTCAAATACATACCAACCTTTGAAAATGATTGTCCTTAATTCTTATTAATGGTCATAGCAAAAGAAAGAACTAATGGAAACTATCTTCTTTTACACTTAACAGGAACTTTACTGTTGGATGGTGTCAAAGACCGTCTTGATTTTAAAGTACGATATCTAACATTATTTTCAAATATAACAATTATTTCGATAACACGAGTACCAGGTTATAGGATTTGAAGTCTAGTATCATTATATAAACCATATTTCTGGTTAATATTTTCATAAATTTTATAATAAAATAAAATTTTATAAAAGTATTAAATAATTTTAAAATAAAAAAATTATGTGAGAGTTAAACGACCAAAATGCCTCTTCATATATAAAATATGTGATCAATTTTGACCGTTAATTATTATTGATAAATTGTTGAAATTTGTCTCTTGATACTATATAACAATTATATATCACTTTGAACACATATTTTTATTATAATAATAATAATTGTTTTTTGGTTATAATACATAATTTAAAGTAATAATAATTGTTCTTTTTTTTAAACAAAATTAATGTTTAATACAATTTTTGTTTTTTTTTTACCTTTTATTGTTTACTGCAACTTATTGTGATGTCAATCTTCGTATTATGCGTTTACATGATAAATGAAGTTAATCGGAAGGTTTTTTTTAATAAAAGAGATATATACATATTTTGAATAAAAGACATACATAACTAATTTAATTAATTATAAAGCTAATCATAAATTTGTTTTGATTTTGAGCGATAATATTTAAAAAATAAGATGCTCTCTTAAGGTGCCATGTGGCATTGTAAGCTTTAAAAGATGACATGTGGCCATATAGGCTTTATTTTATTATAGTAGTAGATGTATTACATTGTAATTAGGTTAATTAGCTTAAATTTTTTCGAAACAGTTGTAATTTAACGAGTATTAGGAGTAGGTGTTTCTGTTCATGTTATTATTAGGTAAATTTTCAGGGATACAAACAGCAACCTAGATGGGTGTTTGGGATTGCGTTTTTGAAATGATTATCTGCTTATTTGTTTTGAAAACGCAATTAATCTAAGTGTTTAGAAAAAAGAATAAAATATTCAATTCTTTGCGTTTTTGAAACCCCAAATTGCGGTTTAGAAAAGTAGGTTGGAGGTGCTTATAGAGTTCTGAAAACAAGTTATTTGCATTTTACCTATTAACTAAACAAATAATCAGATTGCCAAACACTAAAAAAATTGATTATCTAATTATTGTGATTTCAAAAAACATATTCAAGTCTAAACACTAATCTTTATAATCATGTTTTGTAACCGATGATTATCTGAGTATCTATTTTTAAAATGCATAATATATTTTTCAATAAGCAATCCCAAACACCCCTAAGTTCCTCTCTGTACTTCTTAACATTTATCATTTATAGTATAGGTTACCGGCAATTTCTAAGAGAATTATAAACGTTTTTTTTCTAAGAGAATTATAAATGTTTTTTATTTCTATGTTATTGTAGGTTTGTACATTAATTTTTTTTTATGTCATTGTAGGTATGCCTTTGAATTTCCTTGGTCTTGGTGCAGGTATGGCATTTAAGACTTATTTACTTCAATAAACATGTTCTTTAAAGGTGGTCAAATTGGTTATTTTTTTCTCTAAAGGGTTGGTTAAACTTAACGATATATCTAACAAAAAAACATAGTTTCACAGATAGGATGTCTTTTGAAATGTATTCAAATGCATAAAAACCGCCACCTAAATACGTGTCTTAATTAAAGAAAGTCGAGGCATTCACTATCATAAACTTTTTTCAAAAGTTTATAAATTTTTCATATAATGCCATATTAGCAACCAATAATTGTTTTCATAAACTTATTTCCATTATCCACAAACGTATTAAATGCTTTAGTTGCATACTTGCATTCAATTTGGGCCTTTGGGGACTAAATCATCAACATAGAAATTTAATAAAAAAATGCTATGAAGACGTTCATAAGCTTGGCCATGTAAGCATGAAACACAATCTCAACATGCTTCACAAAAATATGGATGTTTTCAATTTGTACAACTTTTTCTTACACTCACCATAGTAGATGCTTAGTTTTTTTAATCATATTTAGCGTATTACTTATCTATAAAATTATAATAAAATAAAAAGTTTTTTTTTTTTTTTTTTTTTGTTGGTCACCCTAACATGTTCGGACTAGTACTACAAATTACTAGTAATATTTGTTAACCTTTGTGCTATTTTTCCACCTCTAATGTTCTTTATTCATGTATTTAATTTAAAAAAATACACTTTTTTAAATATAAATCGTCTTTAATTGTGAAGGTGGGGGTTGTGGAGTTGGGTTAGGACTTGGATGGGGATTCGGCTCGGGATTTGGAAGCCGATATCGATCTTCTAGGGTTGTTTTTCAAGGTGTTGATTTCAGTAAGAAAACCGAAAGGGAAGTTACAAAGTCATCTTGACCAACAACAATGACGAATTTATATGTGCAATCCATAATTCCTTAGGTTTGTTTTATCTTGTTTGTAAGTGTAACATGAATAGAAACTCCAATTTGCCATTTGATCATACGAATCATGCAAGAAAATGTATACTCTCTTCTAAGAGCTTCTGAATTCCTAGCAGAAGGTTCTTTCAATGCATGAATTAATGTTTTATATGTCGATTCCATCCTTCAATCACATAGCAATTCGACAATTTCATAATCAAATTACGGAAAAAACAGCAAATATAACAAAATCCATAATTATAAAATCTAAGAAACGCGATATCGATAGGCAGATTCCTGAACTTCTTCGGCGGCAGAAAAAGAACGGATCTCTCTCCAACGATCCAAATGTGAAGTCATATCGATTCAATGAATCGATCAATTGGAACCAAAATTTGATGATATTATGTTACGAACGGTATGATTTGCTTTTGATGACATGACATCATTTCCCTTTTTGTGGAAACTATTTTTTTTTTTTGGATTTTTTGGGGGATTAGGTTTCGGGCATATGGGTTTGGCATCCAAATAGGAATCTTCAACACGGAATGAGTGGTATTCCATTTGGGTTGGTAAATTTTGAGGCCATTGGGTTTGAGGAGAAATAGTATATTGCATGGTTTGGTTGAAAACTAATGGTGATTGTGAGGGTACCATTTGTGGGTTATTGTTTGTGTTGATTGTGGTAGGTTTGGTTGAAAAACAATGGTGATTGTGGTTATTGAGGTTACCGTTTGTGGGTTATTCTTTGTGTTAATTGTGGTGTACTAATTGTAGTTTGAGATTTGGTGAGTTTTTAGATTTATTTTTTAATGGTATTTTTGAAGAACCAACATTTTATTCGATGATATTGTTTTAGTAGAATAGGAAGTGACAATGATGAAGAGAAAATTTATAGGTTGTGGTGAATTGAGTTAATTGGTTGTATATTTTATCGAGTGTTTTGGGGTAACTTTTTTTTAAAATAAAATGTGACCATTTGAATTGTGTAACTGTTGGGATTCAATATTTTATATTTAATTTAATTTCACTCGTGTATGCGGTCCCAACCACTCAAATCCCCAACACGGCTCACCACAGTTTCCCGCTGTGTCGAAAGTGAGCACCACGAACTCGTGGTGTCCGTAATGGGTCGCCCATATTGTCGTTTTTAGTGTGTTTAGATATCAAAGACTAATATGAGGAAATTAAAATTGAACAAGAAATGTGTATTTTTTACACGAATTAGACACATTAAGTTTACGAATTAAATCACAATAACTTTTTCTCTTATCGTTTATAATTAATTGTATCAACGTTATATTAAGACACAACTCACAAGAATAATAAATTTTGATCACCACTCTTAAAATTATACATTCTGCCCTTTTAACTTGTGCAGAAACCAAACAACTGAAAAATGCAGTATGAATAAATTTATTCATTTATCTTATTTTAATAATGCAATGTATGAACTGTAAATTCTAAATCTAAAATTTTAATCTATCAAAGAATGTATTCATAAAGAAATGGAATATGCATTAGCTTAATCGATTTGTTTGACTATCATCACATAATAAGTTTGACCTTTAAACTTATAAATTAAAATTTATAAGTCAAAACTCATTATGAGTTGACTTCCCATTCTTCTGGATGGGGTTGACATTTGTTTTGACTTTGCCATTTATAAAATATAATTATTCTAATATTATTGTAACATAGTCAAAACCCATATTTAACTTGATAGAGTTTTTGTAACCAATGAAAAACGAGACAAAAGTTTGACTTGGGGTTTTTATTTGTATGCGTTAGTAACTAAGGGACTACATATTCTCACGACTTTAAACATTTAACTAAAAAGGTACTTTATATTCTATATCAATATAAAGTAACAACAATACTTAACCGTTTCAAACAAGAAATATAGAGATGTATAATGTAGACAATAATATTTCTATATGATGATAATTTTGAAAGTCCATAAGTTTAAAATGGGCAAGAAAGCATATTTTAACATAATATGAATTTGACACATAACTTCGTCATATATTTTGATCTCATATTATCGTTGACATTGTAATCTATGTGGGAAACAAATTAGGCACTGGTTTATAATCGGGTTAACATCAAAAACTTATGTTTGACTTGTACAGTATAAACAAACATTTAAATAATGTATTGACCTTATGGCTTTTATGCCTAAAATTACGGGTCATAACTTGCTATATGTTGACTTTTTTACTTCTTTTCATTGGTGGTTTCTTATTGTTGTAAAAGTTGAAGGTTTATAATTAATAGGAGTAATATATTTAATAAATTAGATGAAGGAATCTTCAAGAAAACAATCGCAAAGATCTTGTCATTTTGGATATTTTACTCATGCAAATCATGGTTCCGTTGGTGCCTTGAAAAGCCATTTAAAGACAGAGCATTCTAAATATCATCAAATTAACGTATGTTCAAGCATTACCACTAATTCAAATGAAATTTATCTAATATGAACAATCCCAAAACGTTGAGATTCACTCTAAATGATACTACTTGAGCAAAAGAACATACGTCATAAACTAGTTTATGGAACTTTTTTTTATTAATCTCCGTACCATGGCCGGTCCTGAGCATGTGCCACCAGGGCAATCACCATGGCCCATAAACTTTAGAGGCCCATTTACAAAAAAAAAATTGTATGTGTTTGTGAGAGAATTTACATGAATAAATGTAAATCTAATGAAATATTATAATTGGACGGACTAAATGCCCAAAAAAAAACCCGGTTACATAACTTAAGTATTGTGACGATATTTTAATTTGGTTGAAAATGTGTACTTATTTGGGGAAAGTTTCTTACTTTAAGATGATATTTTTAAAAGTGAAATGGTATTTGTTCCTACTTTTTCTTCATATTTATATTACTACTCATTTGATCATAACAAATATCAAAATCCGAGAAAAGATAATTAGTGAGATTAGAAGTGGGTAAGAATATAGATGGTGATTTCTACCCCACACTTTTTAATCTATACACCATAATATTTGCATTAGGTGTTTATACAGTCTGTAGTATTACTTGTACTGTGTGGTGTATACATTAAAATATGTGGTATACAAATTAATTCTATAAGAATATGAATAAGAGCAAAATGTAGAAACAAATATTATTTCTCAAGAAATACCAAAGAGCCAATGGCCTAGCGGTAAGGTGTTTGCCCTCCAACCTAGTGTTTGAGGGTTCGAGTCCCATAGTGGACATAGGTGGTTATTTAGGAGTAGATTAGATTTGCCGTTAAAAAAAAAATTCTCAAGAAATTGATTGAACTAGCATCCGCCCCGAACAGTCTCCAATTGGTTGATCTTGACAACTAGCTCCTATTGCAGCATGGGCAATACTATTATTTTCTTCTATAGAAATAAAAGTAAGCTCTATTAATAAAAAAGAAAAACACCACAACTCACCGAATACAAAAAGAAAAGAAAAACAACACAAAAGAAAAGTAAGCTCTTCTGAATTAAGGTTTAGAGATTTTACTCAATTTTTTCTAAAACCATGGCTACCATTACAAGAAAATGATATTTTAGTGATGGAATTATTAGTGACACGCTTAGAATTGAAGTATTATTATATAGGCTTTTTAGTAACACTTTTTAGAATTGTGGTAATAAATTTTATCTTGGCCCATAATTTCTAAAATTGTAGGTAAATGTTTTACTAAATGACAATGTTTTAATAGTGTATGGTCAATGTTCAAACCGGCCATATAAAAATGAGAGAATATATGAATCATAAAATAAGATATAGTATGTTGATTTTAGTATATTCGGGCGTAACTAAGTCTATTTTATGTCGGTTTTACTCAATATATAAACTTCGTCATTATAACTAGCATGACACCCTCGTAAAACGATGGCGATCAATATGTAGTTTTTGACAACTTTTCTATTAATTGGCAATTGCGATTGGAAATAACAGATGGTGGTGGATGTAAACGAAGAAAGAGAACGATGTGCCATATTCTTAATAGATAGATAGGACAAAAAGGGGAATTGAATGTGCCATTTTGATAGTATAAATATATATGAACTGTGTGAACTATGTTTAGATGTTCACATTTAATATTGGAGTAATGTTGAGAGTTTTTAATTTTCAGATTGAAGTTAGGTTATCGAGTATAAATTCTTTATATTATAATATATATTTTTTTTGAACGACAAGATAGTAAGTTGGTGGTTTGACATATGCAGTGACAATCAAACGTGCAGTATGCATTCCTCGAACATATCTAATTATTTTGGGGAATAAACCCTTCCACCTTTTTTTCTTCTAAGGAATGCCCTCAGCAAGTCTTGAACCCAAGACCTTTTGAAGGTAAACCCCCAAAGCAACACTTGGTGGCCAATTGATCTAGACCAATTGATTATATTATAATATAGATGTAGAATAATCATAATAATACTAATAACTATTATTCTTGCTTTAATGTGCTTTATGCAACATTCTTATTAAAGTTCACATTAATTGCAGAGAGTATAAATGTTGTACAATAAACATTATACACTTGTAATGCTAATTTTGTTTTTAAAAAAAGTATCCTAATGTTTTATAATCAGTAGATAAATATACAAAAAAACATCACAATGATAATTGTTAGTAACTTATGGTTAGAAGTGTATAATGCACAAACCCGCAACCCTTTTTCTTGTGCAAATGGTTAAAGCACTTGAATTGACTTTCAAATGCTTGCAGTTTGGCGTGGAGAGGAGATAAGGCTAATTAACACAGTTAAGTATATGATAATATTCCTTAATCAAGCAACAAATCATGTTATATCCAATGAAGATAAATTTATTAATTAGATAAATGGTTAATAATTATTAATTAAGGTTGACAAGAATGACTCTTGAAGAATATTATGGCCAGCCAAATAATTTTCTTTTTTCTTTCTCTTTTTGTCATTTAAAAAAATGTATTACTCATCCTTTGACTTTGGTTTGCCGCGTCCTTTATAGCTTTTAGCAAGTGACAACTCAAAATGTGTAATGACACTAGTAAGGTTGTACTACGTACAACATATGATAATTATATACTTCCTCCGGTCCGTTTCAAAATAAGTGACATAAATTATGTTATATGTTTATGAGGTAAAAGATTATAATAAAAGTTAAATTGGATAGTTAGTGAGTGCCGAATCTCACATATTATGATTAAAGTAAATTTAATGATGTTTAAAAGTAAGAGTAAATGAGTTATTTTACTTTATTAAAAGAGATAGTTAGTGGGTATGTGTCCTATTATTTTTTACCAAATAAGGAAAATTTTAAAGTGTGTCACTTATTTTGAAACACCTTATAATGGAATGTGTGTCACTTATTTTGAAACGGAGGAAGTATGTTATTAGAGATATATTCAAGGTAGTCCTAATTTTTTATGTAGTTATAAGAGATAAATCTTAACCATATATTAATTTATAATTAATGAGAAAAATTAATCACATATTTTATACATGGAGGGGTATTTTGGTATTTTTTATAAAAAAAATATATTTTATTTTAAATTTTATTTTATTATTATCAATTTTTTAAAAAAAATAATTTTTTTTCATTAAAACATCACATGTGTATATTGAATAACATGTGATATTAAAACATCAAATTTAATCAAATATACAATCACATATGTGATTGTATAATAAAATCACTAGGGGTGAGCTCGGTCCAAAAACCGATACGAATCGAAACCAATAGAACCGAAACCGATAACGATGAATTTTCAAAACCGATAACATGTTATCGATTTTGGTTCGGTTCGGTTTCTGTCCAGTTCGGTTTTTTAGGCCAAATGTTCATTATTTTCCGAAGACCGAACCGAAACCGATAGAACCGAAACCGAAAATGATGAATTTTCAAAACCGAAACCGTACCGATAACATGTTATCGGTTTCGGTTCGGTTCGGTTTCAGTCGGTTTTTCGGTTCGGTTTTTCCTGTCCAAATGCTCACCCTTAAGAATCATATATGATTAAGTACCACACGTGATTATCATAATAATATTGTTTTTTTTACAAAAAATGATAATAAAATAATAATGAATTAATAATAATAAAATAAAATAATTTTAAAAAAATAATAAAATATAATTTTTTTTGTAAGTGTTAAATGACCAAATACCTAGGGGTGGCAATTCCTGATACGACCCACAACCCGACACGAACCCGACACGGAAAAGGTTGGGTTTGGGTTGACCATAAATAGGTTCGGGTCAAAAAAAGGTCGACCCATCCAACCTGTTTAAAAATCAGGTCGGGTTCGGGTTGTCTTAGGTAAAACCGGGTCGACCCACCAACCCATTTAATCTGTAAAGATTTTTTAAAAAATATATAAAATATTGAATACCATTACCATAAATAATACAATTAATAATATTATGTATTTGAAGTTGAACTTTGTTATTTTTCTATTAATTGGATTAAGATTAGCCTTGTATTTGGGTTTATTTTTTTGTTTCTAACCCAACCTGGTTCTGACCCGCTAACCCACTTGACCCTCCAACCTCTCAAGCTTATGGGTTACACAGGCTGGGTCTGGGTTACCTTGATTTAAATGAGTCCGGGTTAGGGTTGCTTTTTCTGACCCAAAATTCTAACAGGTCGGGTTTGGGTTTAGTGATTTCAACCCACCAACCCGCCAACCCGAACCCACTAACCCAAACCCAACCCAATTGGCACCCCTAAAAATACCCCGTCATGTATAAAATATGTGATTAATCTTGACCATTAGGTCTTATTAAGACTAAATAAAAATTAAAAACCACATTAAGCATTTCACTATGTTACTATTTTAAAATTTGTAAATATCATACAATAGAATTATTTAAGCAGTAACCTGTTGTGGGAATTATAATTTCTAATATTCGTATCGGTAAATATAAGTTTGAGTTGGGTTTAGGCATAACATACTAATATAAGTGTTTGAAGAGAGAGATCGAACTAATTATCTTCATTAATCATTAGTGGCTCATTTGGTTAAAGTTTTTGTTAAAGTTCGAAGGTTTGGATCCTTCAATATTGCGCAATTTTTTATTTTATTGAGGACTGAGGTGAACCTTTTACCCAAAAAAGAGATAGTGAACTTGTAAGAGGTTATAGAAATGGTTTCTAAATGTTCAAACCATGCATGCATGCGAATGAAGAGGCAGTGAATAGGGGAAGAGGTATAGTCGAACTACATATTGATCAACCCCATTTTTCTTTTTCTTTTTGAACGGCAAAATATATGTAAAAAATCAACAAGCAAGAAGCTAAAAAGCGAAATACTTCGGGTTTAAAAAAAGAAAGATTACAACTGTTTATAAACTAATCATTCCAATCTAAACATAACTTGTGCCATATAACCAAGTAAATGAAATTTTTTTAATACTATCAAACAAGTCACATATTCTCATATTTTGAGAATTGAATGTAACTGAATTTTGTTAGGGTGGTGATTTGCGCAAGAAAGAGTTTGATTTTTACAAGGAAATTTATTATTAAAGGACCATTTTACCCTTAAATAGAATATAACTCAATTAGCTTATTTTTTTCTTTTTTTCTCCTTTTCTGTCTCCTTTCCTTTTTCTTTTTTGGGTCGATTTCTATGCGTTAGTTTGGCGCTGTATTGGTTTTCTATGGACTAAAATTAAAATTTAAAATACCACAATATTAAAAAGAAAATATACAACAAATTACTAGCACCAAATGGTTTAAAATACCATTAAACTAGAAAGTTATCACATAAAACAACGTGTAACCAAAAAGTTGAAACAAATACAAAAGTACGTTTAATATCATAGAAAAAAATCTTTGAATTCTTGTTAAACAAACTAGATCATACTACATCCACAAAGCATCATCTGATATGTATTTAAATTAATTAAGTTGCTTTCATGATGTGTATGACTAATCTCATCACTAGGTTCATTATTACTTTGAAATACACAAGTTGAGGTTGAAGGATTGTGTTTTTGTGATGATTCCACATACTCAAATCTCGAAGGATCTCGTGTTGTAGAAGTCAGTCCTCTTTTCTTTTTCGATTTCGGAGGTCTTCCTTTTGGTCGATGAATCATCAGCTCGAAGAATGTATCAGATTGATTTACAAGTTTAGTAATCATGGAATTAGCAAAATTATTTCTTGTCTAGGGGCCAAACTTGGTATTTTGAATGCAACTCCTCAAGCAACTTAGCAAACTGGTCATCACCACTATTCTGTGAAATATGAATCTAATAACTATCAAACTATTACTTAATATCAAAAATTTAAGTGTCTTCAAACACACTTGATCAATTACTTATAAAGGATGAAATATGAATCTAAGATATTGTGTTCATACATGTCATATACGTATATGCATATTTGATTATTGTATAAAAAAAATCAAAGTTATGAATAATTATTAAAAATTTCAACATTATACAAGATGAAATCAAAGTGGGCTGAGATTGAAAAAGAAATTAAAAGAATCAATTTTAACACGTATAACAAATATTTATTGAAAAGAATATTTTAAAATTCAATAAATCAATTTGAAGTTCAAACATGTTTACGTTCAAAAGGTAGGAGGAGGAGCAGTACTGGAAACGAAAGGAAGGAGGAGGAGGAGACCGCCGTTATTTTGGTAGGGTTTTCTAAGATAGAAGGTAAATAATTAAGTTATATTATGTTAGGGGTAAAATGGTCCTTTAATTATTTTTCCTTGTAAAAATCAAGCTCTTTCTTGAGCAAATCAGGACCCATTTTGTTACCTCCAAATGGTCAACCAAATAGCCTTAGCCACAATAACTTGAATTCGAGTCTTATAATCGTTTGTATCACGTAGACTATCATCAATCCATGATGTCCATTTTCCTTATTGGATCGAGTTTGAAACTAAAATGAATTTAGCGAGATGAGAGTTTGGATCGTCACTTGTGAGTTGATCTTTCGAATTGACAGTGATTTTGTAGGATATGATGTTGAAGTTCAAAGGATGCTCCATTGATTTTCTGGTATCGAATTAGGATTATTATATTAGAGTCTATACAATAACGTATTCGATTGAATAAAAGTTTTAGATGGTAAAAAATGGTTTGTCCTTTTGTTAGTCGAGTTGTCGTTTTTATTTTGAACTTTTTTAATTAATTATCTAAGTTCTGTCAATTAAATAAATGGCTTGACTAATATTGGTCAAAATGAGTCTTCTTAACATTTTTCCAACTAATTATAGAATAATGTTGATTTGCTTAAACTAATGATGCGTGGTTCACAAAGCTAATAATAAATTGATGTTTTCTTACTGAATAATATAGATACAAAATGAGGCCTTGAACGTATGTAACCTTTAGTTGATTAGAAAAGACGGCTTTACAATATAAATTTAAATATGGAAAGAACCAATCTTAAAATAAATCAATTTCTAATTTAAGTAAATTACACTGAAGTCCCTATAATACATCACTAATTACAATATTAGTCCCTAAACTTCGTTTATTACACTGAATCGGACTGGACGTCCCTGGTGTATATATTTTATTACACCAATAGTCTCTACTGCCTTTAACTTATTTTAAATGACCAAAATACCCTTTTGGCCTTTTGTAATAAAACGAATATAAAGGACTGCAAATGTAATAAATGATAAACAACATGAACATATGTGAAATTTACTTTATTAATTGATTTTTTCCTCTTTTATTCTTATTTTCCACCATATTCAGACTCACCACTCACCTCCATCTCTTTAAATTCAAACCTCAATCAATAACCATTATCTTCGCGCCACCAATTAAACCCCCATGAAAAGTCGACCCATCCAAACCCCTACACCTGGTTGCCTTCTCCATTTGTTCTAGCGCTGATGACTTTCTATCGACCTGATTTGATATAAACAATTGATGCACGTCGCTAGAAGAGTTGGTCGAAAGAGAAAAAACTGATGTGACAACGGTAACCAAACTTAATTACTACGGATAATCTAATCTCTAAACTTATATAATGTATGTGATAAAAGAGAATATGATACATGTTAAAAAATACTAATCAAATATCTAAGTATCTCACGTATCACCTAAAATTTCAAATAAAAAATGATGAAAATCACCGTGTCTCAAAATACTACATGTAAATGTCATGCAAAAACTCTACAAAGAAAATATTATTATACCTTAATATATTCTAGCAAAATCTTTATTTATTTATATTAGTCGGTAATTTAATAGGGAGATCGTGCGATGGGCGGTGCAATTTCCATGGAAGTATAATACTTTACAGCCTTACAAAAGCTTTAATCGGAAATATAAACATTTCAATTTTAAATAAATATTATTATTTATTTATTTATTAAGTTGTTGTGTGTGTTTTTTAATGCCTGAAAGCAAAACGCAGTTCGACGCGTAATCTCAAAGGCATGGGAGTCGCCAGAATCTACGGAAGTGACTTGTCACAAAATGACCAAGTTCAAGTAACAACATTGGGGGAATTACATTACAAGATTTTGTTCGTTTATAGGGTTATTAAATTTTTGGCTTTGTTCGTTGTACTTGTTTAACAAAGGAGGCAAATTTTATCACCGAATAAGCATCTTAAGTTCTTCAGTTTATCAAACATATCTAGTCTTTTTGCTGTTAAAAAAGAATTATGTCTACTCTAAGACGGGTGCTAATAGTGATAAAATTTATCACCGAATAAGCATCTTAAGAAGGTTTGAGGTATTTTTGCGAGTATTGGTATTTTTTGTGCGCATACATAATATGTACTTCATCCGATTCAAAATAAGTGCTACATTTTAGGTTTTATGGTTTTTTAGGCAAAAAATTATAATGATGGTTAAATTAGATTAATTGAATGGTTAGTGGATAATGGGTCCCACACCTTTTGAATAAAGTGTGGTTAATGATGTTTAAAAGTAAAAAGTAAGGGTAAATGAGTCATTTCACTTTGTTAAAGTAGATAGTTAGTGGGTGTGGGTCATACTATTTTTTGCCAAATAAGGTAATTTTTTAAAGTGTAGCACTTATTTTGAATCACTCAAATAAGGAAAGTGTAACACTTATTTTGAATCGGAGGAAGTATAAAAGATTAAATGAATGTATCGTTCAAATGAGTGTGCCAGTTGAAATGCAAGTTGAGTTAACAAGAACTAAAGTGTCAGTATTTGCAACAGGTGAGAACATTATAACAAGCACTACAACCAGTTTAATTACTTTAAGCCTTTTTATTTGGTATTCACAAATTTTAAATATGAGGCTTAGTATGTAATTTTCTATCAACTTATCCGGTTAGACTCGTTCCCATTGTAGCAGTACTCAAACTCGTCGGTCCACCAACACTATTTGTACGGGCTCATCAGTGGAACTCATTGGTTGTTCTTGTAGGATATCTGACAAGTTGGGGGAAGAGTTCTCCAAGTTTTCAATAGTCTTTAATGAGAGATAGAGGAGGGAAAGTAGAGGGATGGGAGAGATGTAAGATAGATGAGAGAGGGAAGGAAGAGATGATGTTGAACGAACGTGTCAGTTTTTTGTAGGGGGAAAGAGGGTAATGTGCCGTTGATGTGAAAAAACTGACGAGTTAGGAATGAGTTAATCATTGGAAGAGTATAGAGACATGCATTATGTTTATGTATTCACAATATGGTATGAATTTAATTTTTTGGTATGAATTTGATAATATGGTGAGGAGAAATGATTGATTTTTTATTAAATCTTTCTGTTTATCCTTTTATTGATTTAATCAATATAAATGTATATATTAATGGATGAAATTAGAAAAAAGAATAATCAAATTCCATTAACAATTGTTTTAATGATAATATAATAAAGTAATAGCGAATTAGCGATATATACATCTAGTTCCCTTTAGTTATGTCGAAACTCTCTTTCCTCTTCCCTTTTACCGTTAAAAAAAGCTTTAAATTTGTTATGACTGGTTTTTATTATGGTATTTTTTTCCCCAAAGAAAATATTTGTGGGATATTATGAGTTAAGTTTATTGGGGTGTCGATCTGAGGGAACAAAAAACACCCTTGGAGGTTACATATGTCGGCTTTCTAATCTAATAAATTAGTCGTATTATTTTCAGTTGTCAGACTTAACCCCACGATGAGGCCAGCCCAAATTGTCAAGGGAAAAAATATATCTTATCGCCATTTTACACCTACCAAACCAAAGAGGGAAATCAAATACTGTAATATAAATATATGTATGTATTTGATAAGAAATAATATGATGATTATAGCGGTAAATATATTTGAATTGTTCTTTTGAATTATGTATTTGATTTCTTTTCTAAGTAAATATTTATTATATGGCAGTTCAGGTGAAAGTTAAAAAACAAGCATGATAACAATTAGGGGTGAGCAGAAAAAGCGGATAACCGGAATTGGAACCGGAACCGCTTTGGAACCGCCGGTTCCAGTTCCTAAAATTATGGAACCGCCCTAAGAGGTTCCGGTTCTCAAAATTTTAGGAACCGGTAACCGGTGGATAACCGGAAGCGGCGATTATTCGATCTATTTTTGTCAAAATATTATATATTTGAGAAATTTAATGTCCAAATTTAACAATACGATAAATTTTGTGTAATTTTGAATGAGTTTAGTCATTAAATAGTCTAAATATAGTGTTTTAACAATATAATAATTAGATAATCATATGTTTAAGTGTTTGAAATTTAGGATTATTCAAAGATTAGTAGATAAAATGATAAAAAATGATAATATTTAAACTTTGCATCTTATTTTAAATTTACGATTTTAAAGACAGGGTAACCGGAACCGGCACCGGAACCGGAGGTTCCGTTTCCGGTTCCGAAAATTGAGGAACCGGTACAAGAGGTTCCGGTTCCGGTTCCGGTCAGAACCAGCGGGTACCCTGCTATGCTCACCCCTAATAACAATTAGATCACATATCACAAGTAAAGCTGGACTATCTCACAAAAACTAATATTACATATAAATATACATGTTTCCCTTTAGTTAATAATTATATGATTCTTATTTGTATTAGTAAGAATTATAGTAAAATCTAACTGATTGTTATATTTGTTCGAAATATGATAGTAAAATCTACCTGCATAAGTGTAATAGTTATATAATCTTTGGCAATCTTAGTCACTGAAGAAGAAATTGAAGTCTCTAAATCCTATAAATACCCTAGTAAACGCATTGCATTTTGGTGTACTCAAATGCATATATAATTTAGAGATGAGTGTCAAATCGTCACACTCGAGAGTTTTAATAGAAATACGAATTGGCATACAAATACACGGGCAATACACCCGCTCGAAGGTATAGTCTAATCAAGTAATTAATAAAGATATTTATAATCAAGTAATGAACAAATGACTTATTAGCTCATATATTTAATGTGATGTGCTAATAACGTAGAGGTCGCATGTTCGAGAACTGCATGGTGTATATTTAAAAAAAAAACTATTTTTCAAATTAACAAGTGAGGTGACTGACTTTTATGTCTTAATAATTTGGAAAAGGTATAAATGCTTTATATATACTTCCTCCGATTCAAATTAAGTGATACATTGTTGCTTTCACAATTTTTGAGTCAAAATATTATAATGAATGTTAGATTATATTACATTGGATAGTTAGCGTGATGAGTCTCGCACCTTTTGAATAAAATGAGGTTAATGATGCTTAAAAGTAAGTGTAAATACGTCATTTTAATATATTAAAATAGATAATAGGTGGGTGTAAGGTTCGCTACCTTTTATCAAATAAGGTAAATTATCAAAATATATCATTTGTTTTGATACATTAAAAATGAAAAATTAATCATTTATTTTGAATAGGAAGAAATAGTATAGATTATGTGGTTTGTTCTATGTAGTGCAAGAAATTTATAAAGTCTCAATGGACAATTATTGGCCTTTGGATCAAGAAAAAGTTAAAGCTCAAGATCAACACTCAAACCATCACCACCACTACCAGTCTACCATCACATGTGATTCAATACATCAATACCCCACCACCCCCGACGGCGGCGGACGGCGGCTGGAGGTGGCGGCCGACAGTGGTCGGTGGTGGTGACCGACGGTGGTGGTTGTGTATTCAATTACATGTGATTTGATAAAAGTGGTGGCTAAAAGATTGTGTATTCAATCACATGTGATTTGATAGAAATTGTGGTTAAGAGATTTTGTATTAAATCACATGTGATATTAATCACATGTGATTTTGTACTAAATCACATGTGATGGTACTATAAATGCCTCTTTCAAGCATATGTGATTTTGTATTAAATGACATGTGATTTTGATAAATATGGTGGTTAAGAGATTATGTATTATATCACGTGTGATTTGATAAATGTGGTAGTTAAGAGATTATGTATTAAATCACATGTGATTGTGTATTCAATCACATGTGATTTGATAAAAGTGGTGGTTAAAAGATTGTGTATTCAATCATATGTCATTTGGTAAAGTTGGTGGTTAAGAGAATCTGTATTAAATCATATGTGATATTAATCACATGTGATTTGTATTGAATCACATGTGATGGTACTACGGCGCCTCTTTCAAGCATATGTGATTTTGTATGTGATTTGATAAAAGTGATGAGTAAGAGATTATGTATTAAATCATATGTGATTTGATAAAAGTGGTGGTTAAGAGATGGTGTATTAAATCACATGTGCTTCAATAGATTAAAAGCACCACCACCCCCACTACCACTGCCCCCACTAGGGGTGAGCTCGGTCTAAGAACCGAACCAACCGAAACCGATAATGATGAATTTTCAGAACCGAAACCGAACCGATAACATGTTATCGGTTTTGGTTCGGTTCGGTTTCAGTTCGAGTTTTTTAGGCCAAATGTTCATCCTTTTCCAAAGACCGAACTGAACCGAATCGAAACCGATAAAACCGAAACTGAAAACGATGAATTTTCAAAACCGAAACCGAACCGATAACATGTTATCGGTTCGGTTTCGGTCGTTTTCGGTTCGGTTTTTTCGGTCCAAATGCTCACCCCTAGCCCCCACCACTGACCGGAGATGGTTGTGTGTTGAATCAAATATGATTTGATGATGGTGGTTGTTAAGAAAATTTTTGATTCAATGACTATAATTTATTCATTGGAACTTTAAAATTTTGATGGACTATCTAAAACGCAACTCTCTAGATTAGTCCCATATAAAGATTATAGATTAGTCCCATCTAATGATTAAACTATAAACCAGATCCTCACATCATCACCATATTACATTTAAATACTCCTTATGAGAGAATAATTATCGTCACTATAAAAAGCAATATGTAATTTATATATTTTATAATCTAACCCCTTCGTGATATACTTTAAATTTTACGGTTTTTTTAGAAAAAATATTATAATAATATTAAATGTAAACACTTTAATGTAAACATTAACTTGTCAAATGTACTTTATTAACGACTAATAATTACTAAGAATAGTATATATAGACTATAGAACAAACTTATAAATTAGTAATGATTTTAATTCAAAGTGTACGGTTCAAACTCCGAATCAGACCGCTCGGAACTGGATTGAATCGAACCAATAATTGAGAAAATGAATTCGGCCGGACCAAGGACCGAACGATGGCACTTAGAACCGAACCGAACTGAGAATCGACTGGAACCGAACCAAGAACCGAGAAGTTTCTTCGATATTTTTTTCCTTTTTTTGTCGGTTTTGGACCGAACTGAACCGCTACCGGACCGAATAGCCACACGACCGAACCGAAGCAAGAACAAATTTCGCATGAAAATAAGAACAGAGAATTAAAGCGTATAGCTCAGTTCGATTCGATGATTCTAGTGGGCAGTTTGCACAAGCCTATTTCGCTATATTATACAAGACAAAAAATGTTATAGCTAGGTTTAAATAAAAAAAAACAATTACGTACGGTATAATACATGAATACTTCCTGATCGATACACATATATATGGATGGTCCCACCTATAGGTTGTAGTTTGTCTGTTTTAGCTTGGCCCCACAGTGGACTCTTGATTTTCAAATACACGTAACTCTATGATTAGCAATTAACTAATGAAGTCAATCCTCACTTACATTCTTGCACACCTTATAAAGGGTTATAAATAGGCTCATTCTTCGTCAATCTATAAATCATTTCCAAAAACCTTCTTTTATCATCATCAAAGTAAAAGAAAAAGAAAATGGAGTTTTTTGGAAACTTCTTTGATGAAGAATGGCACGGTTTAAGCAAAATGTTCCTCGACGGTCAAGGTTCCAATCGGTTTGATACACACGGGTTAATGTCAAGTCAATGTGATGTTGGTTTAAACTTTCAAATTCCTAACATATTTTCTTGTGGTAGTGATGATTCAAGCAATGGTGACTCGTTTATCATTGATGACGAGCATTTAGTCAATGTTTCCGATAATATTAACCCTAATTTCTACCATTTTTTCTCACAAGAAAACAACATTAGTAGCAACAACGCTACTAATGACACCATGTCTCTTTCGTATCACGAGAATTTCCCGTTTTTCCATTCTAATATTGTTCCTTCGCCATCTAATGATGTGTGTGATACATCTAACCAATATTGTATGATGGATGAGATAAACAACTCATCTAACATTGTTCCTTCGCCAAACCAAGTTTTTTCTCATGGAAATCTCTACTTAACGCAAGATATCGTAATGGAAACCCCTCAAAAAAGGAAGCTCGAAACGGAAGATGTAGTAAATGATGAATACGACAATGAGAAAACCGATAAGAACCCCAAGAAAAGAGTCCGAGTATCAAGAGAGAATGTAAGTGTATTATTTTATATGTAGTTGTGAGAATGTGCAATCAATTGTTTATCAAAAACATGTTGTGACATAAAGTATTGAACTCATTGAATATAATCTTATAGGATCTTGTTTTGTGTATGACTTTTTACAGAAAAATAAGAAGAATATGCAACCAAAAAAGAACCAAAAGATCAACGATATAGAAGATGGAAACAACAACAATGGAGAAAAAAATGGGCAAAGTTCAAGTTCTTGCATCTCAGATGATGATTTAAATGGACCTCAAGACTTGAATGGAGCAAGTAACTCGAATGGAAAAACAAGAGCGAGTCGAGGCACTGCGACCGATCCCCAAAGCCTATATGCAAGGGTGAGTACTATTACATTGTTTTTTCATTGTTTTTTTTTGTTTTTTGTTTTTTTTTTTTTTTTTTTTGCATATTAACAATGATGCTAAATACTAATAAATTTTACAGAAAAGAAGAGAAAGGATAAATGAAAGATTGAGAATCCTTCAGAACCTTGTACCAAATGGTACAAAGGTTGATATTAGCACAATGCTTGAAGAAGCAGTCGAATATGTCAAGTTCTTGAGGCTTCAAATTCAGGTAAATAAGATTAATACTTCTGAAAAAAAGTTCACTTTCATTGGTGATATATAAACAATTTCTAGTTTTCAAGTATCATTAACTGATTATTAATTTGTGAAATTTGTTACAGTTATTGAGCTCTGATGATATGTGGATGTATGCTCCAATAGCTTACAATGGAATGGACATGGGTCTCTACCAAAATATTACACCAACTCTATGAGTTTGAACACTTTTTAGTATTTTAGTTTGTTTAGGATTTTATATAAATAAAAAGAAAATATAAGAATAATTATATAAACTATATATAACCTGTAATTCTTGATGTAATTATAAGATTCATGTTCGATCAGCATCATTAGAAGTAAACCTAAAATTACACTAATTAATAGTGAAACGTTCAAAGGAGTTTATGATTTTTATAAAATACTGAGAAATAAATCTCAGCTCTTTGATCAATCAACCCCCAAATCATCAACACCACTAAATGTTGTATATTTTATATATTCGGTGATTATATAAATAGATAATTAAGATATTAAAACAATATTTGATATTGATAATTCAATATCAAACACAACAAATAAGAAAGAACAAAATGGAATGAACACACTTGATTCTTGATGAAATAACGAACCGCACGGAATTATGATTCCTGTCATTTAAGGTTTTTACGCGCTATATATGCTGCAAGCCTCAGCGTAGAATCCCAGGATTTGATGCAGTTTATCGGTATTATTCTACAGCACTTAGAATTACCGACAACACAAAGTGATTACTTGGAAACACATGATGATATCAAAACACAACATCATGAGAGGAGAGCATATGAGAGGAGAGCTTATGAAATTTTGGTGTGTATGAACTTTCACCCAAATTGTCCTTTTATATAGGCTCAAGCCCTTACCCAAATTAATGAGAGCAAATAATAACTCTTATTATTTTAATGTAACATTATTGTCAACATTAGTGTAAACATTATTGTCAACATTATGACTTTTTAAGAGGCTCTACCAAAAACAAAGCTCCACAACTCCCCATGATAGATAGGAAATTTGCCAACTTGCAAATACCTTTGTAATTTCCAACAATCCCCCACCAAGTTGAAAAGTTTCCTTTCATTCAGACAAATGTTATCATTTGGGTGTCACGAAGATTAAACCCATGTTTAATGTGAACAAACAAGAAGAGATCAATTCAATTGTATCCTTATAGGTTTAAACCAAGAACCTTAGTAACCTCCCCGGTTTACCCCCACACAACATCTGCCATCTTTGTGTTCTCTCTGAGCACTAATATGGCCATGTGCTAAAATCCTTTTCATGACCCTTTAGAAGACAAACCAAAAGTCTTCATTTGAGGCGGCACCACCTCTAGATCAGATAGGCAAAATTTTACAACATCTTCGTTGCTTAGATGTCTCCAAAATTTTATTAAGAGTATTAACTCATCCTCGTTCTCGGCAACGACGTACTATCCTACCTCACATGGATCTATCTGGATTGATAGTACCTTCTATCGTTAGTAATTTCGTTATTACCCATTAAACTTGAAAATAGGAGCACTAAGTTCAAGTTGGGTTTCTACTACTAACGATTCTAGTTTGGTTTTAGACCCATGACTCTCACGGTAGATGTAACCAAATCTCTCGTCAGAGGTTTGGTAAACGGATCCGTCAAGTACTTTGTTGTCTTGACTTTAACAACTTTGATGGTACCACTATCAATTCGTTGTCTCACAGAATTATGTCGAAGACCTACGTGTCTCGACTTCCCATTATATTCATAATTATATACTTTAGACAGTGTGGCCTCACTATCACAGTACATGGGAATTGAAGGCATCGGAGTATCCCACAAACGGATATCCAAGAGTAGATCTCTAATCCACTTTGCCTCTTTGCCTGCATTGGCTAAAGCAATAAGCTCAACTTCCATCGTTGAATGAGCTATACATGACTGTTTCTTGCTCGCCCAAGAAATAGCCCCACCAGCTAGTGTATAAATCCATCCACTTGTGGATTTAGAATCACTTTTGTTATCAATCCAGGTGGCATCTGAATACCCCTCTAGTATACTAGATTTTGACGTGTAAGTCAACTTAAGATTACTAGTCCTTTTCAGGTATCCTAGTACTCTTCCTAATGCCTTCCAGTGCTCTGTACCGGGGTTGACAATATATTGACTTAGTTTGCTTACAGCAAAAGCAATATCAGGTCTAGTTCAGAGTGAAGCATACATCATGCTTCCAATTGCACTAGCATATTCTAGTTGAGCCACTGCTCTACCAGAGTTCACTTTGTCAATGTTTTCTCTATGTAATGAGATTGACTTAAAGAAATTTGACTATCTGTCCTTTTGACCTTAATACCAAGAATGATATCCACTTCCCCTTAGATCTTTCATCTTAAAGTTCGAGGATAGGTATTACTTTATATCAAGTATACCTTGTAGTCGAGTGCCAATGATCAACATATCATCAACATAAAGACAGATAACTACAGTATATTCAGTTGTGCATTTAGTGTAGATACATCTATCAACACTATTATGCTTCAAACCAAATGCAGTTACAGTGGTGTCAAATCTCTCATGCCACTGTTTTGGAGCTTGGTTCAAACCGTACAGTGGTTTAATAAGTCTACAAACTTTGTTTTCTTGTCCGGTTACTACGACACCTTCAGGTTGCTCCAAGTATATCTCCTCCTTGAGATTTCCATTTAGAAAGGCTGTCTTCACATCCATTTGATGAATGTACAATCCTTTCAATGCTGAGATTGCTATAAGAGTTCTAATTTGAACTAATCCTAGCAACCGGAGCATATGTATCGAAATAATCAATACCTTCTCTTTATTTATAACCTTTAGGGACTAATATCGCTTTATAGGCAAATATTGACACATCTGGATAATACTTCCTCTTGAGGATCCATTTAGATCTTATGGGTCTCATACCCTTGGGAAGATTAGCTAACTCCCAGTTCCATTTCCCATAATTGAATCCATTTCATCATTAATGGCATCCTTCCATAAATGAGCATCTCTAGATGTCATGGCTTCATTAAAAGTCGTAGGATCATTATCCAAAATAATAACTAAGATGACCTCTCTCGTCACCTTAGATTGAGAACCTTCAACTAAGTATGATAGAAAATCATCTCCAAAATTCTTTTCCCTTCTGACCCTTGTACTTCTTGTTGGTTCTTCTACAACAGTAGAATGTGGTTCTTCTACAACAGAAGAAGATGAGATAATATCTCGAGAAGTGTTGGGTTCTAGAATATGATTAAAGTTGGGATTGGTATTTTATCATCTTATATTAACTTATCCTCGAAGAACTCCACATCTCTGAATTCTACACGACACCTGATTCATTATTTAACAATCGGTATGCCTTGCAATTCTGAGCATATCCAATGAATATATTCTTCATAGCTCGAGTTCCCAACTAGGATCGTTAAGGATCAGGTGTACGATAATAAGTTAAAACCCCCACATTCTTAGATAATCTAAGTTAGGTTTTCTTCCATTCCATAACTCATATGGACTAGAAGGAATCACACGACTAATGATTCTGTTGTGCACATAACATGAAGCCAATAAAGTTTCCCCCACAGATTGTGTGGCAAACCCGATTGATTCAACATACAGTTGACCATTTCAACAAGGGTTCTATTATTTCTTTCAGCCAAACCATTCTGTTGGGGAGTATAGGGTGAGGTTCTTTCATGCTTGATACCATTCTCTTCACTGAATGTATCAAACTCATGATTAAAGTATTCTCCGCCTCTGTCCAAGAGAAGAATCTTAATATCTTTTTCGTGTTAATTTTCAACCTCGGCCTTATATAGTTTGAATGCATTAAAAGCTTCATCTTTTGTTTGCAATAAGTAAACATATAAGTAACGCCTCGAGTCATCATAAAAAGTAATAAAATATCTTTTCATCCACGAGTGATTATTCCAGTCAGTTCACAAATATCTGAATGAAGTAATTCTAGCAATGATGTATTCTCTTTAACACTTGGAAATAGTTTCTTCGTAAATTTAGATTTTACACAAGTTTCACATTTGTCAAAATCTTTATTATTTATTTTTATCAATCCTTTAGATTGCGTTTCAATATTTTAAATGTTAGTATGAGCTAACTTTTTACGTGACAAAGAAATTGAACACACAATATAATTAGAAAAAACTATTTCATTAATTTGAAACTCATGTACATCATCACTAGATACAACATTATCTTATCCATCACCACATAGATCAAGCATAAACATTCCACCCGTGTTGATGGTTTGATCCACAATAACCCATCTTTGGAGAACATGATATGACAATTTTTTTATTATTATTACCAGCTTGTAACTATTTTTGTCATATTTGTTCTCCGATATAAGTCCCTTGGAGATTCAAGGAACATGTAGGACCTCTCGAAGGGTAACCATAATTCCATTTCAGAATGTTAGCACCACCGTGCCAATATCATGAACACGTACTCTATGGCAGTCTACACATGTCACCACAGTTCCTTCTCGAACCATACCATAAATTTGGAAACTATCACGATTTCCACAAACATGAATGTTAACTCCAGAATCCTACATGACCCACACTTGCACCCAAGTGGGTTAGATTTGCAACAACATTTGCAATTCCTTTTACATAAGCAAAATCCGAGCTCCCACCTAACACGTGGTACACACTCAATCTGACTTTACTCTTTTGATCTCTTATGAGATTCTCTTTCTCAATAAAGAAGTGTTTCAACAAAACATCCAAAGAGTAGTCCTCAAATTTGTGAAACTCCAAGTATTTAACCAGATTCAAGGAAAACATTATTTAGTCAACCCTTTTAGGTAGCTCTATTCGAATACAACCAGGAAAGACGGTGAGGGTAGACAGTGCTAGTGCGTATCGGAACCACCCCATTTGGAGTCAGAAAAACCGCCTTTATCTTTCCTAGACATTGTAATAAGAATATGTGAGCCTATTTGGGGATGATTGATAATTTATTCCACTTATAGGTTCAAGACAATGCTTAATGATACACAACTGGAAAGATTCCGTTTAACATTAAAATTATCTATTTTGTATAATCATGATTTTTCAAATAGTACACTCTTCAAACATAAAAGTATCTTGAAATAATCTATATACTTAAAATAATAATTAAATCAATTATAATCTTCAACCATAAGCATGATAATTCATATAACATCCACTTTATACAAGATTATATTTTTACGAGAAAAACATCTTGTTTTAACTTGTCCATTATATTAAAAATAGATATTTAAATACTCCCTCCGTCCCTTAATAAAGTTCCCATTTGTGTTGGGCACAACATTTTAGGAGATAATTAGTGATGGGGTATTTGGTATTACTTTTGATTAAAATATAAGGTTTGATTGGAGAGAGAAAGTGTTTTAAGAGATAGTTAGTGGTGAAAGTATTGGTAATAATATTATTATATTAAGTGGGCCCCTTACGTTTGAGAAATGGGAACTTTATTTAGGGACAAAATTTGAAGGCAAAATGGGAACTTTATTTAGGGACGGAGGGAGTATGTCAAAACACAATACATCTTTTAAATGGTCATAATTAAAAGAAATGTAACTTATACAAGTGAAATTAAATAACCATAATGTTCTCTTCTAAAACCATTAATCCATAACATAAATATATATATAAAACATTGACATAATATCTCAATTTTTTTATTAACCACCGAATATATATTTATCTAATCACCATGGAAGCTTAATCACCGAATATTTTATAAAAGAAAATATGTGTATATATTATATATACACAATAATATATAACAAAATAAAAAACCTTAAAAATTGTTGTATATTTTATATATTCGGTGATTATATAAATAGATAATTAAGATATTAAAACAATATTTGATATTGATAATTCAATATCAAACACAACAAATAAGAAAGAACAAAATGGAATGAACACACCTGATTCTTGATGAAATAACGAACCGCACGGAATTATGATTCCTGTCCTTTAAGGTTTTTACGCGCTATATATGCTGCAAGCCTCAACGTAGAACCCCAGGATTTGATGCAGTTTATCAGTATTATTCTACAGCACTTAGAATTACCGACAACACAAAGTGATTACTTGGAAACACATGATGATATCAAAACACAACATCATGAGAGGAGAGCATATGAGAGGAGAGCTTATGAAATTTTGGTGTGTATGAACTTTCACCCAAATTGTCCTTTTATATAGGCTCAAGCCCTTACCCAAATTAATGAGAGCAAATAATAACTCTTATTATTTTAATGTAACATTATTGTCAACATTAGTGTAAACATTATTGTCAACATTATGACTTTTTAAGAGGCTCTACCAAAAACAAAGCTCCACAACTCCCCATGATAGATAGGAAATTTGCCAACTTGCAAATACCTTTGTAATTTCCAACACTAAAATCACATGTGATTCAACACATCGACACCACCACCACCCAGATGTATTAAATCACATATGATTCAACACGGCCGACCACCACCACCAACCTCTGTCGGTCACTGTCTCCACCTCCGGCAACCCCTCGCCACCGTCGGCTGCTTGCAATCACATGTGATTGTGTATCAAATCACATGTGATTGCGCCGGCCACTGAACGGCTGCCGGAGGCGGCCGACGGCCGGCGGTGGTGGTTGATGTGTGGAATCACATGTTATTTGATGATGATGGTGATTGTATATTGAATCACATGTGATTGATGATGGTGGTGATTGATGGATCTTTTGATCCAATAACCAATATTTATCTCTTAAAACTCTATAAAACTCAAGGACCTCCATACACCCAACTCTACAATAATAACATAATATATGTTCCATAAATTCAATTCTTAAAGTTTATTACCTTTTCAGAAAATACTCTCTCCGTCCCACAAAAAAGTTCTCATCTCTTCTTTAGATTTTGTCACACAAAATAGTTCTCATTTCTCAAATTTGAGGGTCCACTTAATAAAATAATATTATTATCAATGATTTCACCAATAAAATACTTTCTATCTCCAATCTAACATTATATTTTAATCAAAAGTATTACCAAGGACCCCACCACTATCTCCTAAAAGCTTGTGCCCAAGAGAAATGAGAATTTTTTTGTGAGACGGAGGGAGTAATATTTATGGTGTCGTTTAGATATATCCATATAATATTCGTCGGATAAGGATGTGTGTTTCAAAGTTACATATATTTATGTGTAGAAATGCATCCAACTTTTAACATAATTCTACCTATTATACAAATGTGATAGGCATTTTACTGTTCATTTGGAGGTTATTGGTTGAAATAAACTAAGAAGGCTCCTATAGGTTGAAATAAGGATGAAAGAAATTGATACCAGCTGGTCGAAGTGGTTTCTTGAAATATTAAATAGTGTGAGTGGTTTGTTAAAATATTGATATTTCGATTCTACACGCGCCTGAACCATTGTTCTTCCTTTTTATTACCCCTAATAGGATAAATCATTTGTTTTTTTCATCAATATTATATAGTAATATTTAACACATGATAAAAGTAATCTTCATTAATATTTAACATACGATACTATTTTATAAAGATTAAAAATATTTGAATTTCATGATTTACCTTTTAATTAATGAAAATATAAATTATAAGGGAGTTGGGCTTTTTTTTAATATCTACATGGTAATCAAAAGAAATGTTTTTTTGCTTTTAAAATGCTACATTATCATTATGTTGCAGCAATAAAAACTTATACTGTATTTAGCAAACTAAACTTTTACATGTTTTAATTACATTGTAAACAAAAATGGAAATTATTTATAAATTTATGTCTTCAAAGAATTTTAAAATTTCTAACAAACATGACAACCCTTAGAGTGTTAAAAATATACATTTCAACATATCTTTCGCCGTATTATACATGTATTATTGGTGTTGTTGTAATTACAATAGACATGATCCTACATCATTTTATTTGTTCATAAATAGAAAAATTATATTTGATCAATAGTGGATCTTAATGTCAACGGAAAAAATCTACGTTTAAAAACCCGCAACAACGTGCGGGGACCACAGTACTCGTTAAGAACAAATTAGATACTAGAAAACTCCCAACCGCAGATTTAACACTTCAGTTTTTATCACAATCACATTAGCGTTACGTTAACTTTCTTCTAACGACCAGTTAGTAAGTTAATGGTTCGAGCCAAACAATGACACCCACAATGGACAATATGCCTTCCATCGGACCTTCCACCTATAGAGATTAAATCCCACCACCTATTCACCTAAGGAAAAGCCTTTAGCAAGACTCGAACCCGAGACATTGTGAAGGAAAACCCCCAAATGTTTCCCTTGGTGGCAAGTTGATCTACACCAACCGGTTAGCGTCACGTCAGTTTATACTCTAAGTGACACCAAACTGATACACACACGCCGACAATACACATTTACTTCATATATTTAGGCTCCACATATTATAAAATAGACACAAAATATTAATATTGATATAAAATGCTTATTTTTATTTCAATGAACCCCGCCTTTCATGTTTCCTCTTCTGTCGCTAAACCGTTGCACCAACTACTGCAACTAGAGGATGCCTATTGACACCATTTTACCAACAGTGCCGGTTTACCAAAGACACGAATCCCGCCAACAATGTCGTTGACAATGTTCTTTTGTTTTTTTTTTATTTTGAACGGCAAGTTAGTAAGTTAGTGGTTCGATATATGTTGTGACATCCAAACGGGTAGTATGCATTCCTCGAACATATCTCTTTTATGTGGGGAATTAACCCCACCACCTTTTTATTCTCCTAAAGAATGCCTCCAACAAGTCTTGAACCCAAGACCTCTTGAAGACAAACTTCCCAAAGCAACCCTTAGTGGCCAATTGATCTGATCAATTGGTTGGTTGACAATGTTCTTAGATTTCAGTTCAGTTTTGCATATAGGTAAAAATAATTCAAATGAAGACATATAGTATCTATTCCAGTATATCCCAACATGCTTACAACAAAGTTTTTATTTATTTATTTATTATTATTATTATTATTATTTTTTTAATAATTTCATATAATATGATGACATTCTTGCATGTCGAATCCCTTTATGTTTTTTTAATTATATTATGGGCCAAAGATATGTTTTATGTCAAAAAAATAAGTATAAATAAAGCAAATAGTAAAGCTTGCGGTATAAAAATTTGAATAATATTTCACGTCTCATGTGTATTTTAATTAATACGCTGATATTTGTATTTTTAAGTTAAAATGACGTGTAGTAATTATTAAAATAGAAACTAAAGTCCGAGGATTTCCAGAACTGAACATTTGTGAGTTAGGCAATAAAAAGCCTGGATTTTGTTAATAGTTATGTTTATACTTTTGTCATAAAGTAACAATTATATATACCTTGAAATGTAAATTAATTTACGAAACTGGTCTCCAGCAACGAGCTAGAACCAACAAGTGGCGAATCTAAAAATAAAGCTAACCTGAAATTTCATACAAATTTAAATAGATATTATATAAAAATAAAGCTAACCTGAAATTTCATACAAATTTATATAAAAAGCCCGGATTCCCACAGTGATTAGTTCCTAACGCGTCAACTTTTCCATATTAGCGCCACATCATCCTCTTCTTTACACTGGTGCTAATGGGAGCATTGATCGGCCAGCTGACGCCCTCGCCTATTGGCACGGCCAATTGGTAGTTCAATGTCGGTTAAACTCATCGGTCGAAAGAAGAGTGGGTAGGTTGAAAGTAGGGGTCGGCAAATAAAGCGAATAACCGGAATTGAAACCAGAACTACTTTGAAACCGCCGGTTTCGGACCAGGAATCGCTTTGAAGGATCCGGCTCCGATTCCTTAAAATTGTGGAGCATATTAAATTTATATTTTATGCTTATATTGAATAAAGAGATCCAAGATCGTGAATCTCTTTATAATAGGTTTGGAAAATTTATGTATAGTAAAAGTAGGATTATAAAATGAAAAGTTTGTGAATGGTTTACATGATATTAGATGTATAAACTTTTTTAAAAAAAGTTTAACATAGAAGATTAGAAGACGCACGCTCTAATATATAGACGCAATAGCCAATTTTGACCTTTGTATACTTGAAGACATATAGTTAACGCATCATATTTTTGGTTGCATCTAAAAAGCAATTCAATTAACTTTAAGAACAAACTATAATCAATTGTATTTTGAATATTTAATTAAAAATTTGTACTTATGAATTGAAAGATAAACATTTATAAGTAGGCGCACGTTTATTGATCAGTCTTGTGGCAGGTTAAAAGTTGGAAGGAAAGAAAAAGCATATTAGTAAGGAAAATAATAGGTCTTTGTAGTTGATAACTCGTAAGTTTATTGACACATAATAAAATCCGAAATAATTTATTGTTTTGTATACTTGTACAATATATTATAAATCAGTATAATGGGCGAAGTAATTTTTCTGGTTAATAAATCACAATCCTAATAAAAATTGAGTAAATAATTTAGTAAACGTCTTTAATTAGTTAGTATGTCTCCAATGTTAAACAAGTTGCTTAATGATCCCGCTTCCAAATTCCAGTACAAAAGAGGGTACTATCTTATTGACGAGTTATACTCAAATTTAGTATTGTTCATTAAGAGATTTTCTAGTGTTACTGATCAAAAGAGAACATTGTTTACTAAAAAATATTAATTGGTTTCCCGAAAGGATGTTGAACAGACTTTTGGTGTTCTCCAAGGCTGTTGGCATATACTCTCTCTGTTCCAAAACTATTGTCAATGGAGAACACACTTTAAGAAAAGTGCATTTATTACACGGTCTAACCAATAAAATTATATCTTTACCACTTAACTATTTTTTGATTGGCGAAAGTTTTAATTTGACAATAATTTTAGGACAAACCAAAAGTAAATGTGGACAATTAAATTGGGGCAGATGGAGTACTACACAATTGGCTCGTAAGAATAGCGTAAACGATAAAAAACGAATAATGTATCCGTGCATCATATTGTATAACATGATAATCTAATACAACGACTTGAACATTGTTGAGAATAAAAAAATCTATGAAGAGTATTTTTTTAATTGTTGTTTTTTGAATTATTTTTTTAAATTATTTATTTTTTAATAGGACCTGTGATCTTATTTAAAAAAAAATTAATGAATGTTTAATTTGTTTACTTATTTGAATTTGAAGAATTAAAAAACAAAAGAAAAAAAAGTCAAGAAGATTGTACAGAATATACTTATTTAATTTTCTTTTAATTTTCACTCACACAAAGGGCCTGCTTCATTCTCCTAATATACTTCCGCTTGTATTTCCGTTGACGTGTTAGTAATCCATCAATGGCGGATTGTAATTCAACATTCGAGATGCCTACAGTCAAGCTCGGAAATCAGGGGCTTGAGGTCAGATTCTCGATTCGTTTTACCATTTTCTGTTAACATATATAATATTCAACTACCATTATTTAATCGTTTTCTCCCAGTTTTGTTATTCGTACAAATCAGAAACGATAGTTGGTTTTTTCAATCGATCGTTTCTACATTTTAGCTGATTCATGCTCTACTAACTTTTCATTTTGCTAGGGTTTTATTGCTCGTTTACCAAATTCTGTCTAAGATGAAGGATATAAAATGAAACTGAATATATATTTGGTTGACCTATAATTCTGTAAAGTAATTTTAATATATCTACTAAAGCTATCATCCATAAAATCCGAAGAATCTAACTTATACTTAACAACTTAATATGCAATTTTTGTTCAACATTTTCAAATTGCAAATTTGATAAGGAATTGTTACTTCAAAAATTAATTATATTTTAATTTAATTTTTTTTATAGGTTTCAAGATTAGGTTATGGATGCATGGGGCTTACTGGCACTTACAATAATCCTCTTTCTATTGAAGAAGGAATCAAAATGCTTAAAGAAGTTTATAACAGAGGGATTACATTTTTTGATACTGCAGATATATATGGGCAAGATCATGCTAATGAGATACTAATCGGGAAGGTATTTGTATTTATCTAACAAAATAATTTCTAAAAATATTTGTCATGACATAATATTATGAATTTAAGGTGAAATTACACAGGTATTGAAGGAATTACCTCGAGAAAAGATCCAATTAGCAACAAAATTTGGTGTTTTCGAGTTTAAACCGACCAAAATTACAGTTAAAGGTAGCCCTGAATATGTGCGGGCTTGTTGTGAGGGTAGTTTAAAGCGGTTAGGTGTGGATTATATTGATCTTTATTACATACATCGAATTGATACAACTGTTCCTATTGAGGACACTGTAAGTTTTTGTTTTGTATTTTTAGATATTTGACCCGGCCCGTTTTAATTGGTTCTACAAAATGGCCCGTTTCAGATGGAAGAACTTAAGAAATTGGTGGAAGAAGGTAAAATAAAGTACATTGGGTTATCTGAAGCTAATGCAGACACAATTAGGAGAGCACATGCAGTTCATCCAATCACAGCCTTACAAATGGAATATTCCCTTTGGACCCGAGAGATTGAAGAAGAATTGATTCCACTCTGCAGGTGTATTTTTATTTTTATATATTTTCCTTATAATTATGTGATATTTATTATGAAAATCATAATCAGCTGTAATATAATGGGTGACATAAAGTAATATGTTTATATGTTGTTTGCAGTTGTAATTACCAAATAATTAAAAATATATAGTAGAAAAAAGGGTTTATTTTTGTCTAAAATAAAAACCTGTTTTCTTTTATATTTGTCTATGTTTAATCATTGCTAATTTTTTGTTTAATTGGATGATTAAAAGATGGTTTTGTGTCCCAATTGAATTATTAAAAGATGTTTTTTTAAAAGAACATTGATGTTTCGAAAATAATAATGTTTATAGAGACATGTTAAATTTATGTAGAAAAATTTTAGATTTGGAATAATAATAATTGTTCTATAAAAAATTATTGATTTAAATCTTTTTGTAATGATCCAACTGGGACACAAAACATTCTTTAGTAATTCAATTGGACAAAAAATTGCACAATGCCTAAACAGAGATAAATGTAGAAGTATGTTGTTATTTTTGACAAAAAAAAACCTTGAAAAAACGAATTTTTTTTGTAAAATTAAGTAAGTTTATTTTACCCTTAGATAATTAGTTTTCTTACAATTTGCATGAAATGATTACCCAAAACTAATTATTTGGAGTTAAAAAACGCAAATCCAAACAACCCCAAAATTATTTTTTATTATATTTCCCATTTGAGTTATTATTTGAATTTAACAAATTTATTCTTGTTATAAGGGAACTTGGAATAGGCATAGTTCCATACAGTCCTGTGGGACGTGGATTTTTCGGGGGTAAAGCAGTTAAAGAAAGACTTCCTGAAAATAGTATATTGGTAATTGATCAACTACTTTATTAAGTTTTGCTTGAATTTTTTGTAAATATAAAAACTTTTAATTTTTGTATTTCAGGGAGCACATCCTAGGTTTACTGGAGATAATTTTGCGAAAAATAAGGTTGTTTATGATCGAGTAGAAGAACTGGCGAAAAAGCACGGATGTACCCCTATTCAGCTAGCTCTTGCATGGGTTCTTCATCAAGGAAATGATGTAGTACCAATTCCTGGTAAGTTTGACTTGGAATAACTGGTCAAAGTATATTTAAAACTATATATAATTTGCTTTTATTCATACAATTATAATTTCTAATTGAGTAAATTACACAAATGGTCCTTTAGGTTTGTTCCATGTTACAACTTTGGTCCTTTAGTTGCGTAAATTACACAGATAGTCCTTATTTTTGGAATTATTGACACGTTTGGTCTTTTACTTAAACAACCGTTTATTTTCCCCGTTAAGTTTGACCCCCTCGTGTGATCACGTGATCAAACTTAACAGGAAAATAAATGGCTGTTTAAGTAAAGGACCAAACGTGCCAATAGTTTCAAATATAAGGACTATCTTTGTAATTATGCAACTAAAGAACCAAAGTTGTAATATGGTACAAACCTAAATGACCATTTGTGTAATTTACTCTTTCTAATTTCTTGTTTTGACCTAGGTACAACTAAGATTAAGAATCTTGATGAGAATATTGGTTCGGTTAAGGTGAAACTTACAAAAGAAGATGTAGAAGAGATTACAAATGCAGTGCCGATTGATGATGTTGCGGGTTGCCAAACGAGTGAACTTCTTCGCGGTATTTCATGGAAATTTGCAAATACACCCACCAAGAATAACAATTGATCATGTTTGAGGTATTGATGTTGTGTAAAAACATGTTTTATGATATGTTGTTGTAAGGATTACGGGATTAATTCCGTAATTTATGGATACTATGTTGTGGAGTGACGTTTAATTGTTTTCAAAACGTTTGGCTTATTGTGAAAAAGATTATGATTGACTATTTATTTTGCAAAATAAAAGAATGTGTAGTTTGAGGTTGGGACTTCAATGATAAATTGGTTATATGTTGCTAAAATTTCACCAATCATAAATTTTAATTGCTTTGAGAATTAGTTGTTTCATTAAAGGAATGAGGTAGCTTAGAAATATGTGTTCTGCAAATTTAAATTTACAAATTTAAAATGAATTACTTTCTTTTAATGCATCTATTTTTAGTATGACTGGTGGTACCAATACACACCAGCTTTAGCAATTTAGGAGTATATATTTGTGACTATTTCTTGGAGTTTGGGGAATTAAGCGGCTCTTAATGTAATTAATATGGAGTTATATAAGTTCAAAGTTGGAGGTTCTGAAAGTAAAAACGTAACCAATTCTTTTGTTTTTATGCTCAGAACCACCGTTTTATAGTGTTCCAGAAACAAATGTCAGCCATTTCCACCGCCATGGCTACGACGGAGCAGCCTCCGAAGAAGCGATGGACGTACGATCCGTCTCAACCAGCAGAACCACCACCACCGTCACCATCGCCAGCATCTGCAGAGCCACAACCACCGGCAACTCCGACGAATGCCAGTGCATATATTACAAACCTAACTCCGGAAGAAATTGCTCGAAAACGGAGAAATCAAGAAGAAATTAGGGACTTTTACGAGTCGTATAAGCTACTTAAGCATTACATTTCGCAGAAGGATGCTAATCTCATGCCCGAACTTGAACAAGCTTATGTATCCATAATTTCCGCTGGCAGAGGTACATGTTTGTTAAATAATCTACTTTAAACCTTAAATTAACTGTGAATTTGATGAATTGAGATTATTTAAGTAATCTGTGGTAATCAATTTGGCCAAATTTGATCTAGTTCCATATTTGATCAGGCTCTAAAGTTATATATATCACTAAAATCAATTTGTGCATTTAGGTTATTGCTCATCTGTTGAATACTCATTTTTGGGTACTCATATTTAATTTATGCAGTTCATAATCTGTATATGAACTTTATTAATTTTTTGTCACAGGGTGTGCAAGTGTTCAACGTCTTGTAGCAGAATTTGTCCCCAAATATGCATCATACTGTCCAAATGCTCTTGTAGCAGCAGCAGAAGTTTGTATAAATATGCACAACTCAAACATGGAAATCATAAAAAAAGGCGAAGATGAATCTGATAATATTTCACTTTTAATTGTTAAATTATGTACATTTGGTCTAACTACTATTTGTCAAGCTGCTTCAACAGACACTCCAACATCTTCTGTTATTTGTTCAGCAGTGTTTATGAATGTACTAAACTTCTTCATTTCTTCATTAGAAGGACAAGAAATATTCCAGATTGTAGATAAGGATATTGTGAAGATATATGATTGTCCAGATACGTTCTGTGAGTTTAAAAATAAGTTCTCTGATGCTGACGAGGCGCCACCTGTCAAATTATCCAAATGTCGTGTTTTGTGTATTTTATGGATTTTCTTCAAGTTTCCTAGAAATTCACTTGCAGCTTGCTTTGAGCTCTGTGGTTCGGGTTCAACAGATGCTGGTTTTAATGGAGGACAGTATTTTCTTGATCAGGTGACAGCTGGATTTGACACCTGTGATGATGGTTCTAGAAGCTGCTTATTGGGACTGGTATGAACATTCTTTGTGAATATAGCAACAATTTTCAAAAAACATTTTAATACTTATTGGTTATTGTCTTTAACCTTGGAATCAGGTTCTTGACAAGGACCCATCTTTGAAACAATGGATATTCTCAAGGGTCAAAAGTGTAAATAAATCAGCTTCACCAACTGTCATATCTTCCATCACATCTGCCTTGGAGAGAATATTCACTTCATTCACAGAACAAATGAAGGCACACGATGAACAGATAGACCGCAACACAGACGATTCCAGCCCACCCAAATCACTCCATAAACAGTTTTCAGTTCCCAAAACCCCCAACGAAACCGCTGACCAACTATCATCTCTTCATATAGAAAAAGATACACATCCCAACACAAGCCCTAACACCAGTGCCAGCTCAGCAACACCCAATAGCGACATGCCAGCTCATCATCCAAGCTGGCATTGTGACGGGGACCAATCAGCAATGGAGGTTTACTCAGCTTCTAGACATCTATGGGTCGGATCTCTTGGGCCCGATGCATCTGAGCCACTCGTTAGATACCAATTTGAACAATTTGGCCCAATAAATAAGTTATTATACATTCCATTAAAACAATTTGCAGTTATTGAATATAAAAACATATTAGATGCAGTAAAAGCTAGAGAAATCATGAGAGGGCGGGCCCCATGGGGCGGTTGTTTAATTATAAAGTTTTTGGATATAGGGTTAGGTACAAAAGGTGATATTAATGGTGTAAGTATTGGATCTTGTTGGCATGTTTATGTTGGAAATATTTGTAGTCAGTTGGATAAAGATGAGATTTTGTATGAATTAAGGAAAGTGGTTTTTAGGGGCCCGATTTCAGTTAATGATCTTGTGAGTGAAGGTGCAATTTTGATGGAATTTGGAAATCCTGAAGAAGCTGTTATGGTTATGGTCCATCTCAGACAGTATCGTAAGGAAAAAAGGGATTTTTATCAGTTGCCAGCTGTCAATAATAATATCAGGTATGTCATTATTTATTTTCTTGAAATTTTTTAGGAGACAAATAAATTAATTAGAATTTGCAGTCATTATGGTCAACACAACACAAACACCATGGAGTTGACTTCTAATCAAGGAGCAACAATGCAAAGTGGATACCCATATCAACCAGGTTATATTCAAATTTAATAACTGTAAAATTACGTAAATACCCTTTTGATCATAACTTATTCTCATGTTCGTTTTTTGCTAATGAAATAAAATCATAGGTGGTCATAATTACACACCATCATACATGAGACCAATGTATTATCCACCAAATAATACATGGGACCCACATGGAATAATCCACCATAATCATGCAGTACAAGTACAACCACCACCTTTTATACCTACTTCTGTGGTCACTCCAGTTCCCCAAATGCCATTGCCACATCATGAGATGTACTATGTGCCACCTCAGCAAAACATGCCACCACCACCACCACCATTACCTTTTCATCCTGAACTGCCGCCACCATTGCCGCCATCTCCTCCACCTATGCCTGAGTTTCAGCCACCACCTCCACCACCGCCAGTGGAATCTTCCGGTGGCGGTTATTGGCAGGGGACATTGAGTAAAAGTGGGGTCCATTATTCTACAATACATGCAAGTAGATTGCATTCAGATGCCTGCAACTATGGAGATACTAATATCTCAGAGCCTGCAGAGTACTGATTTTCTTCCGAGTAAATTACACAAATGGTCCCTGTAGTTTGAAAATTTCTACAGATATTGCCCCTCAATGAAATTATTTGCAGATTTAGTCCCTACTTTCACTTTTGTCCCAATTGACAAATAAGTAGCAAGGGTATTTTGGTCATTTTACTTTGACAAAGTAGAGTAGATCCATTGAAGGAGGATATCCTTAAACGTATACAAACCATAAGGACCATTTGTGTAATTTACTTTCTTTTCTTTTAATTTTATGATATCTTTCTAGAAGCTTATTATGATGATTAATGTTGGTGGTTTTGCAGATGGCCTAGTAAATTGGATATGACAAAACGGACTGATTTTAAACATGTGATGTCAACATTTTCCAGCACTCCGCCACATAGAGTAAGTTCCACTTCCTCACAACACTTTACAACCGGCTTGTTTTTGTTCTTATTTCTTAATTAATGTTTGGTATCTCAATCTTTATATTTTCTTAAAAAAAAAAAAGGATAATTGCTATATTTATTGTTATGTGAAATTTTGGTGTGTTTATGTTGCTTAGTATGGAGCAAGGGACCGAGAATTTGCGTACAGGAAATGGATCAATTATAAATATATTTAGTAGACTATTATGCTTCAACTAAGTTTTTTTATTTATTGAGGTTGGATACAAAGTTAGATACATACAGGTGTATCCATATCTTAAAGTTTAGATTAGATTGCTTTCTCCTCTAACCTTTTTATAACTAGTTTATTACTTTGAGTATTTTTCTCTCTTTTCTATTGATCTAAGTACTATCTAAAACTTGCTTGGAGTGAGGCATACATTTGAGGCATGATAATGAACGCCTTAAAAAGATACTAGTTTGGTTTTTGGGATGGACAAAGCCTTCATAGGAAAAATAAATGTTAAGATCACTTTGAAAGAAAGATATTGGTGAAATAGGCCACATGACAAAGGCTTGGGAAACAACTATGCTGCATGATCTCGAAAACATTTCCCATAAATTCATCATTGTCATATGTTTGTATAGTTCTACTTGCCTTAGGTGAGGTTCAAGCAACAGTGAACAATTTTTTATTTTGAACGACTAGTTAGTATTTAGTTAGTGGTTTCAGTAACATCCAAGTGGGCAGTATGCATTCCTCGAACCCGTGACCTTCTGAAGGAAACCCCCAAGGTTACCCTTGGTGTAGTTGGTTCAACACTAAACAAATGTATGTAGATGCTCTTTGTGAAAAAGACTTGGGCAAATCAAGCAAGAATTGGAATTTGACATCTTATGAAGATATAGAGAAATAGTCACATTCCTTACTTGGCATGTCATTACATCTAATTATGGGACGAGCATGCAATCTATGTACAAACGACCATTATTGCTCCTCAATCATTCAATAGAAACAAAAATATGTGCCTAACCTATGATCTAAATCAAATTGGCCAAAGTGGAGATTATTTGATTTGGGACGGAAGATGAGAGGTCTCCTTAGCAACAAAAAAAAAAAAAAATATGGTTTTTGAACGATATTTATCTCCTCAAGCAAGTTGTTCATGATGGGGAGCTAAGAATACAAATGTCATGTAATCTTGGATGTAGATTTGACTCTTCACATTTTTGGAAATGGGACGAGTATTTGTGGCTTATTTAATGTGCATAAATGACACGAAGTTCATTGCATAAAGCCTAAGTTTAGATATTAAAGGAATGAACCTAGATTGATGGATATTTAAAGGATTTAAGACCCAACAACAGAGTGAAGAGAGCCTTAATTAAAGGTAGGCCCATTTATAAATTAAGGAACTAGAACCTTGATTGTAAAGAACCAATAGCTACAACAAGTTTGATTATAAAGAAACCATGACTATTGGCATAACATTTAAGAAACAATTCTTGAATAGTAAGTCAAAGAAATTAGTCGACTTAATCAACACAACCTTGAGGGAGTAGCCTAGTTGGTTCAAGAGATGTGGGCATTGTGTTTAAGTAATTAATAAAGATAATTATAGTCAAGTAAAGAACATATGTTTTAGTAGTTCAGTTGGTTAAGGCATTGTATTAATAACGCAGAGGTCGCAAGTACAAGTCCTGCCTGGTGCATATGTTCTAGTGTGTTGCCTGTAAATTAAGGTCCCAAATGCATTATATATAGTAAAGATGACTAATAATTACACCTTATTACCCCATTTCCACTAGAACATATGGAAATTAAATTAGGTTGCATAATAGAAAAAGTCTTTTTATTTACATCTAAAGAGCTTAAATTTCCTCTAGATTATTCCAAAAATCCATATAACATTTAAATAGACGAGGTTTATATAGGCATAAAACACGTTTCGTACGAAGCATATTTTGCAAAGGCCCTCCAAGTTTAATCATTGCTTATATGGATAGTGATATTATTAATTTATTTATCAAGTCGGACCTATGATAGTTTGTTACTTTGTTATCTTAGGAAATAAAATTTATCAAGTTGAGGTTTAACCCAAATTTCGCATGTAATCCTTTACTTTAAAAAAATTACATTGGTAGTCCTTTTTTTGGAAAGGTATTGCATCTACGATCCTTTAGCCTAACGTCCATTAAATATTTTAACAAAAAAAGACTACCATGTAAAGGACTAACGGTGTAAGGTAACAAACGTTAGGTTAAAGGACTGTAGGTGCAATATGTTTCCAAAATAATTACTACCAGTGTAATTTTTTTGAAGTAAATGACTATAGAAGAACATTGGTGTAAACCTCATGGACTATCTTTGTAATTTACTAAAAAATTTAGCCAATTATTAATTTACTAAGTTGGTGTGAAGGAGAATGTTATTATTTGATTTGTTAAATTATATACTATCTTATTGCACTCTTTCAGGGGATTTCTATGCAGAGTTTGTGGAACCGATTTTGTATTTTATTTTTTTAACGACTTATTAGTAAACTAGTAATGAACAGCTAAAGCTAACGGACTCGTGTGACTAAATAAGAAACTTTTTGATTTAAATAATTTTCCAGAGTGGCTACTTTAATCTCTTTTCTCTATCTTTTATGGTTATTATAAACAGAAATAGGTAGAATTTTAAATTTATCATATATTGTTTTTGAAGATATTAATATTTGTTGCATATGATGTGATACAGAGAGAGGTATGTCAGCTGCTTCCAGCTTCTGCTAGTGACCATAAAGGCGTAAGTTATCTTGTCCTTGTTATCTTCTTATTTTTATAAAAAATATCTCATTGCTATGAATTTCATATATCCTGTAAAAAACCATGTTTTTCAAACTGATGAATGAAAATTCTTGAAATTTTATTTTTTTAATAGATATTTCCGATTTTTGAAGGGGTTTAGTTTGTGTGAAATAACTTGTGATATAATTTTATAAAAATGGAGATGAAAATTGGAGAGTTTTTTGTATTTAAAACAATTTGTTTTTTCTTTCATGAAGTTTAAGAATTGTTTTATTTAAAAATAGTAATCTTTCTTTTAAACTTACAACTTCATTCTTGAACTTGGAAAAATAGTCAATTTACTACCCGGCTCACTAATATAGTCTTGAATTTTCACGTCATTTGCTTTTAATTTCAGCATATTGAGATGGACTTATATTTTTTAGTTCGTCAAAAGTTATAAGCGAACTAAATCATGTATAAAAATACGACCAGATTAACAAGTCATCAGGGTAGTAAATTGACCATTTTGGCAAGTTCAGGGTATATGCTGCACCTTTAATAGTTCAGGGTAGTAGATGACCTATTCAAGGCACTAAAATGTAAGTTTGTTTGAACGAGCAACTAAATGGGAACTGACTGTGTGAACAGCAGTTGGAAGGGTGTTAGGTTATATAGCAAATTTCTCTCACACTCAAACCAGATCTTTTTCCATGTCAGCATGATGACGTGGCAATTTTTTTTATTTTTTTTGTGCAGTTTCAGGATTTTATATCATACTTGAAACAGAGAGAATGTGCAGGAGTGATAAAGATAGCAACTACAAAAACCATTTGGTCAAGGCTTCTGTTCATTCTCCCCTACTCAACCGAAACATGTTCTGCTCTTTCTGTTGCTCCTGAATCACCAGATTGCTTAATTGCACTTGTTTTACCTAAAGAAACTAATTCTGAATGGGTATAATTTATTAATTACTTATAATAAAAACCCCTTTTAAAATAAAAATAAAAAACGACAAAATATTGTATGGATGTCAGCATGTTGTTCACAAGACTGTGTAAGGAGAAAATAGACCTCTAAGTTAATCCGAGGTTAGTTGAGTTTTAGGTTTTTCAATTTCTTGTTCTTTTTCGGTTTTCGGTTTGGTAGTTTTAAATATGTTGTATATATATATCATATATGTGTGTGTGTTGAAGAGCTTTACATTCTTATGTACTTCAAAATCATATATGTTGGTTTTAGGTAAAATAATTCCTTACAATATTTAACGTTATATTATGGGCATCAAAGGCAAAACAGAAGTGCAATTATGTAAATTTTTGAAGTTTTGGACGGTTGTAATGTAAAATTTTTGCTCTTAGATGCATGCAAGTTCCGTGCAGTTAATTGTGCAAATGTTTGCCAAACTTAACTGTATGTATAGAAGTAGGGAATTCATTTCTACACCACAAGTTTTAATATTTACACTACATAGTACAAGCTTAGGAGCTAAATGTACAACTAAATTAAGCCATAATTATAGTACATGCCATAAAAGTTGTGCTGTAAAAATCACACTATAGAAGTAAATCACATATGTAATGGGAAAATGTCATACATATCTATCAAATTGTTCAATTGTAAACACATTCTTGAATTCATAACAGCACAATAAACATGTTTAATTTGTCCTCTACGCAAGTTTATAGTCATATTTTACCTTACCAAATTTGTACAACCAACACATAATCGTGAAGTAAAGCAAACAAACCAAAACATGAAAACAAATTATTAAAAAAGGTTAAAAAAGTGAATGAACATTGACTGTACGATGTTTCACTACAATTTAACGGTTGAATTATGTTATATCAAAAATAGGGAAAATAATAATCATCAATCAGAGTGGCGCAGCGGAAGCGTGGTGGGCCCATAACCCACAGGTCCCAGGATCGAAACCTGGCTCTGATAAGAGTGGCTTCCGAATTATATTTAAATCAATTTTTCTGTTTTATTCCTCCGTTCTCAAACCTGATTTGTTTACTTCACCTGAAAAATACAATTGTAACTATAATGTTATTAATTGTTTGATGGATAATTATGAAAGAGGTACAATGTGTGCTTACAAATATAAAAGAAAAACATAGAAATGTTATTACTAAAATTATTTGATTTACAAGTCGGATCCTGATTACAAATTTGTAAGTGATATGACGATAACTATATATGTTTCTATTTGGCAATCATTTAGATACTTCAAACAAAGAAATGTTAGTGCTCAGTACGTTTCTATTTGGTAAATAACTCACTCATTTTATTAGATTTAATGCAGATAAAACATACAAAAGTTAAAAAAAAATTGAAATCATTTGTATGCAAAGTCAGCATTCCATGATTACACGTCCAACATCATAAGACACTTAAGGGTCATACATATGAGAACATGTAATTCGAGTAGTAGTTATAAACACACTCAGATAGATGATTCATATAATTATTATGAATCAGTTATTGTAGGCTATAGTAGTTAACCTGCATGAGAGATTATCTTATTGGGTTATTAATTGACATATGTATATATACAGTATATTCGAAATAATGATTTAAGTATAAATTATTTACAATATTGTTGAAATATTGGTAGATCCAACTAATTAATTATGTGGTAGAATATATGTATTGTACATATTAAGTTCGGGTCCTATTAATTAATAGAAAAGGATTAGGCTTAAGCTAATATCTTTTGTATAATAGATGGCTAAGGATTATAGTTATGGTTACAGTTAATCATTATTCTAAACCCTCAAAGAACCCTAGCCTCCTCCCTATCCTCATCACCTTCTGTTTTCATCGAGCTACACCACAAGCAAACATCCCTCCAAGTTCAGGTTCATCTCCGAGAGAAGAAGAGAAGTTGTACGCTTCTCTAGTTGATGTCCGGTCTTTGGTTCGAGGCATACACACACATCCATGTGTGTGTGTTAGTTCGTGGTGGTTGTTGTTCTCTTAACGACACCTCGTCAGGTTCTAAAAAGTGTAAGGTGTGGCGTGGTATCACCATCAAGCCTTAAGCCATGACGTTTTTCAAAGCATGACTTAAGGCAGTAAATTTTTTATATAATTTATATATATATTTTATTATAAATTTATTGATTTATATAACAATTCATATATAATGTGATCCGGCTTTAGTACTTTACCGGAGAGGACAACACCGTGGGGTTCAATTTTATCCTTCTTAGGGGCCATCGAAGATATATTGAAATTAAGAACGAATGAAGAATTTAACTGAAAGAATAGAAAGATGAAATGAAGCAAAATGGGTAAACGAATTTGAAAAAGAAAGGGGTTAGGGGTTTATATATAGGGTGAGGTGAGGGGTTTGGTACGAAAGAGATCAACGATTGAAAATTAAAAAAGTAAATCGAACGGTTGTATTGTATCGACAGTTTAAGTTGCACCGCCACGATGAGGTTGTCTAATCAAATCAAAGAAAAATTGGGCGAGAAAGGACGTTAATGTGTCCGCATTAAGTGCGTACACTGACATAGTAGTAGTTGCAGAGTAGGTCCAATGAGAATATTCCACGTTATGACATACATGGCAGAAAGCAAACGACGATTTAAGAGATCTGAAAACAATGTGACTCTTTGAAAATTATAAGAATCTGAGAATATTCAAGTCACTGAAATATTAGAGATCTGAATTCTATATTTCAAACGCAGGGGCTTACAACTGATCATAAATTAGATGCCTTCATGTTGTCTACCGTGCACAAACCTAAAAGGTTTAGAGGTTCTTGGGCACCCATTTCATGATGGGTGTTGAGACTTCTGTTATATCAGTCTCCTTCATTCTCACTATTTTCCGGGTAGTAAAGAGATGTTTTGGAGTGACTGTGGGTCTTTCAGATTTTGAGGCCATCACTCGTTCATAAGTTTGATTCACACATTTTTTTTTGGCTTCGTGGTCTTTCCTACCACAGTGATAACATCTTCTTTTCTACACTTGTGATGAAGAGTATCTGATTTATGATTCAGACGGAGTTTCGGATTTTGGGAACGGATTTTAGGATTTTGTTTAGAAACATTATCCGTCTTGATGATTGCAGTTTCCTTGTCTTTCTCATTTTTCTTTCCATCCTTACCATTTGAGGGCTTTCCTTTGTTTTTCATCTTGGGTTCTACATTCTTTGGTGTTTTAGATTTCTCATTCTGAGGACTATTGGGAGTGGGGATAGAAGAAGTTACATCAGCTCTTTGGATACTTAATGAAGTATTTGATTCTTTAACAATGAAATTTTCTTTAGAGCTTGATCCTTTTGATTTCAGAGTGTAGTCTTTGGGAGGACCAAACATTGGTTTTCTGTAGTTTGGGTCTAACTTAAACACTTCAGGAAGTACAACAGCTGTTCTGTAGTTTCCTCGTAGGATAGCCTGAACCTGAGCTGGAACTTGTTCTTCTAACACTTGTTTTGTGAGTTCGGATGACTTAGACCAGGAGTCACAAATTTACTGTAAGGTTTCATTTTTCTTGATTAACTCTATGTTCTATTTCTTTAACGTTTCGTTCACTGTCTGAAGCTCTGCTATCTTAAGTTTGGAATCTTTCAGTTGGGAGGACTCTTGCTTACAATTTTCTAGTTCTTTAGTCATTTTGGTTATAGAGAGTTCTAATTCAGAGTGTCTATTATGAGCACATACTAAGTTACAAGTGAGTACCTGAAATAGAGATGACTGTTCCTCAGCAGGAGCTTTATTAAATCTTTGAACTTTTCTCAATGTTTCAGCATCCCATTTCCTTGAAGAAGAGGATTCCGGTTCTTCAGATTCTTCTTCCGTGGCCATCATACACTTGCAATCTTTGTAATCATTTGAATTCGTGTCAGATTCTCCTTTTACAACTGCAACTAACCCTTTAGCTGTTCTTTTATCACATGGCAGTTCTTCATCACTTGATTCGAAATCACTTAACCACGTTTAAGTGGTTGCTTTTAATTCATATGCCTCCTTTTCAGTTTTAGCTATCTGAGGTTTCAGTTTTTGATACTTTTTCTCAGTATCCTCATATCTCTTCTTGAAGTTTGAGTTGGGGCCGATGTGGGACATTACAAGACCTGATCTTTCATCGACTCTGCAGTCAGCTTTGAAATGATATGTTCTTCCGCATTTGAAACATATCAGCTCCCCCTTTTCATTTTGACCTTCAAGCTTATTTCGATTTAAAGCTCTTTTGTATCTTGTAGCAAGTAGAGCCATATTGTCTGCCAGGTAATTTACGTCATCACTTTCATATCCAACCAAATTAGGATCATGTTCCTCTAGATGCCCATCTTCAGCATCTTCAAAATGTTCATCATCAACATCATTTGGATCAACAATACTTTCAGCCTTTGCTTTTAACGCCCTTCTTGAGGATCTGGATGAGTTGGCAACAAGGGCATTGGAAGGAGAAGTATCATTCAGATTATCATACACTTGTTTTCTTTTTCAAAATTCATTAGTGTACCGTACAAACTGTTCATGTCCATATCTTTCATTTGAATGGTAGTCCTTAGAACAGTGGACATGACGGTCCATTCTTTGGGAAGAATTTCCATGAATTTGTATATCAGTTCCTGAGTCTCTTTTTGAATCCCAACTTCCCTTAATTCATTTATCAAAATAGTAAACCTTCTGTAGGACATTCTCAGATATTCGCCTCTAACGACCTTGAATGCTTCGTATTTTTGATTTAACATCACTTTCGTGCTAGCTTTGACTGCATCAGTTCCTTCGTAGGACGTTGTTAGAATATCCATATTTCTTTTACAGTTCTACATTCCTTCACCGTGATTAAGATGTGGTTTGGAAGAGAGGTTCGGAGTAGGAACCTAACTTAAGCATCCAACCCTGCTAATTTCTTATCAGCATCCGTCCATTGATCTTTAGGTTTATCTTCTTCCACATCAGATAATCCTAGATCTTCTTCATCTTCGTCATCACCTTCTTTCTTTTTCTTGGAGATGGATGTACTAGGAACAAACATTTTTGGAACATGCGGACCAAACATAAGAATTTCTTGGGTCAAGCATGTTGGTGTTCAGCAAAGCCCAAAAAACGTATTTTCCACATCCCAAAATCATCATCGGTGAAACCATGAGCATTAGTTTCTGACCCAAGGTTAATTTGAGATAATCTTTCACTCATTTTGATCAGTAAGTAAGTAGATCAACAATTATAGATTAATTGTCCCGCTCTGATACCAATTGTTAGTCACGTGATAAGTGATTTCCTATACTTATGCGATTATACTGATTAAAAAGTATGAACACTCAACAATAAATAATCTCTTCTTTATTTAATCAATAATGATTTAACAAAGTACAAGTAGCTGCGGAATAGCCAAGAACACGAATCCTAACTAAACTACTTGTGAGAGATATACAATTACAAATACTGTCTAAGACAAGTATTGATTAACAAATAATCAAACACAAGATCAGACACCTTTGTTACTTAGATTCAATTGATGAAACCAGTAACGAGAATGTATCACAAGTTGTTCACACTTTGCACAAGAATGTTTGAGCTGAGAAAGATTTTGCAGAGTGAGAACGTTGTTGGGTGCACACACGAATTCGTCCATCAAGTCCTTTATTTATAGTGTTTGCAAGGCGTGACAGCTAAGGGATGTACGAATTTGTCCACGTGTAAGAATCCCATTGGAATTAAGAATATATCATGGTACGAGCACTACTAACGGAATTCTGACAGTACTTTCTATCGTCTTGTGATCGCCGAGATCTTCTAGAAGATTTGCGTAGGATTCCCTTTGTCGGCGACTCACGATCTTGTGTAATACTTGTGTCTTTCTGTGTCACTGAAGCTTCAGACGTTAAGAGTTGTTTCGGATGTCCATGAGTATTTCAGGTACTGGGCTAGCTTCAGTGACCTTCACTAAGAGTTGTACTTAGAAGAGTATTTGTCTTCAAGAATCTACGTTATTGTCAAGTGTACGTTGAACCTACTACGGCTATCTGAACGGTTGATCACACTCTTATTCCGCACGGGGAACTGATCGTTGCTTCTATGGTTGTTCAGATATCGCAGCCAAGTGTAGAGCCTCTGAACGAATCAATTTCTCAGTTACTCACAATCAAAAGAACTAATCTTCAGACTGTCCTCTAACTATTGTATGTTTGTCTTCATTAAATCTATTTCCATGGGGTTTGCTTTCAGCGACCCAACAATGTTATTTATGAAAAAAATTTGGTTAGTGGAATGTTGATGTGACAAAAATAATATTCCTCTGATTCAAAATAAGTACTACACTTTGGGTTTCACAGTTTTTTAGGCAAAAGATTATAATGATAGTTAAATTAGATTAATTGAATGATTAGTGGATAATGGGTACCACACCTTTTGAATAAAGTGGAGTTAATGATGTTTAAAAGTAAAAACTAAGGATATATGAGTCATTTCACTTTGTTAAAGTAGATAGTTAGTGAGTGTGAGTCCTACTATTTTTTGTCAAATAAGGTAAGTTTTCAAAGTGTAGCTCTTATTTTAAATCATCTATATAAGGAAAGTGTAACACTTATTTTGAATCGGAGGAAGTAAGATATTGTGAGCTTAACCATTGAGGATATTGTAAGAAGAAAAAGTATGAAGAAATACGATTTCTCTTCTTTATTTCATTTCAGTTGTATATTGTTTTAGAAGCATAACCATATGATATTTGTTATTCTTTTCCTCCCAAATTAAGTATCCTTATATAGTTTTAATAAAGTGAAATAATTTGTGATCTTTATTCACTTAAAAATGAAATAATTTATTGTAATTTGAAAATGAACACTCACTTTTAGTGTTCGATTATATACTAATTTTAGTGCGTGGTGTGATTTTTAATTATCAGACAAACTCACACGCTGCAGCCATATTAAAATCTATCTTTTGACTAATTAGTGTGTCCACTTTAATAAAAGGGTTTTGATAATGATTAAGTACTGTCAATAGACACGCATCAGAAACTTGTACATCAATCTATAACTACCCCTTAAATTTTAGGAACCACTTCCTCTCATGAAATAATGTACAACTTTTATGTGCTTAGAGACAGCCCTAAAAGACGTCATTATCAAAACCCTTAATAAAATAGTAAAAGTAGCACGAGTAGTTGAACCAATGTTTTAAAAAACGTAAAGTGTGGTGTGACAACACCATTAAGTTTCAAGCTATGGAGTGTCATGGCGTTTTTCAAATTGTGTCTTTTCTCGCTAATTTTTTTATATTATTTATGTATACGTATATGTATATTAAGTTCACAAAATTTTATAAATTTATTGATTTATATATAATTCATATATTAAGTTAAAAAAAACTTAATTTATAATTATATATGTAAGCATTTAAAAAAAACTCAAATTTCAAAACGCACTACAAAAAAACTCGTGATAAAACACGACTTATGCTGCTTTATCGTGTCTTATCTTACGTCATCACTCATATCATGGGTTATTTCATAACGTGAGGTCGCGCATCACGCCTTGACTAACCTTTTAAAACCATGGCTTGAACACAAGCTATAACATGTGTAATGATTATCTCCAATTAAATTATTTTGAAACACTTAAAATGAAAAGTGTATAACTTATTTTGAATCGGAGGAAATATAACATTTTTGGCACACTTAGGTCCTGTTTGATTTGCATTCAAATCTCAGATTCAGACTCAGATTTCAGATTCGGTCCAATCATAGTGTTTGATTTTGTCACTTTTCATCTAACTCGGTCGGAATATCAGATTCGGTCCAAAATTAATTGTTGATTCAGTCGGATTCAAAAAAACCTTAGACTCAGTCTCTTTTTGCCTAATCTGAGTTCGTTCAGCAATGGTCAAGAGAGAGATCTTACCAGGGAACATCGGTGATCGATTTGCAGGTGAATCGGCTCCGGCAATTCAAGATGGAGCCATGGAGTCATGGAGATATAGACCAGAAATAAGAAGATGGAAAAGATGAAATCCGGTGGGTGCCGGCCAAAATAAAGAGAGGAATAGGGTTTTAATTTTTTGTTTTGATCGACAATGACCTACTTCTTGTAGGGTTTAAGAATTTTATTTTGAATGCATGGCCCACTTCTAGTTTTTAAATATAGAATTAAATGGTTAATGAGTTAGTGATATAATTTTAGTAAATTAACATTTTTATTTATACGTATAATAAAATAATAAAACTTAAATATTTATATTAAAGTTTTAATTTATTTAAACTTTAGCTAGAATTATTTATGTTATTACTAAGTTATATTTCGTAAAAATTCACGTGTTATCATAATTTTAATGATCTTAATTTAATATTGATAGTAGGATTTGAAATTATTTTTCATCAATTAGCACATTTAATTAGCAATTTAATCAAACACATGGATTCAATTAGAAGTTCGGACTCAATCCGCTTATGACTCAATCAAATTCTGATTCAATCCACATTAACTCAATTAAAAACTATCAAACGACCCCTTACTCACATAAGTTATGCACTCACTAAAATTGATATATTTAAGGGTAGTGATTTTGATACATACAAATTACTTCTCACACCACACTGTATAACATTTAAAGCATATTATACAAGTACTATAAATCAGTGGTTGTAATGTATAACATACTTTATGTGGTTTCAAAATCACCTCCCTATATTTAACCGTTATTAGTTTCTTAGCGCCAAAATGTTTTCTATCTTTGAACTCAAGATCAAATATCAGAATTGTGTACGGACAAATTCAGAAAAAGACAAACGAAATGACAGAAAAAAACACATCAGCACCTGTAGATCCTTTCTTATCCTTTTTCCATTGTCCACAAATTATTCGCCAGGTGTCACAATCTGTAGCCATATTCCACCAATATTCTTAATTTTAAAGTGGATAGAACTATAGTCATTTAGTTAGGCCCATTAAGGCCCACAACAAAATTTTAAAATCATCTAGAAAGTGCTCTGGTGAGATGATGGGCCAATAACGCCGGTGCACTCAGGTGAGGTAAATGTCCCTCCACGTTCATCATCTCCACCGTGTTCCGCCCTCCAAGGTGTTCCTTCAAGTACATCGCAACCGACGCCGGCACCGATACGTCTTTTGCCGTTTGGATTATACAGCACGGCACCTTCACTAACCCTAACACTCCTCTCAAATCGCTGTTGAACACTGTTCTAGATACGAATAGTGAAATGTCCGGCCGTACGTTGAATAACGTCCGGCTGAATTCACGTACTGCCGCCGGTACATCGGCGCCGACTGCTAACGGAGCGAATCCGTTCACCCAAGCTTCGTAATTCGCTTCCATTGCTAGGAAAACTTTCTCGACTTCACCTTCTTCGAATCCGCCATGGTAATCCTTATCGTTTAAGAATCTGAAATTAGGTCAAAATTGAGCATTAATCAATAAGCAAATCAGGAACAATTATGCTACAATTCACCTCTGGATGATCATAATTTGCATTTAATCAGATTAACAGTATAAATTTTATCGAATTCGATTATCATAATTTACAATTATTCTAAAACACATGTAATTAACCAGCTCAACATTCACATAATTGATTCAGCCTCCGTTTCCGGAGCATATTCGATGTAATTCGATCGTACCTTGGAGAAGCGCCGATGAGGATGAGTTTAGTGAACAGCTCCGGTCTGCGAACGGCGGCGAGGATTCCGATCATCGTCGAAAGCGAATGACCGACGAAGTAGCACCGATCGACGCCGAGAGAATCAAGGATTTGGAGAAGATCATCAACATAGGCGTCAAGTGAGTTGTAGCGATGGAAATCGAAGTAGTCAGGGTTGACGCTGCCGGCGCAAACGAGGTCGTAGAGAATAACTTTGTAGTGAGTTCGGAAGTACGGAAGAATGCGACTCCATACCGACTGATCGGTGCCTAATCCGTGCGAAAATACCAGAAACTTCTTGCCGGAGCCGACGACTCTGACGTTGAGTGCGTCTAAAAGACTCGGGCCCATCGGAGAGGAAGATAATGGAAGTATTTTTATTATTTAGTTAGGTGCTATATGAAAACATTATCTGCTTATTGTGAAGGGAGGAGTTGTGTTATCGAATATTTATAGCGAACCAAAGTGAAGCATTATCCATTTTAGTGGGACGCACCAACCATTTTCCATCGTTCACACGCAAAGCAAATATTTCTATGATTCAATTTCATATAAGATGAGTGCTAACAGTTTCATTAGGGATGAGATATAGAACAAAAAATTAAATTTAGACATGTACCGAATCGGAACTGGGTAGAACCTGATTAATAAAAATCAGTCTAGTCCTACTTTTATACTCCATCCGTCCCATAAAAAACTTCCCATTTGGTTTTGTACACGTTTTTAACTGATAGTTAGTAGTGGGGTTATTGATAGTACTTTTGATTAAAATATTAGGTTGGGTTTGAGAAAGAAAGATAGTTAGTGGATATTAGTGGTAGGATCTTTAGTTATAATAGTTTTTTATTGTGTGGAGTTCATCAAATATGAGAAATGAAAAGTTTTCTATGAGACAAAAATTTAGAATGAAATGAGAAGTTTTTTGTAGGACAGAGGGAGTATGAAATTAGGTCTTGGTAAAAGTTGGACCCGATACCCGAACCGATTTTATTAATCTTGTTCCATTCGGTTCTGATTCGGTATGGATCCGAGTTCAATTTTTTTATTTTATATAACATCCCTATTAACCACCACCACGGTGTGGCACCACGACCCCCACCATTGCGACCACATCCCCACACTACTTGCTCTAATAGTTGTAAATACTCAAAAGAATGTTTTATTCAAAAAATTTTTAACGACGAGTTAGTAAGTTAGTGGTTTGACATATGCAGTGATATCCAAGCGGGCAATATGCATTACTCGAATATATCTCCTTTTTTGTGGGAATAAATCCCACCACCCTGTTTCTCCAAATGAATGCCCCTAAAAAGTCTTGAACTCAAGACCTCTTTAAGGCAACCCCCAAGACAACCCTTGGTGGATGTTTTATTCACTTAGACAAGTCTAATTAGCCTAAGCTTTTATGCTAAGCTATAAAAAAGGAGAAATGATATTTAGTCATATCATTTGGTCATACTCATAGTCCTACCTATTTGATAGGATGTCATGTGTAATCCACTAATTCTCTCTCATAATATTATGAGAATTGATTTTGCTACCACAATTTTTAATGGTTATACCATACAGTACAGATTTTACAGCTAACTGTACAAGTATATTAAGCATTGGTTGTGGTACATACCTTAAAAGTTGTGGTAGGAAAATCACCCCCTTAATATTATCCCTTAATTTTAACACATGTACTCATCTAATGAGTAAGACTATCAGTAGGACCAAATTGTATGACTAAATACCATTACTCATAAAAAATATGCGATAAATCTATTTTGGCCATTTGGGAAAAATGCAAATACATTTGTCTTTATTTTGGAAATATATTTACAACTATCAGTCTATCACAAAGTATTTGTGATATTTAGTAACAACTTTGTAAAGTTTTGTTATTATTAAATGCACTTCACCTATCTGAACTTTGTCGAAGTTATTTGTCAAAAAAAACATAGCATGTAATGTTAATAAGAAATATTTTTATTACCAGATTCAGTTATATATATTTCATATTTTTTATATTTTTTTGACCACTAACTATATTCTTGGGACAAGTATCAATGTTTTTGGACATATTCACTTTTTAAAAGATTTAGTGTTGAATCATTTTAAGGAAAAATCAATCAAAGATTCTGTTTCTAGAGTAACAATTTCTGTAGGAGTTGTTATACTGTGTTCTCTATTAAATTATTAAATTTTTATACTCTTTTGATCAATATATATATGAGTATTAAGAGAACTAGTGGATTATATGTGTAAATAATATTATAAATAAAAATATGAAATAAAAAAATTTAATAAGAAATAGTACAATTTTTTCTTGTGTAGACCTAATGGATTAGACTTATATATGTGCATATTAAATTAGAAATTCTACTGTAAAAAAAGTTTAAATATAATACAGAGAACAGATAAAATTGCTACATTCACATCAATTATGAGTTAAAATTATAAAGTCTTTCATAACTACTAAGCTACATACCGGAGGCCTGTGCACGGTCCAAGAACCGGACCGGACCGATTAGGACCGAGAACCGAAAAAATGAATTTTTCCGGACCGAGAACCGAAAAAATGAATTTTTACGGACCGAGAACTGAACCGATGATGCTCGGAACCGGCCGGAACCAAACCGCACCGAGAACCGAGGTAGTTTCTTTGATTTTTTTTTTCTGTTTTTCTCGGTTTTGGACCTAACCGGTTGAACCGATTGGGACCGAGAACCGATTTTTCATAAAATTTAGAACCGAGAACCGAACCGATGTAACTCGGTTCGGTTCGGTCCGGTCCGGTCCGGTTCTACGGTCCCAGTTGGTTCTCGATCCAATTTGCACATACCTAATAATAATAGGTTTTGAAAATGATATTAAGCCTAATTGAAAGCTAACTAATTAGTTATTTCCAACTAGAGACAAGACTTGTCGTGACATTTATAAATAAAAATAATTAAAGGACATGATACACTATATTACGATGATTTAATGCAAAGGAAATCCAACCATAACAAAATTATGTAAAATCCAGGACAACTAGGATATCATATGTAGTTTTTTATAGCTCACGCACCGCCGTAAGGGGCGTTAAAGCCAAATGGAAACCGCCAAACGACACTGCCATCATCGCTGCCAACCAATTAACATTTGTTTAATGATTTTTATCTATTTTCTAATTTGCAATGTCCAAAACCTTTTTCCTAATTTTTTCTTAAAATTAACCAAATTTTACCTATAAATACATTCATTTTACACTCTTTTTAACCCACAACATTCAATCTCCCAAAGATACATCCACTTTCAAATACAATGTCTAACCCAAATGTGCATTTACTTCATCGTCTTCTTCTACCTCCACTTCACCATCATCTACCTCGGTTCCACACCGTTTACAGCAATGACCCAAGAACAATTAACACTTCTCTTTAACTTCAACAGCAAATATTCCAACATTGTTAGGAATATTATTATTAATATTCATAGATGATTTGATTATGTCAAAACTATTAAACTACAAGGACCTAAGTCGGTATTATAAAGTTCAAGATTTGAAAAAAGATTTAGGAGATAATCATTAATGTAAAAAGATATAGTATATCTTTATTAGTTTAAAAGATTTAGCATTATCTTTTCCTTGTAAGTCTTGGGTTTTCTAGTATATAAAGAAACCTAATGACATAGAATTAGATGTTCTTAGAACCCACGTTTTAACGTGTTTGTGTGTAAAACCTAAGCCTCAAGATCGTATGATCCTGTTAACCAAAACCGTTCTACATATTTATATGTAGAATTGGGGCTTTTAGTAATCATTGTACATAGAAGATGATGATGAAACCTTGTTTAGCTATACAAATCTGTTTATCTAATTCCGCAATTTTATGTTTTGTATATGCTTATTCCAGATAAGAACTAACTATTCTTGAGCCTAAAGATCTACGTTTATGAAGAGTTGTTCAGATCTTCACAATTGGTATCAGAGCCTGGTGGCTCAAGATCTGGAATGAAACAAGGATCAAGCGATAATTTCTCACAATTGATCAAAGGTTAGTAATGCATAATAAATCAGTTGAATTTTTTTTCATAAAAAAAAAATTCGAATCATTATTCTTATTATCAAAGTCCTAATGATGAATGATAAATAAGCTCATCATGTGTATTAAATGGACAAAACGAGAAGGGAGTTCTAAGTTTGACCAAGTCCGATATAGGGTATATAGAGGATCTAAATTGGTTTCTAAATGAAGAAATAGTAGAGAATTATGATGATGTTGGAAATTCCGTTATTGTAGAAAACAATATTATATCAAATATATATTGTCTATGGATTTTGATGATTTGGGATTGCCTCAAACTGTTGCTGATTTATTTAAAAAGAAAGATTCTTGGAAATTTCAAAGTAGATAATTATCAAGATTTGTTTGAATTTTAGCACAGCTAGGTAGTATAGGTAAAACGTAATGCCATCGTTAATACTGATGTGAAACACTTCTGCTAATCACTTCGAGAGTTAAAACTTATGTTGGATGTTTCTGTTGATCAATATTTATACTGCTGACCAAAGTTACTACTGGTCAGTAGTAACACAATTACTACTGCTACATGTTGGTGCTGACTCGATTACTACTGCTATATCGTGTATCATGATTTACTACTGATCTTGTTTCAACTTGTTACTGCTCCTAATACCAATACACTACTGATCAGTAGTATGTCTCGATTACTACTGATCCGATGCTCAATTCCGATTTTACTACTGGTAACACCAATTTACTACTGGTCCGATTCGAAAATACTACTGATCAGTAGTAAATGAAGAATCACCACTACTGATCAGTAATAGACTGAAATTTTTACTACTGCTGCGTTGACTGATAAATTATTCAACAGTATTGACCGGAAAAAAAAAAATTTTTGAAGAATTTTTTTTTACTGATTTCTTCCATACAACTGATACATCATATTTTGGAAAGCATGTCACACACCATGCTCATTCCATACCACGGTTTATTGATCGTATCTGATAATAATGTGAAACGAATCACATTATTCACACAGGTTGAAGGCATGATAAAGATAAAGGAAAGTTTTATTTGTTACATATTTGATCTTTATCAATTGATTACAGAAGATAATTGATTATATTTTATTTGAAAAAGAAGTGGAAAGTCTTACTACATAAGATGTTATGTATTGTTGTAACTGCACTTCAACAGAATCTTAACGAAAAGATCTGATTGAAGACTAAGATGTCCTTCATACAAGATATGATGTTGCTGATTACTATATTTAGACGGAATGTGATGCTTAGTTTGAGTTTCTACTTCAACTTCAAATAGAAGATAGTTGGTTTTCAATGTAATTAATATAGCCTTGAAGAACACAAGAATGATATCACACTTTTAGGGGAAGAAAAAGTGTTGATCATTCAAGGGGAAGTTCAAGTTTCTCGGATTAATTTGATTATGTCAAAAAGGGGAAGAGACTTGAAGATTCCTAGCTAATTCTATAAGTTTTGTCAAATCAAATAGGGGAAGATTGTTAGGAATATTATTATTAATATTCATAGATGATTTGATTATGTCAAAACTATTAAACTACAAGGACCTAAGTCGGTATTATGAAGTTCAAGATTTGAAAAAAGATTTAGGAGATAATCATTAATGTAAAAAGATATAGTATATCTTTATTAGTTTAAAAGATTTAGCATTATCTTTTCCTTGTAAGTCTTGGGTTTTCTAGTATATAAAGAAACCTAATGACATAGAATTAGATGTTCTTAGAACCCACGTTTTAACGTGTTTGTGTGTAAAACCTAAGCCTCAAGATCGTATGATCCTGTTAACCAAAACCGTTCTACATATTTATATGTAGAATTGGGGCTTTTAGTAATCATTGTACATAGAAGATGATGATGAAACCTTGTTTAGCTATACAAATCTGTTTATCTAATTCCGCAATTTTATGTTTTGTATATGCTTATTCCAGATAAGAACTAACTATTCTTGAGCCTAAAGATCTACGTTTATGAAGAGTTGTTCAGATCTTCACAAACATCATCCAAACATCCCCGACGAACAAAAAATTACGACATCTAACGAAATTGTTATGGAAACACAACCACAAAATGAGGTATTGGAGATCGACCCCAATGAGCTAACTCGGTCTGAGAGCATCTCCAATGAGAGTTTTTTTAAAAGTTTTTTACTATTTCAATTAGTAGCTTTTCAATGTTTGTTGTTTTTAGTAACCTTTTAATAAACCGCTTTTAAAAGCTTTTTACTATTTCAATTAGTAAGCTTTTTCTCTAACCTTTTAATAAACTTTCAATGTTTGTTGTTTTTAGTCACTATGTTTAATAGCTTTTCATTTTAAACCTTAGATATAGTTTTATACTTATGTTTTTTTATATTTGCAATTTAATATTTCTATCTATTTCAATATTAATGTCAATTATCATAATATTTTTATATGAGACATTTTAAAAACTATTAAGTTTTATAAGATGTCAAAAAAATTGTCAAATCATATATAAGGGGTATTTATAAAATATTTGAGATAGATAAAAGTAAGTTAGAAGTATTATAAAAGAAATAGCTTTTGGAAAAGTTAACCATTAGAGATGTTATTTATGAATAGGTTTTTGATTAATGGAATGTTGATGTAATAAAAATAATAAGCTATTGTGAGGTTAACCATATGCTCTGACCCAATCTAACATTCTCCTGGTGTCCACGAAAATTTGGACACTTCGGGAAGTGGTTCAACAAAAGACAAATTCAAAAAAATAGTCTCGGTGGAATTGTGGGAAGAGTGATATTTGAAAAAAGAACATCTCGACATCTCGTGTAGAGTGGGTTTAGGAAAAAAGTACAAGGTGTTGATATTTCTCGACATGAAAACGAAATTTTTTGTTAAAGGAAGATTTGGCTATGATCGAAGAAGAGAGAAATTCTTAAACGGGCATATTCCTTTGGCAAAGAGACCTTTGGTGCCGGAGGTGGTATGATTTGGCGAGTTTTGGTGTCGCTGAAGTACGTTTGGCGTGGTTTAGCAGGACCACACCTTGGCCTCTAATAATATCCTATCGCTAAAATAACTATAATATTAATATTATAACAATGCTACCACATCTTACTAGGGGTGTCAAATTTATACCGAATAAAACCAGCCAACATGCTACCAACTATACCAATAATATTTGGTAGCCAATATGTTGGTAGCCAACATGTTTGGTTGGTAGTACCGTACCAATTGTGTAATCATGGTACGGTAATGGTACAAAAATTTTAAATACCATGGTATACCGTACCAACCAAGATATATATATTATATGATTTTTAGTTTAATATATTATACCAAACTAGCAACCTATTTGCCCAAGATTCCAATTAAATATTAAAGTATATGATATTTTATTTAAATTATAGATGTGCCCAAAAAATATCTCTGAAACTAATATAATATAATAACACATACTTATTTTATCATGGAAACTAAAAATACCTTTGAAAATATAATATTTTATCTCTACATTCACATAAATCAGTGATTCAGTTACGACAAGATAGCTACATCTTTTATTACTTTATCGTACTAGATTATGTCTATATAGCACATAACATATTATATCATTTTGCTTATTTTGTTTCCATGTTCGGAACACTTGTTAATATGTTTAACTGATCGATAATGATAAAATATCATTGTTCTTTTGTTATTAATTTTTTTAATTTCATATGAGTTAGTGATGTTGGTATATATCATTACCAATTTGTACCAACCAAGATTGTTGGTAGCCAAACAAATTGGTACCAAGTAAACTTGGTATGGTAATGGTAGCTAAATCAGTGTACCAATTATAGTTGGTACGGTACACGGTATGAAAAAAAAAATATGTGGTACCGTACCATGTTCACCCCTACATCTTACACCCTATAGCTAAAATAATTATAATATTAATATTATAACAATGCTACAACATCTTACACTCTAACAATATGATCCAAAACTGGTGGCCGATTAAAATAAATTTTAACTATGATAAAGTAATAAGAGATATATCTCATACTAAAACTTTTGATCTTTCACAAAGTTTTAACATAATATTTTATCTATTGTTTGGAAAAAGATGCTGAGATCCATAAACGTGTTAGTTGTTACAACTAGTCTTGCTAGTTCGGAATGGTACAATTAGTATCCAATTGAATTTCTGACATCAGTAGTTATAAGTTTCAAATTCATTATTAGCATAATATGTACGTTTTTATTGTCTTTTCAAGAAAAAATGTTGGCATGGAACCTTATTTTGACCATGAACTAATTACTAGTTTACACAACATATTTGCAAGAAATTAATTATGCCCGAGTGACAGTTTACTTTGTAGGTTTTCTCTTCCTATAAATTTCTTTAACAACAAACCCACGTTCCCTCTAAACTACTCGTAAATTAACTAAGTTGATATATTTTCGTGCACTAAGTACTTAGAACAAACATAAAATGTTATTAAAAATAAAACATGTACGCTTTAACAAAAACTAGTATATTCTTTCTAGATCAGTGATGTGATTTTGATAAACGAGAACATGATATGAGATCATTCGTGGAGGAAGATAAGTTGGATGGTGTCCACACAAGCCACTCTAGAAAAGGCTACACCATTGATGTCGTTTCGATCTAAATACTCCCCTACCCTACTCCTAGCATAATTTTTCATAACTCTGACGTCAGATGGTTGAAACGGTCTTTTTTGTATAAGAATCGTTACAACCAGATGACGTTAAAAGAATATAAAAGTTAAATTTTTATTTATATTATAAGAGGATAAAATACCTAATATTTATGATTGTGTTTGAGGAAAAGACAATTGTTGATAAGAATGAAGTAAAAGGGGCATGATGATAGTGTAGAAGATGATATGCACTTGGATGTACCCTTTAATAAAAAGAAGAAAAAACAGAGTGTGTTAGATAGAGACGCGGAAACAAGAAGATGAGGGACCATGATTGATGATGATTTGAGTTGAGTTGAGTTGATGTGCGGTTATCAGGCATCTGGTTCTGGATCACATACTTCAAATGATGAAGGGCCCCTCCCCCCACCCCCAATCCCCTACTCTTTTAATTTTGTTAAATCTTATTGGCTCATATTGGATAATTAACATATAACATTTGTATTTATATAGTATTTGGATTGGGGTGATTTATGCACTATACTTTTTAACTCATAGAACACAATCACTGTTTGATGTAATTGTACCGTTTACAATAATATTTGTACGCTGTGATGTATAAAGCAAAAGATATGATGCAGAAAGTAATCCCCATTTGGATTTGAGTTTTGATGATGATTATATGTAAATTGAATAACTAGCATAGTACCTATATTATATTTCAACGGATAGAATACATTTTAGTAATCTGAACTTGACATAGTACTAGATTCTCTACTAATTATTAAAGATTTAGAGGTGTAACATTGTATTCTAAACAAAATAGTCGATTTAGTATCATGACTCATTAATTTGACTGTGTTTTCTTACTTGACTTACTTTCTTTAGAGTTTTTGACGGACTAAAAACTATAAGTTAATCTCAATATATTGATATTAGAAGGAAGTCACGTGAGAAAATAATACCAAATTAGTAAGTTAATGTATTAAATTGATAATTTTGTCAAGATCAGGATACCATGTTGTACTTTTTATTAGTTTAGTGTAGTAGAAGATCCAATCTACTAAGTTTAGAGTATTAAAATATATTTTGATCTATTAAGAATTAATATAAAAATTAGTTAACTACTAATTTAAGAAAATAGTGTAAAAAAATTCACAATCCATTTTCTTATATGAAATGTACCATCTTTCAGAAATGTAGATATAAATGATATAAATGATCAAGTGAAAATCAAACAAATATTATTAATGAAAGTTAAACCCAAACTCAAGATCATCAAATTAATATTGTAGTTAGTTTAAAGATTAATTGCATTGCTCCCATATATATAGTAGCAATCTGTTTTAAATTAGAGGATATATGTAATGCAACAATACTTAATTTTAAGGGCCTAGAAACATGACTAAATGTTTTATATAGTGTAAATATAAGAATAAGGAAAATTTAGTAACAAACGGTGAGGTATAGTAGCAAGTAGGGCTGTCAAAACTTGGCACGACACGACAAAAATACACGAAACGAAACGAAACGAAATTGGTACGAAATCGAAATTTGAATTCGTGTTCGTGTCGTGTAAAACAAACACAAAGTCGTGTCGTATCCGTGTTCAGAGATTAACACGAAATTGACACGATAGTTATGATTTTGTCGTGTTTTGTCGTGTTTGTCGTGTTTTGTCGTGTTTTGTCGTGTTTTTAGCATGTACTCCCTCCGTCCCTTAACAAAGTTCCCATTTTAATTGGGCACATGTTTTTAGGAGTTAGTTAGTGGTGGGGTCTTGGTAATAAATTTGATTAAAATATAAGGTTATTCGGAGAGAGAAAGTGTTTTTAAAAGATTGTTAGTGGTGAAGTACATGGTAATAATATTATTTTATTAAGTGGGTCCCTCTAATTTGAGAAATGGGAACTTTATTTTGGGACAAGTATTTTGATAGAAATGGGAACTTTATTAAGGGACGGAGGGAGTAGTAAGTAAGAATTTGACATATTTGTTATTTATCTCGTATTGTCGTGTTAGTCGTGTTTATCGTTTTTTAACTGTTGTTCGTGTTAGCAAAATAAAACACGACTTCGTGTCGTGTTGTTTTCGTGTTGAACGAATTCATGTCGTGTCGTGTTACCCAAAAACACGAAACGATAACACGATTTGACACCCCTAGTAGCAAGAAACTCCAAAGTATGTTTCAATTTGAATCTTGCAAGCTCCAACTCCTTTGGCCAAGTCCCCATCTTCTATTGTGTTGAAATTATAATAATCAAATATTGAAGATATTTTTATCATATAACAAATTAGTAGATAAAATAAGTCTAGATGCATGACATTTTATTTTTGACAGTGATAAATAATTAATTATATAGTTGATATTTTCTTAAGAGTCATGAGTTATGAGCAAAGGACGTGTAAGATTTGTTACCTAAGGAAATTGGTACGAAATCGAAATTTGAATTCGTGTTCGTGTCGTGTAAAACAAACACAAAGTCGTGTCGTATCCGTGTTCAGAGATTAACACGAAATTGACACGATAGTTATGATTTTGTCGTGTTTTGTCGTGTTTGTCGTGTTTTGTCGTGTTTTTAGCATGTACTCCCTCCGTCCCTTAACAAAGTTCCCATTTTAATTGGGCACATGTTTTTAGGAGTTAGTTAGTGGTGGGGTCTTGGTAATAAATTTGATTAAAATATAAGGTTATTCGGAGAGAGAAAGTGTTTTTAAAAGATTGTTAGTGGTGAAGTACATGGTAATAATATTATTTTATTAAGTGGGTCCCTCTAATTTGAGAAATGGGAACTTTATTTTGGGACAAGTATTTTGATAGAAATGGGAACTTTATTAAGGGACGGAGGGAGTATTAAGTAAGAATTTGACATATTTGTTATTTATCTCGTATTGTCGTGTTAGTCGTGTTTATCGTTTTTTAACTGTTGTTCGTGTTAGCAAAATAAAACACGACTTCGTGTCGTGTTGTTTTCGTGTTGAACGAATTCATGTCGTGTCGTGTTACCCAAAAACACGAAACGATAACACGATTTGACACCCCTAGTAGCAAGAAACTCCAAAGTATGTTTCAATTTGAATCTTGCAAGCTCCAACTCCTTTGGCCAAGTCCCCATCTTCTATTGTGTTGAAATTATAATAATCAAATATTGAAGATATTTTTATCATATAACAAATTAGTAGATAAAATAAGTCTAGATGCATGACATTTTATTTTTGACAGTGATAAATAATTAATTATATAGTTGATATTTTCTTAAGAGTCATGAGTTATGAGCAAAGGACGTGTAAGATTTGTTACCTAAGGAAATTGGTACGAAATCGAAATTTGAATTCGTGTTCGTGTCGTGTAAAACAAACACAAAGTCGTGTCGTATCCGTGTTCAGAGATTAACACGAAATTGACACGATAGTTATGATTTTGTCGTGTTTTGTCGTGTTTGTCGTGTTTTGTCGTGTTTTGTCGTGTTTTTAGCATGTACTCCCTCCGTCCCTTAACAAAGTTCCCATTTTAATTGGGCACATGTTTTTAGGAGTTAGTTAGTGGTGGGGTCTTGGTAATAAATTTGATTAAAATATAAGGTTATTCGGAGAGAGAAAGTGTTTTTAAAAGATTGTTAGTGGTGAAGTACATGGTAATAATATTATTTTATTAAGTGGGTCCCTCTAATTTGAGAAATGGGAACTTTATTTTGGGACAAGTATTTTGATAGAAATGGGAACTTTATTAAGGGACGGAGGGAGTAGTAAGTAAGAATTTGACATATTTGTTATTTATCTCGTATTGTCGTGTTAGTCGTGTTTATCGTTTTTTAACTGTTGTTCGTGTTAGCAAAATAAAACACGACTTCGTGTCGTGTTGTTTTCGTGTTGAACGAATTCATGTCGTGTCGTGTTACCCAAAAACACGAAACGATAACACGATTTGACACCCCTAGTAGCAAGAGTTTGGAATTCTCCAAACTCCAAAGTATGTTTCAATTTGAATCTTGCAAGCTCCAACTCCTTTGGCCAAGTCCCCATCTTCTATTGTGTTGAAATTATAATAATCAAATATTGAAGATATTTTTATCATATAACAAATTAGTAGATAAAATAAGTCTAGATGCATGACATTTTATTTTTGACAGTGATAAATAATTAATTATATAGTTGATATTTTCTTAAGAGTTATGAGTTATGAGCAAAGGACGTGTAAGATTTGTTACCTAAGGAAGTTGTCGGTATTCCCCAACAAGTGCACAAGTTCCACATGCCTGCCTACAAAGTCAAAAAGGCAACCAACCCCCATTTCCATTATCCAAGCTAGTTCTATTTAATCTTATCATTTTTTCAAAATCATCAAGGGCCAATTTTAACAAAGTGGAATCAACTTTTAGGTGTAAAAGTTGTGGATAATAGTAAAATCATTTTATTATTATTATTTGTTTTTTTTTTTTGGTAAAATTAAGTTAACTTGTTTTACGAACCGATTAATTTCAGTGCAATCATTCATTTTGCTGATAGCTCATAGTTGGTGGATGTGAACCTCTGTAGCCATAGGGGGTGGGGGGGGGGGGGGTAGGGGTGTCTCTGAAGGATTGAACTTGAAAACTTACGAGAATTTCACATTTTTAAAGATATCAATCTTTACCCAAGTCCTACACTATTGTGGTTTAGTAAAATCAACCTTGACTTAAAATATATATATTTACTTTATATATGATTGGACCTGGGTTATCAGTTAATATTCTTTTAGTTTAGTTTTTATATTCCTCTATAACGTACACAACCTATACAATTAACTGAAATTTTTTTCAAAAGATAAAAAATGGACACCTAAAAAAGTTGTTGATATGTAACAAAAACATTCACAACATCAAACTTATTCAGATCAATCACTGATTTTGTAATGCTTAGACGTTCATGCAGACCAACATAAGATGAAATAGATATCTATGGCTTTTAAACATTCACGTTTAATCGACGAGAACCTGACGTTTCGTTTAGGATTATTCTTTCTAGTTGATATCCCATCAAACCAACATAAAGTCTATAAAGACTAGTTTCCCGTCAGTTACTTTCAATTGTTGTTGGTAAAACAGACACCAATGGCACATGAGTGTCGGTTGAAAACTTTAGTTTCTAGCTTCGTTAGCCGAAAGAGGGAAGGAAAGAAATTTGTGGGCCCAATTTATTTTGTGTGTATTATGTATAAAATAAAGAGTTAATTACACCAATGGTCCTTATGGTTTACATCAAATTTCACTGATGGTCATTTAATTTCAAAAATTACACTGATAGTCCTTATTTCTGAAAGGTTTTACACCCATAGTCCTTTTGGCTAAACGGGGTTAGAAATAAGGACTAAAGGCGGTTGCAAAAATTACATTGTGGGTGCAAAACCTTTCAGAAATAAGGACTAACGATGTAATTTTTGAAATTAAAGGACGATTGGTGAAATTTGGTATAAACTATAAGGATCACTGGTGTAATTTACTCTAAAATAAATAATTTGTTGGACCTAAAAAACTGAAGTAAATGTATATTGTTAGTAAGAGTATGTTAGTTTGAATGTCAGTTGATATAATAATGTTTTCACAAAAGTCAAAGTGTTAGATAATGATAACAGTTGGAAGTTATCTAACAGTATTCCAAGAACCACTTGTCATAGACTCATGGCCACGTTAACATGGGACCGTTATCAAACTTCCAATGGTACGTTGTAGAAGTAACTACCATAATCGTCGGCAATACCAAGTTACACTTGTCATCGACCAACATCACTTCTTTAAACTTGGATACTATTCAAACCCGACCGAAGATAGAATGAGTAGTCTTTCAAAGATTATACGGTTAGCATTCGATTTATACTTTAGTGATATAAGGTTAAGTTTACACAATTACACGAAAAGAATGTTCTATGCTAAACTTGGAGAATACGTTGAAAAAAAATTCTGTAAGCAAGTTAAATATTATCGAGTTGTAATATGAAAAAAATCACTTTATACTTTGACTTTATACGTTTGTAATATTTAATTAATTGATATAATTAGTAAATATTTAACATAAGAATATAAGCTTAATTTATTTAAATATACGACACTTATGTCTTCACATAATACATTCAAAATTAGCTTGATATCGGTACATCATATTTTATTGTTTTCAATATCAATTTAGAGTTGCGTTAAGGAGGTCCATTATTTTTACGAAGTCCCGAGGAACAAATCTCAACCATTGATTAATAAGATTAGATGGTCAAGATTAATCACATATTTTATACATTGAGGAGTATTTTGGTCATTTTAAAAAAAGTATTAATTTTTATTTTAGAATTATTAATTTTTTTTAATTTTTTAAATTTTTATTATTATTATTTTAAATTTTTTTTATTATTATTCATTAATAACACATTATGTGATTGAATACTGAATCACATGTGATTGTGTACTGAATCACATGTGATTGAACTAAACTATCAAATATGATTAATTATACAATCATATGTGATTTTAGTGTAAAATCACATGTGATTTAATACTACACGTAATTATCAAATAAATATTATTTTTTAATGAAAAAATAATAAAAAATAAAAAAAGTTTAAAAACTTAAAATTAAAAATAAAAAATAAAAATTTTAATTTTTTTTAAAGTGCCAAATGACTAAAATACCCCTTCATGTATAGAATATGTGATTGATCTTGACCATTAGATCTTATTGATCAATGGTCGGGATTTGTTTCTCGAGACTTCGTAAAAATAATGGACCTCCTTGAAAATTTATCTATCAATTTAATATTGTTATTAAATAAGTAAAAATTAAACATGTAATATATATAGACAGTTTTATCAAAATATTTATATTACTTGAAAGAACCGCTGGGTGAGCATTTGAGCCGGAAAAACTGAACCGAACCGAACCGAAAAGCAACTAAAACCGAACTGCACAAACATCGAAAACATGTAATCGGTTTGGTTTCAGTTTTTACAATTCATCATTTTTTGTTTCGTTTCTATCGGTTTCGGTTCGGTTCGGTACTCGGATACATATGAACATTTGGGCCAAAAAACTGAACCGAACCGAACTAACTGAAAACATGTAATCGGTTCGGTTTCGGTTTTTAAATCCATCATTTTCGTTTCCATATCTATCGATTTCGGTTCGGTTTGATTTTTAGACCACGCTCACTCCTAGAAGTCAGTGTAAGTGTTGAGCGTATATATGAAAGGGGGTGATTTTCCTACCACAACTTTTAAGGTATGTACCACATCCAATGCTTAATATACTTGTACAGTTAGCTGTAAAATCTATAATGTGTGGTATAACCATTAAAAGTTACGGTAGCAATATCAATTCTCATATATGAAAGGTAGCCACAAACAAAGGACTAAATGTGGTAAAAGCCTATACTTCGAGACCTTAGATGAAATTCACCATATCAAAATCAGAAATTCGGACCTGAATTACCGAACCTGTTATATACAATTTCGTTTTCTTCGTCAGCTTTTTTTTTCCTCTTAATTTTCCGAAGGCAAGATGCCGATACATTCAATAGCTTCATTAATGTTGTTTCATTTCACACGAGCTCTTAGTTTATAAGCTGAAAGTTTACTTTTAACATATAAAACAAGCAATATCTGTATTGCACACCAAGTGTTCGATGAAATGCTTGTGTCAACTTTAACTTGTATTTACAATGTCCGTTAGATCGTTAACTAAAGAATAACCCACTTTTTATTAATCCCTATGTTTCCGTTAGAAAATTGTCAATTCTCTTCATAATACAAAATCTAGAGAATATTTGCTTAGGGAAAATTGACAATCAAGGTTAACCAAAAATATATAATTTGACACTGGGGGAAAGTGAATTTTTTGTTAATGACAAATATATAAGCGAAACTTCAACTTTGATAAATTCAGTGACCCAAATTTGAGATCTTTGGTTATCTTTTCTTTGCAATTCTCCCTAAGAATTTGCCTATATTTTATTAAATGTAGGATCTTTGATAGACCACATATTGTCAAATTTGAGTTTTTAGTTACCTTTCTTGGTAATTTACCCTATAGTTTAATGACGATTTTAAAGTTATATGGTCATTTTAATGATGATTTTAACAATAATTTTCTTGAATAATTGATTTCCTTTGGTGATCATTCATAGTTGCAAGATCTTTCATCCTCTCTTATTTTAGTCAAGTATAGTAAATTTAATATTTTTAAATTTTAATTGTAAGCAGCCATGGAAACTCAAACTGGTATTGGGAGTTTGCTGAAAATTTTACCTCCAGTAGACTTTTGCTGTGTTTATGGTTCAAGTCTCCATCCCAATAATACTGACAAGGTATTTGTTCCTGTTTAGTAACTGTATAAAAGTTTTGTCCAATTGGGTCATTAGAAGATGGATTTTTCGCGTATTAGTTGGAATAGTAAAAAATGTATATATGATTTTTTATGTATTTAACTAACATTTATTTTATAAGCAATATTATAATCTGTTGATAACATCTTTTAATAATCCAATTGGGACACAAAACAATATTTTTTTGACAAAATTTAACAAAAGTTTGTACAGTGACTAAACAGAGACAAATGTAAAAGTAGGCTCTTCTTTTAGGCAAGAAACCCTATTTATTTATTTATTTATTTATTTTGATTTTGATATTATAGTCATCTATGGAAGATTATATTCTCGGTGTATCAAATCCTCAACAATGGCATTATGAGGTATGTTTCTATTTAAATCCTCACAATATTAATTCAGTTACAAGAATAAATCTCTAACAATTACCTTTTCTTTTTATTTTTTTTTTATTTTATAATTAAGAATTTAAAAATGAACCAGGATCACTATGCTTCATGGATGGCATCTCTTGGCGGGGCAAAATTGGTTATTTCCCTTACTCATTTTCATTTAAGATTTTATTCGATATGTCAATTGATTTTTTTTTTAATTTTTTTTTGGGTTTTTTAGATTACTAAAGTAGCGGATAATATAGGCGTTGGTGTACACTTTAACCCGTTTGTTTCTTGGAACAATAAGGTAGTTTTCTCCCATTTCAATTTGTTTTTGGTGAATAAGCGTGTATGGAGGTGGCAAAATTTATTAATTAATTAATTACCAAAATTAATTAATTTTTTTATCATGTGTTAAAGTTTGAAAATGATGTGACAGTTGTACAAATATGGAGTTGTTGGTATGGATGAGTTATCTCAAGACATCCTAAACTGGGATAGATTTTACCTTAGTGGTCGCTTACAAAAACCTGTATGTATGTTTCACTTCACCTCACATTGCTAATTTTCCATATTATAAATATATTTTGAGTAAATTACACAAATGGTCCTTTAGGTTTGTACCATATTACATATTTGGTCCTTTAGTTTCATAAATTACACTAGTAGTCCTTATTTCTGAAACTATTATTGGGAAAAGTTAACGTTTGCTTAGGTAAAGGACCAAACATGTCAATAGTTTCAGAAATAAGGACTACCGGTGTAATTTATGAGACTAAAGGACCAAATATGTAATATGGTACAAACCTATAGGACCATTTGTGTAATTTACTCATATTATTTTGAATTATTTTATTTTTATTTTTGTTTTATCAGGTGCGTATAACTGTAGACAAAATGGACATTAAAAATGAAAATCTAGTTAATTTGAGGGCTTCATCTTCTGCTGCACTTCTTCTTTTGCCTTCAAAGTTCACAGAGGTTTGCTTTGGTTCTTATTAATAAGTTGAAGTTGGCTAAATAAGTAAATATAATATTATGTTAATATTTTTATTTATTTTTATGCAGAGAGAACTTTATGCAAAAATATGTAGCTTATCATATACGGGTGATCTGCGCATGCTATTTGCAGAGGATAAAAATAAGGTATTTAACATCAATTTGTAAAATTAATTTATTTGTTGTTGGATAATTTTATTAGTTTTTGATTCAGGTGAAAAAGATAGTAGATGGACAATTTGAATTGTTCAGAAATATGTATAAACCGTTGGTGGAGGAGTATCAAAATCACCAACTGTTGGAACTCTCTTCATGTGGTGATCATCAAATTAACATATCCCAGGTTCCTTCTTAGAGTAAATTACACAAATGGTCCTTTAGGTTTGCACCATATTACATATTTGGTCCTCTAGTTTCATAAACTACACTGGTAGTCCTTATTTCTGAAATTATTGACACATTTGGTCTTATACCTAAACAGACGTTTATTTTCCCGCACGAGGGGGTAAATCTGTCCTTTTCCCTTTCCCTTCACCAATTTGAAACCCATAAAATACAGTTTGTTTGACGGGGAAAAGTTAACGTCTGTTTAGGTAAAGGACCAAATGTGTCAATTGTTTCAGAATTAAGGACTACCATTGTAATTTATGAAATTAAAGGACCAAATATGTAATATGGTACAAACCTAAAGGACCATTTGTGTAATTTACTCTTTTTTTATCAATAGATTTTTTCATTTTATTAAATCTTGACCATTTTTCACTTCTAGTTCACACATCATAAAACTTATACATTCACCTTTCCAATTTCAGGATTGTAGCTTATCTGCAACATCTTCCATGGTTTCTTCCCTTCCTAAATCCCTCAAAAGTCAAATCAGACTAATTGAAGGGCAAAATGGTAATTTCACAATTGGATCACGAGAACAGGCTGCAGCGTGCATGCAAAAGGTTTTAAGGCGTAAAGTTATGATTTCAAGTGCAAAACAAGCGGTTGCTGGTTTTATAACTGTTGGAGCTTTTCATGGAATTAAATATCTTGGTAAAAAGATGAAAAAAGCTTGGAATTCTTCAACATGATAAGTTGTAATGTTGCTAATAATATAAAGTTTTGATTTTAAATAAATGTTAAACTAGAATAGACTGAATAGTTAATAAGAAAATAACAATGGATGTGTTTTTTTTAAACATGATCCAAGCCAACCTGTTTATAAGTAAATGGGTTGAAGATTCCACCTTTACTTCTAATTTAATGCAGGGAAAATTAGGGATGTCCAAAACCGGGTATCTGGATTTTCTGATAGTGATTTTTATTTTTTTACTATCTAAATATGGTATCCGAAATTCGGATACCCGGATATCCGAAATTTCAGATATACAAAATCAGGTATCCTAAAAAAACCAAATATTCAAATTATTTTCGGATATTTTGAGGCATTGTTCGGATATTTCTGGTATTTTTCGGATATGTTTCATATATTTTTTGGATATTTTTATGATTTTTTATATTTCGGATATCAGATATCCGAAAATCTAGGAAACACCAATTCGGATATCTAGATTTGCGGATACCCGGATTTCGGAAATTGGGTAATTTATCGGGTACTCGGTTTTTCCGGATATTTTTAAACAGCCCTTGGGAAAATGACCAAAAATAGTCTCTGATCATAGCAATTTTGACAATATGGAGTGTGTAAATATTTTGCTCGTCAAAAAGTAATATACATTCAATTAATCACATTTAGTGGAATATTAGCCAATAAATAATTTTACAAACCCCACGGGGTCAGAAAATTGTATAATATGTTATATTTTCTTGGCTATTTTCCCTTTAATCTACTAAGTACTAACACAATAAAACTCCCATTATTACAATGGATAGAAGAAGTAGTTAAGGGAAACCATACACCAACACACTTTGTGACAAAACTCACATTACAAACTCTTTAAGCATCACTAGTATTTGATCGGTTCCGTTGAAACCTACTAACCAAATTCCGTCCCGAAACATGTTCCACATCACTCGATACCGAGTTTCTCCCTTCAACCTGATCCTTAATCTCACGCCGCCTCGAACCCATCGACGAATTTCGACTATTTCCCGAAAAAATCTGATTCAACAACCCTTCAATAGATTCAGGCAACGTGTACGATTTTCCCGCCAAAAAACTCGAAAAACTATCTATGAAATCCGAATAAACCGGGACAATAAGCTTAATTGTTGCCTCTTTTATCTGTTCCCGCAAATCGGGCTCGGGAATCACGTATTTAGTTGTATGCCTTTGAGAAATCTCTTCAAAACCCTTCAAAAATGCCTCGATTTTACCCTTTACAACGGGCCCGATTCCTTCTTTGTTGAGTTCTTGTATTTCTTCTTTGTCAAGTAATCTCACTAACCCGCCCCAAGCTTGCTTCTCGTACAAGTAAGCCGCTTCTTCCGCCACAACTTTGTAATTCTTTCTCATGTAATTCTCGCCCAATAGTTTCCCGAGCTCGGTGTTTCTAGTCCTCATGTAAATATACCAATAAGTGTTCATAGTAAATACATGGTAAAGAACTTTATCTTTATAACCCGATCTTTTAGTCTCGATATTTCTATGTAGCGCTTCCATTACGTTTGAAACCGCTTCTTTTAACAAATTTTCATCCGTTTCGGTCTCGGGTATTGATAAAATTCCCGCTTTCCATATTTGTTCGGTTCTGAGTACATGAGCCATGGGTGCACCATAGTTAGCCGTGGTTAGGTATTTTAGGTAATTAACCGCGTACCGGACTAACTTTGGAACCGAACCATCTTGTGGTGGAGGTAAACCGTCTTGGTTACCTTCGATTTGAAGCCCGAATTCCCAATAAACCTTAGTGGAAGCATGAACAAGAAGTTTTTCTAATTCCCGAAACCGAGTACATATATCGGATCCGGATTCCCCTTCAAAAATGTCATAAAAATCATTTTTTAAGTTTTCTAAAGAATTAAACATGTCTAAGAGCTTGAAGAGTTTTTGTGGCTCTTTGTTACTTCTTGCAACACCTTCACCGAAGCGGAAGAAAACCGCCATGATTTTGTCGGCTATTTTAACGAAACATTCTTGCCAGATCAAACCGTCCATGATGTTTTTGAGTACTTGGTTGCATAGGTTCTTTTCTGAAACAAAAACCGTTCGAACCGCTAGCTCAAAGTGTTGGATCCATAGGCTTATGGATGTCTCTAAGCTTTCCCATTCCATTTCGTCGATTTCTTCGGGTTTGTATGTTCTTAGGTAATCCGGGTTTAGTCTCATTAGTGCTTTTGCTGCTCTCTTGTATCTCACCTATCCATAAAATAAACATTTGAAATACATTAAATTTTCAAGACCGATTTCTGTAAATAATTGATGTGTTAGTTATATCTCTTGGTGGAATCGGATTAGGGTTAATATGGGTATGGGTTGATATTGGTCTATCGAGCAGGAGTACTATTCGAAAAAAATATCCGATATCTGAAATTTAGGCATCTGAAAATCCGGTCATCCGTATTTCAGATATGTGATTCGGATAGTATTTCAAAATTTTCAGATATCCGGAATCCAAAAAATATCCAGAAATATTTAAATAAATTTTTTTGAATTTCGGATAATAAAAATCCACTATTTGAAATTTCAGACCCGATTTTGAACACCACAACTGTTGAGAATGTAAAGAACGATAGAACCGGTCATTTTGTAGTAAAAGAATTACCTTAACAAAGATATCGATGCATATATCCAAACAATCATTAGCCGTAAGTGTCTCCGAAATCCGTCTAAGAACTTCAACCTCCATCTCCGTCCCCAACTCCGCCACCTCACCGCCATCATCATCGCCGCCTTCCGCCACCAATCCAATATCATGATGCTTCAACTCGTGCAAAATCCCCTCAAACTCATCTTGCAAATTCAACAAAGCCTCATCGAACAACCCATCAAACTTCATAGAATCAACCTCCGTTTCATACAACGCCTTCAAAGTAACCAAAGTCTCTCTTAACCGATGTGTTCTAAACTGGTCCGTAGCCTTAGTCCTACTCAAAAACTCGACCACCTCTTGCAACCGTTGGATTGCGGGCCCGCCCTCTTGACTAATCAAATTAATGGCTATGTTCAACTTATCAACACAATCAACATACTTGATTAGTAACCTTAACCTCTTATTTCGCGACTTTTGGCCCGAAAGTTTTGTTGAAATGTCGATGACTTTTCGTTGCAATGATTCGGATATTTTGAACCCGTCAATGAGTACAAGTGCGGGTGAGACCGCACGGTTGATGCGTGTTTCGAGTGCTTTTGAGGCTATTGATAGTGTTTGTAGAGGGGCTAACCGTCTCGAGGCTATGGTTAGGCTTTCTTTTAGTGAATCATAGTTTTCGTTGAGTTTGTGTAAGTTGTTTTGCAAATTTGTGGATGATTTTACGATGGTTTTGAGATCGGAACATGTTGATTCGAGCTTTGTGAGAATTGGGTAGTCTTCCATTGGGGGTGGGGTGGTGAAATGAGAGGGCTTGGTTAGTTTATAAGACAAGAGTTAGGGTGGCAAAGACTAAATCTCGATGTAAACTAAGAAGCAAATGGCAATAGAAAATTAGGTGTGGACAAATCAATGGGGTTTGGAATTGGAGACAGCCGAATATGTTTCTTGATTTGGTCTACTTTTGTGAGAGAGACCATTTGATTAATTTTTATCTTAGTATTTTATTAAGGAAAATAATAATGACAGAGCCTTCCCACGATTATATTTATTTCCCATGTCAGTGTCATGTTTTTGTTTTTTCGAAGGCAAAGTGATCGAGAAAAATAAACATATAAATGTATGGATCCAATGAATAAATCCATCATGACCCATTTCATCGGATTGTAACCCCATTTTATGAAGAAAAACAAATGTTTGGATCCAATGGGAGAACCAGATGATTTTACGGAATGATTTATGGATCCAATGATATGGGTCATAATTGCCATCATTGCATTAGTTCTTTTAATTTGTGTGTGTGTCGGGGGAAGCATGGAAAGATGATTTGGGGAGTATGGTCGACATTTCTAATTCACTATTCATTATTGTGGTTAACATGTATATTTGTGCGGGAGCTTAGACCAGTCCCAATGGTCTGTCGGTTGCCCAACTAACGGGGTTTGATTCCTCTCCAATCGTTGACACCCGCAGTGGCGGACCCAAGAATATACTTGAGGAGTGTCACTGGTTGCACATTTTTTTTCTTAGAGGTATCACCTACACTAAGAAAAAAAAAAAAATTTTAACACTATTTTAACAGTATTTGAAAAAATTTCAAGGGTTGTACTAGTAACTCCATGCACCATACTAGGTCCACCCCTAGGCACCCGTCTTCCTTGAGGGGATAGCGTTGGTTCCTCTCCAATCGTTGGCACTCGTCTTCCTTGAGGGGCCGTTGGTTTTTTGGTTCCTGCTAGCCAATGAGTAGAGACAGGAGGATATGGTGGTTTGGTGGGGGCCAATGGTATTTTAACAAGGTATTGTGTATATATATTTTATATAATGGTATGTAATGCCATTCAGGTAATTAAATAATAATTTAAATAAAATTAAAATTCATGTTTGTAGGTGTGTGTTTTAACTGTGTATTAATTATGTGTTTTTACATTATTTATTTTAATCGACAATTCAATTGCGTGGCGTTTTATTTACGCGACGTTTTAAATTTCCGGGAGTGTGAGTGTCGGGCCAAGGCCGGCCAAAGGCTAAGGCCGAGACCCGCAATTTTGTTCGATATTGAGGGCCGATCAAAGTGTCTAGGCCGGACTCCCATGCTCTTTTTGGTCTGGTTTTAGTCGAGCAATAGGAAGAACCCGAGAGGTTGTCTAGCCCAATGATTTTAAAGCCTTGAGCCCGAGATAACTAGGATACTTAATCTATAAGCTTCCCTAAAAACCTAAATTAATTATCCCTAAACACCCCTACCCCCTTGCAGCCGTGTGAGCATCTCTAGTCCCTCCCCTATTGTTTTTGTTCGACGAGAAGGTGAGAAAAACCGGCGACGAGTGAAGGTAGAAGCAGAATTCGAGTTGGGTTCGAGTGTGTAATCGAATCGCAAGAAGGTTTCCGGGTTTGGGTTCGAGCCGGAGACTGTGGTGATTGAGTTCGGTAAGGGCAAGTTTGTTTCTTTCTTTTCCAAATCGTTTTTCTCACTTCGTTTCGTGGGTGGTATTGCGGCGGGATCAAGCAGGGTCGTGGACAGACAGAAGTCATCGATGACCGGGCAGAATTGTAGCTACAATCGAGTAGCAGATTGATCAAGCGAGTGATCGAGTCGGAGGAACGTATTCGGTAGCAATCTCATTCTGTTTCCTTTTTATTTTAACTCGTCCATAATTGTGTTCTAACCCGGTTAAGTGTAGGTTCGGGAATTGAGCATGACAGCTGTTGTCCGGCTCCTTGTTCCCGGATTGTGTTGTATAATTTTAATTGTTTATCGGGTCTAATTGTAGGTTTGGTTGGGGGAAAACCGAGCCAAGGGCCGACCGAATTGTGTGATGTTGTGATATTATAGACGGATTAGAATCGGTTTTATAACCAATGCGGGTTTTGATCGGGTTGGGTTATTGTTTAATTAATTGTGTTTTGGGTTATTGTTAGTAAATTTTGTTTTGGCAATTGTCATTATAGCTTGGTTTTGGGAAAAGGGTTAAATCGGTCAAATATCGTTTTTCATTATGTTTGAAGCTCGGGTTCTAGGTTGGGGATAACGTTTTATAAACCGAGTTTTGTAAACCGAGAGGGAAACCGAACCCATAGGGTTCTTGGTTTCCCAATCGGGAAACTTTTTGTATTTTAAAAACCGAGTTTGAAAGATAAACATATTTGGAGAAACTGAAATCTCGGACTGTCGGGTATCCCTTTCGGGTACTCGGGTTTTCGGTATCGAGATATAAATAATTAAAAACGGGTTTTTAAACTAGTTTTGTTCACGTCAACGTTTGACCCGTCTCGGGTCAGAATTTTGGGTCCTGGTCTGAACGAAAGTTTTAGTTCGTTGAGTTGTTATAACATACTAAAATTTGGTCTCAAGCGGGTCTACGGTCTACGAGTTATCCTTGTTCTTGTAAGATAGCGCAGTGTTGTTTCACTGATCGGGACATCGCTGTTGCAGGTCTATTTCGGGACCCTTCGGGTCTTGAGCCCTTCTTATGAGTTGTAGCTTTCTGAGTTTTTTAGTCACTATAAATGTAACACCGCAAAATTTAGGAAGCGTTTTTTTTTAAATGCCCGAAGGCGATTAGGTTATCCTCTAGGTTAGTTTAGTTTAGTTTACAAACAAGGTCCCACCATAAGCTTCCAAATAAACATTTCTTAAACAATACATTAACGGTGTCACTTAAACGACATGGCTCATTTTTAAAAACATATCAAACGGAGCTTGGTCAATCATCCCGTCCAAAGCACCGATCACCTGAAAAGATTCAACGAGGGAGGGATTAGCACAAAACTAAGTGAATGAATATAATCTACAAATTCTGTAAAGCCCAACAAGCTGGCATAGACATCTCTACTATCTAAAAGCCACCTAACCACGTATCACTGTTCACTAAAACACGAAAGTTATAAAACATCTCCGGTTGGGTCGTCACATAAACCCGGAAGTTTAAATAAACATCTCCGGCTGGGTCATCACTGGAACACGGAAGTTTACAAAACATCTCCGGTTCGTTCAAGAAGATCGGGGTCCTGCCGGAGCCTTAAACCATGGTCGGCCAAACCACGGTAACCGATAGCGGTTCGTGACCAACACCCGGGCAACTCCCTCCCCTTGACCATGCAACAAATACAGGTAAGGTCGGATACCCTTTAGTCGACACCCATTGCCCAGCACACTGACTTCTCAAACCTCGGTCACCAAGTCAAACCGAGTTGTAGCTACCCGTCAAGCCATGGTCTCTTCACATAAGTGCACCTAATCATGTATGGTATTCCCTAACGCTAGGCATACATAGCAAGTAGACTAGCTACGAAAAACACCGCGAAAAACGTCACGGCAGAGTTCCCAATCGCGAACTCTAGTTCACGATCGCGAACTAGGGTTCGCGACGTGAACTCTGATCGTGAACTACTTAGCGATGGATCAACAACTTTGCTGGACCGACTTAACGATCGCGAAGTGAAGTTCGCGTCGTGAACTTCTCTTGTCTGGTAATTTCCTGCATTTTCACCAAGTATGCATATACCGAACCAATTGTGACCGAACACAAGTTGGAGATTAAATCCACTCACCGTTACTTCCACTTGTCGAACTCAGAGGTCTAATGTTTCTGAGTCACGATCCCGATTCCTGTACACCAAAGGAATATCGAATTAGTATATAATTCCACCAAATTATAAATAATGTTAAATATACATTTAACACTAACACTTGCACTAACTAAATAGCCAAACACTTAAACCCTCATATGAACATGTCATGACCATTTACACTTCCACAACAAGTCAACTAGTCATTTTGCCAGTCTTACATTCAAATTGGTCAAACCGGGTTATTAAACAATAATACATCCTACACTTGTAAACATAACATCAACTTGCAATTCACCAAATGTTACCAATAACATTGCTAATCACATAATCCTAACAAAATACTTACATTTTCACAATCCAAGTTAATTTAAGTCATTTTACCACTAAATGGCCCAAACGGGTCAAAAGCCCGAACATGACTATAACACTTTCAATTTCCATCAATTAGCACAAATTCTCTATAACTAACAAGTCATAATCATGCAACAATTCATCAAGTTCCAAAGCCACTAACAATCCATGTATTTTACTTCCAACGTACTAGTTAACCATTCTAACCAAAAACATCCAAACACTAGCTAGCATTTCAACAATCTCACCAAACTTGACACAATTCATTAAATAACATTTCTAGCATGTTAATTTAACCTTTCTAGTAATAAAAGTCATACAACACCTAAATGACATTTTACACCAATATAACAACTAGTCATTTTATCAATTAACACAATAGTTGGTTCATACTTTTTCATAACCTTAAACAATTGTTTTAACTAACAATCTTACCCAAATCAAGTCATAATTAACCATCTTGACAATTAACACTTCCTACATATTAATTTAGTCCACAATAACATTAAAACCCATATTAAGTCAAGTTAGAAGCATAATCCAAAACCACACAATTGATATACACACACACACACACCCACGAACACACACACACCCACCCACGAACACACACACCCACACATGTGTACATTTTGCTAAAAAGGTTGTACCTTGTGCTAAAATACTTGTACCCATACAACAAAACATGTCAAACTTTGTATAAACACTTAACATAACATCTAACACCATAATCACCACCCAAATCTCAAGAACACATAAACCCTAATTTATCAACTATCATGAAATCGAAAACGAACACATATAGGTTGAAGCTTACCTCAAGAGCTATCCAAAAACGTGTTCGGATTAAAGATTGGACAAGAAATGAGCAAGAGATCTCCATAAAAGCTCAAGAACACAAATGGGTTTTCATTTTAGAGAGATGCTAGAGAGAGAGAGAAGAGAGACGTGGAGAGAGAGTGAGATGGAGAAAATGACCAAAACGATGGGCAACTCCCCATCTAGGAGCCGGTCAAGGGATGGGGTGGGACCCACTTGACTTTTTTTTTCACTTTTAAACAAATACAATACAAAAGTCCCTTTCGTAGTTAATTTATTTAAAATACCAAACGGGCTCAAATTTTAAAAACGAAAGTATTTCTGGAAACGAGATCCGACAAGGAATCTAAAGATATAAAAATCACATATTCATTTAAACATTTCAGAAAATAGATATTTTAATCCCTTGATTAAAATATCACAAAAGGACAAAAGGTCAAACAATTCATTTAACACTTAATCAATTTATTCCACATATGGTCAAATAGATATTTTCAAATATCAAAATATACCTAAAACAACTAGGCCAGTTTCAGGATGTTACAATAAAAATTTGGGAATTTTTAACCATACGGTTTAGGAGTTATGACTGTTCCCGTAAAACTGACGGGTGCTGTCAGATTTTTATAAAAGACGAGTTTGGAGTCGAGTTTTAATCCGAGTTTTCTTGCGTGCTTTAGGATCGTCTAGGAGCTAGTCGTGCAGTGTCTTAGAGTGTTGGGAATTCTTTGTAGCTTACGTAATCGAGGTGACTATTATCACAGTGTATTCAACTATATTCATACGTGCATGACTTATGTGATACAATGCTTGAACTGTTTTGATTGTTGTGTGACTGATCTGCTATCTGTGTATCTGAGTATTTGCCTTTACTTACTTATGATCTGAGACATATGTGCCTGAGTAAGTGAGCTCGGTACAGAGTCATTATGTGCTTATGTGTATTAGAGTTATCTGAGTTAATTATATTAAAGAGTTAAAACATACTCCCTTTGTTCCAAATTAATTGTCCACTACACAAAAGGCACACAGTTTTATGAAAATGCAATTATTGCATTGTCCACCAATAAAATATCATATTTACCCACTTATAATTCATATGATTGGTTGTAATTTGAAATTGACACTTATTTTGGGACAAATTAAAATAGTAAGGTGGACAAACTAAAATAGCACGCTATATAAATTAAAAGTGATAATACATCCAGGATTTCATGTCAATAATTCATCATCAATTTTGGGTTTTGTACCTCACTAACTATTTTATCTTCTTAATTAAAATAAAACCATTAAAGTAATAAAAAACTACAATAATTAAAAAAATATAATAATTAAAAAACATGGAGATAATTAAAAAATTAGTCTACTCCGAATATTCTTCATCGTCTTTGGCTGCATCATCGTCGACATCTTCGTTTTCTTGGTCTTCCGTTATTGAACCCAAACTAGTACCCGAACCATATAACTCTAAATTCAACGAAAATGTATTTATAACTCTTTTTCCGAATTATCATTCGTCTTCCAATAGTTTTGACCCGCAAAGTGAGCCCCGAAAATTGTCAACATAAAGTCCTAAAAATGAGACAAATTGGTTTAGAGACAAAGGAATATGTCTTCATCGGGGTCACACCAAGTGGGATCAAAGAAACTAGCGGACTGATCACTAAATAGATACAAATAGGTGCAAATTCTAACATCACCACAGCCTTTTTCGGTACGTGGACGGTCAGAGATCCAATCAGAATAATTCGAGGTCCTAATTCAGCGGGCCGCTTTTTAATTTTTTTCATTTGCCCTTCTCTAATCTTCCGTCTCTTCGAGCTGTACAAAAAAAAATAAGTTTCAGGGATTAAATTTGTGACGTTGAGTAGTAATTTCTTTCCAACGTACCTTTTTAATATTGGTATTGATTTCGAGGATCGTCGGGTACAAGTTGGAACAAACTTTGCGAGGGATGGTGCGTATGATGCATGTAACACCCGTATTTTTATAACATCGTTTTAAATCATTTAAAATATAATTTCCCAACATTTGGCACAATGTCCAAAATACAGTTTATCAAAAACTTTAAAACCTTTATCAGAGTTTACAAAAATACGGTGTCACCAAGTATATCAAAACCATAGGCAAACGGGATCTACCTATGAGCTCCCGAACTAAGCATCTCTAGGCCACTTCTAGTGCAACCTTCTATCACTTCAACCTGTACCTGAGTACATAGCCACAAAACAAACGTAGTACGTGAGACAAAATAGTCTCGTGAGATACATGGGTTTTAGACCCCAATAATCATAATAACAATTCCATAAATATATAAACATATATATATACATATATATACTACATTAGTACCGTCTAGTCGCTCTATTGCGACCTTATCGATCTTGCTTCCCTAGCAACCATATCTAGTACCTAAACTTATAGGTACCAGAAGCACAATCATATCTAGTACATAAACATATACGTACCAGAAGCCCAATCATATCTAGTACATAAACATATATGTACCAGAAGCACCAACATGTCTAATACATAAACATATATGTATTAGAATCTAACATACCTAGTACCAAACATATGCGTACTAGAAGCACCCGTGTGCTTAGTGTATAAACATATATACACTCGGTGTATAAACATATATACCACCGTCCAGTGACCGGGGATCCCCCGCGTCACCACCATCTATCTCTTACCATAACCTAACAGTTATGACAGTCAAAGCCTCCGGCTATCACATCCAACATCAATCAAGTCGGTCATCTAATACTAACGACATATAATTAGTTCATCACAGTGTGAACGTACCTGTATGGTCCCATGGACCCGATCATAAGCAACCACAGTTACTTCTACATCTATGAACCCTATGAGGTCCATACTTACTTTACGCATAAGATACATTTCTTATTCATCGATAACATAATACTTTTATCTCTCCCTTGACTATAATAGACAATTATTACTAGTCACATCATATTCTTTCTCATATATATTCGTTCTTTACTTTTATTAGTATATTTTACCAATAGGTACTCATTACTATAAAATCATTCCCAATTGCTTTACTAATACATATTTATTAATAAAGGCTCCGTATACATTCTTTTAATCACTTACTATATTATTATTGTTCATTAACATAGATTCCATAATTACTTGAATCTATCATAATATACTTCAAATTCATCACTCATACTAGACACCTTCTAGTATCACATTCTACGTACCCTAATACATTTTCAATTACTATCTTTATCAAAATATTTGTTAATAAAGACTGATACAATATCATATGTACTTTCAAATTAATTGCTACGTACCCAGTTTAAAAGTCTCATGTACTCACCTTAGCAAATAAGTGCTCCAACCGTATTCTTTACGTCAGTTTCCTTGCTTCACAAATCGGTCAACCTTCCAAGACCTCACCAAAAGCCTAATACAATTATCACAATATGATCAGCATCAATTACTACTACTAATGTGTTCATCTACCTCTAGATAACACCCATCAATCCATTTCTCCCAAATATATTGATTTACCAAACCCTAGGTTTAACCAAACCGAAGATTCTTACAAATCATAATCATACACTTGATTCCCTTGTTAATATACCATCTATTGAGTGTATACAACGTTTATTCACCATAAACCATAACCCCCAAAAGCTAGGGTTTCAAACCCAACCATCAAAAATACATAGATCTAAAGCTACAAAGATCAAGGAGTGAAGATATACCTTAAATCTTCAACTAGGAGTGAAGAATCACAAGATTTGATGAAGAAATCGGCTCCAAATGACGATTTACACCCAAAATCGTCCACAAACTCGAGAGAAAGAAACTAGGGTTTTCAAATGCATCAAATGAGCATAAACCCGATTTTATTGCTCTGGTCGGAAGAGCTCGCGCCCCGCTCGCGCCGAGCTCGCGTCGCGAAGAGACGCGGATCTGCCCGTCAGTTGCCAATTTTTACCAGACTTCGCGCCAGGCTCGCGTCTGGCTCGCGCCGCGAAGTCAACGCGAAGTCAACGCGAGATGCTCGCGTTCCAGCTCTGGTCCTTCTGCTCAACCTCGCGTTTCGCTCGCGCCTGACTCGCGCCGCGAACTTGCCTGTGCAGCAGGGCTGCACTTTTCGGTCTAGGTTTCAACCCGGTTTCGTCCATAACTTTCTCATACGATGTCCAAATGACACGAAACCAATTCCTACGTTCTTTAAATGATTTATCCTTATTTATCATATTTTTATAAAATTTATTTATCTATAAATTTCGGGTTGTTACAACTATCTACCCCTTAAAAGGATTCCGTCCTCGGAATCGCTAAGAATTTCAACCCACATTCAACCGAGCTTTCCGCTCTCATTCCCTTGTGGTCATTACCAACAAACATTCCTCATTCCCGTTCCGTTAACATTACATATCCAAACATTCACTTAGCTCCGTTAAGCCCGAACGGTCAAGACCCAAATTTAAAACTCACAATACTTAGACGGGTCAAAATTTCACAATTTGACCATAACACCGTCATTCTCTCGACCAATCCTTTCATTCTCATAACAATGGTATGATACAACCATACCATTAACTAATTGATTAAAACAGATGTCAAACTCCAACCTTGACCAAGCCGATATATCCCGACATTGGTATGTCCCCACATTGTTTACCCTTTGACTTAAGCACAAAGTCAGCTAAACCTTAACATTTTCCCTTCTCGTTAAAGGTTTCATAAATCCTCCTTTCCTTTACCATTTACTTTTAGTTCATGATTCAACTACAGTCTTACACTTGATTCCCAATTTCAACATCGAAATCACCCAAACGGGTCAAGTCGTATAAACTGACTACAACTCAATCAACCATCTCATCAACTTTTTCACAAACACATACTCGATACATTATGCTATCAATATTTATTAGCAAAACAAAACGAGAATCAAAGTCCATCTTAGACCAATTCAACCAATCACGGGTTGACTAACGTTGACTTTTACATAAAGTCAACCATACCTTTTCCAACTAGCAATTTCCGTACACACTGCGTATCATTACCAATCTATCACTCTCAGTTCTACCCATTATTACTTTCTCATCAATCGTCCCCGTTAATCCAAGGGTCACACCTTAACATAAGGTCACAATAACATTTACCGTTCCTTGACCTTCACTTGGTCACTCATACTATCACTTGGTATTCTTTCAACCATCTTTGTATCACATTGATCAACTTAAATTATCGGTACTAGGCCCGCTACCGTAATACATCCCACACCCTTATACGGTGTACTATGTCTGGGTCACCACATGGTAATTTGCTCACTAGGAGTTTCTCTTTCCCTCTATTCTATAAATCGTAGGTATCCCCTACATTTACATGACCTGAATGCAACCCGCATATCAAGCCCAATTCTCATTTACCATAACATAATAGTAATATTCATTAACCACATGGTTCTACATTCATCAATTAAACACATAAACATATACATACATATATATATACATATATATACATCACGCCAATTCAATATAAACACTTCTATTGTGCACATATACAAACATATGTATTTGTCACCAATACCATCTATACATCTCCATTGTGCACATATACAAACATATGTATATGTCACACCAATACCATTGGGTATTCATCTTTTCGCATCCCGTAGCTTTGCTACTTTCTCACTCATTCAATCGTCCAATTATCCATCATGCATTCTAGCACTTTTTCATAATATCATATCATCGTTTTCTTACCCATTCAACACATTTTCATTTGACATATCCTCTAACATGTCTCACATAACATTATCTTTCCGTTATAATATGCCTTCAAAGGCCATCGTATAATGCACATGCATTGTACCCCGCGGGTAACTAATAACACTTTTCTACTTGTTATTTATCGTTTCACTTACACATTAACCGTCATTAATCGGTTCATTTCTTTATTATCATATTTCCAAATCTTTTGTCGCTACAGAAGTAGTTATCACTCAATTCTATTAACCATAACTCGCCGGTCATCCCGGTCATCTTTGAGTCAACCAACTGACTCCGGTCTATGATTCTCAAAAATACGAATTCATTTAACCCGGAAGATTATTCCCACGATGACTATTCGCGTCATACAACTCATCTACTAATTCCCGTAAGCACCAAATTGGGCAACAATCCAACAATATGGCTATACCCACACAACATACTGGCTTGGTGCATAATCATCCAGTCCATCTCAATGGTCCTACCAAATGCCTCTACTCTTATCGACAGTTATTCAACCTTGCTAAATCGATTCTTTCAAGTGAATAAATTAACAATAAAATTCATAACATTCAAAATATGTTTTTAACCAAAGCATTCGGAAGGATTACAATAATACCCAAAACTAAAGTCTTAGGGAAACAAATGGCACACCGGCCTAATCATCCAATGCTACAATTACGGGCCGCCTAATCCTTAGCTCCCGAACCTGACGCCCCATCGCGCGCCTCCTCCCGTGAGAGTAGGAAGAATCGTCCTCTCACCTTTGCCGGCTCCGCCTTCTTTTGAGCCGCTGACACAAGCGTTCCGGTTTTCTTCTTCGGGCACACGTGGCTATAATGCCCTTTCTCATGGCACGAGTAACATTCAACCTCGGCCATTGGTTTGGATCTACAATCTCGGGCCAAATGTCCCGTCTTTCCACAATCATGGCAAATTTTTGGTTCCCCACGGCATTCGCCGGTATGATTCTTCCCACACCTCTTGCACGAGGCTACACTTCCTTGCCTAGAGAAGTTCGTCGTGAACTTTCCCTTCTTAACCGTACCCGATCCACTATCGGCATTCCTCTTATCTCCCACATACGCCCTCTCGGCAACTTTTGCCTCGTTCACCTCTTCCACACCTCGGGCGGCACTAATGGCCTCATCTAGCGTGACCGCTCTCTTTACCTCTAACTGATAATCCCAAGGTAGCCCACTAGCATACCTAACTACCCTCAACCTCTCCTCGGAGTAGGTCTTAGCAACAAACGGAAGTAATCCCGTGAATTCCCTCGTGTACTCCTCGACCGACATCTCACCCTTCCTTAGGGTCACAAACTTCTCATGCATTTTCTCCAAATCTCGGTCGGGACAAAATTTCTTCCTCAACCTCACGGTAAACTCATCCCATGACATTCTCTCTACCACCTCCCTCCCGAGGGTCTCATAAACTATGTCCCACCAGACCATAGCATCCTCTTTTAGCAATTGAGATGCATACAACACCATATCGGTTTTCTTGCACTTGCTACTTCCGATGACCCGCTCGGTCTCCCGGATCCACCTCATAGTTACCTTCGGGTCCGAACTACCCGTATAAATGTTTGGCTTACAAGCCATGAATGTCTTAAAAGAACAACCATAATTTTCATCGGGCCTCGCCCTCGCATCACTACAACCACCTGTGGAGGATTTCTCCACTCGAGTGCCACCACCCCTGGTTTTCTCATCCGATCTAGCCTCGGATACACGGTCTCCGTCCGACCTCTCACGGTCCCCAATTATGCGGTGCACCTCATCGGCCACCACTCCCTTGAATTGATTAATAATAGTTTGGAGGTCCGCCATGGTCACCGGAGTTCTATTAGCTCCGACCTCCGATTCACCCACCCGGTGCATCGACGGTTGACTTTCCTGTTCAACCCCAGCCTCAACATGAGGTGTATTCTCCTCCCGGCCTTCCGGGGCTTTACCACTTCTTCGAGTGTTAACCATTTCTTTCGATCTTGACTATACGAAAGACATTAAACAATTAGTACCTCGTGTACGATTCATGAGTCTCATAACACTGATTATCCATAATCACATCACTTTCATAGGTCCCCTAGGTTCAACCCTAAACTTAACATAAAGTCTCAAGGTCAACCTAATGATCTCAAGGAATCTTACATTCCTAATGCTACAGTCTAAGACTAGGATGGACATCCAACCTAATTCACTTAAACTATAGCTCTGATACCAAGTTGTAACACCCGTATTTTTATAACATCGTTTTAAATCATTTAAAATATAATTTCCCAACATTTGGCACAATGTCCAAAATACAGTTTATCAAAAACTTTAAAACCTTTATCAGAGTTTACAAAAATACGGTGTCACCAAGTATATCAAAACCATAGGCAAACGGGATCTACCTATGAGCTCCCGAACTAAGCATCTCTAGGCCACTTCTAGTGCAACCTTCTATCACTTCAACCTGTACCTGAGTACATAGCCACAAAACAAACGTAGTACGTGAGACAAAATAGTCTCGTGAGATACATGGGTTTTTGACCCCAATAATCATAATAACAATTCCATAAATATATAAACATATATATATACATATATATACTACATTAGTACCGTCTAGTCGCTCTATTGCGACCTTATCGATCTTGCTTCCCTAGCAACCATATCTAGTACCTAAACTTATAGGTACCAGAAGCACAATCATATCTAGTACATAAACATATACGTACCAGAAGCCCAATCATATCTAGTACATAAACATATATGTACCAGAAGCACCAACATGTCTAATACATAAACATATATGTATTAGAATCTAACATACCTAGTACCAAACATATGCGTACTAGAAGCACCCGTGTGCTTAGTGTATAAACATATATACACTCGGTGTATAAACATATATACCACCGTCCAGTGACCGGGGATCCCCCGCGTCACCACCATCTATCTCTTACCATAACCTAACAGTTATGACAGTCAAAGCCTCCGGCTATCACATCCAACATCAATCAAGTCGGTCATCTAATACTAACGACATATAATTAGTTCATCACAGTGTGAACGTACCTGTATGGTCCCATGGACCCGATCATAAGCAACCACAGTTACTTCTACGTCTATGAACCATATGAGGTCCATACTTACTTTACGCATAAGATACATTTCTTATTCATCGATAACATAATACTTTTATCTCTCCCTTGACTATAATAGACAATTATTACTAGTCACATCATATTCTTTCTCATATATATTCGTTCTTTACTTTTATTAGTATATTTTACCAATAGGTACTCATTACTATAAAATCATTCCCAATTGCTTTACTAATACATATTTATTAATAAAGGCTCCGTATACATTCTTTTAATCACTTACTATATTATTATTGTTCATTAACATAGATTCCATAATTACTTGAATCTATCATAATTTACTTCAAATTCATCACTCATACTAGACACCTTCTAGTATCACATTCTACGTACCCTAATACATTTTCAATTACTCTTTTTATCAAAATATTTGTTAATAAAGACTGATACAATATCATATGTACTTTCAAATTAATTGCTACGTACCCAGTTTAAAAGTCTCATGTACTCACCTTAGCAAATAAGTGCTCCAACCGTATTCTTTACGTCAGTTTCCTTGCTTCACAAATCGGTCAACCTTCCAAGACCTCACCAAAAGCCTAATACAATTATCACAATATGATCAGCATCAATTACTACTACTAATGTGTTCATCTACCTCTAGATAACACCCATCAATCCATTTCTCCCAAATATATTGATTTACCAAACCCTAGGTTTAACCAAACCGAAGATTCTTACAAATCATAATCATACACTTGATTCCCTTGTTAATATACTATCTATTGAGTGTATACAACGTTTATTCACCATAAACCATAACCCCCAAAAGCTAGGGTTTCAAACCCAACCATCAAAAATACATAGATCTAAAGCTACAAAGATCAAGGAGTGAATATATACCTTAAATCTTCAACTAGGAGTGAAGAATCACAAGATTTGATGAAGAAATCGGCTCCAAATGACGATTTACACCCAAAATCGTCCACAAACTCGAGAGAAAGAAACTAGGGTTTTCAAATGCATCAAATGAGCATAAACCCGATTTTATTGCTCTGGTCGGAAGAGCTCGCGCCCCGCTCGCGCCGAGCTCGCGTCGCGAAGAGACGCGGATCTGCCCGTCAGTTGCCGATTTTTACTAGACTTCGCGCCAGGCTCGCGTCTGGCTCGCACCGCGAAGTCAACGCGAAGTCAACGCGAGATGCTCGCGTTCCAGCTCTGGTCCTTCTGCTCAACCTCGCGTTTCGCTCGCGCCTGACTCGCGCCGCGAACTTGCCTGTGCAGCAGGGCTGCACTTTTCGGTCTAGGTTTCAACCCGGTTTCGTCCATAACTTTCCCATACGATGTCCAAATGACACGAAACCAATTCCTACGTTCTTTAAATGATTTATCCTTATTTATCATATTTTTATAAAATTTATTTATCTATAAATTTCGGGTTGTTACAATGCAAACCACATGGGTGGCCGGTGTCGGGTTGCTTTTTTGAGGCGAAGATGAACCGGAGGTTGAAGCCATGTTTGATATGGGGTTTTCTAGTAATTGGTTCCAATGTTGTCGAAACTGATTGTGTTCGTTTTCTAGATATTTTTGAAAGAGTAGAATGGGGTTTGGTGAAAAAATTTGTGTAAAAATATAGTTTTGAGTGAGTATTTATAGTAGTATTGAAATAATTAAGTAAAAAAATTAATTTAAAAAAAATTGAAGTTCAAATGGATATATTAATATCAAGTGGGCCAATGATCCACATTTCATATACTTCATTTGATTCAAAATAAGTTATACATTGTTGGTTTCACGGTTTTTGAATCAAAAGATTATAACGATGTTTAAATTAGATTAATTGGATGGTTAGTGAGAATGAGTCTCACACCTTTTAAATAAAATGAAGTTAATAATGTTTAAAAGTAAAATAATGGTAAAATGGTCATTTCATTATATTAAAGTAAATAGTTAATGGGTGTAAGCCCATTATTTTTTTTATCAAATAAGGTAAATTTTCAAAATGTATCATTTATTTTTATTCATCTCAAAAAGGAAAATGTATCACTTATTTTGAATGGTGGAAGTATTAAAACTGATAAGTACATGTACTACACTTGATCTTAGCCAAAAGGCCAAAAAATGAGTAGATTAGATGCCCTTAAAAGAAACGGATATAATACTGTTTTTAAAGTTATTATTTTTAATTATTGTTCGATAGTTTAAATTTTTCAAAATAAAAAATTGATTTTTATTTTGTTGGGGCCCACCTCCTCGTCTCTGCACGCTTCGGTAAAGCGAACCAATTCATCGACGACGACAACCGACCGGGTTGGGCCAATAGTTTTGGCAACACCATACGGTTTCTCAACGACGCCTTCGTTGGCATCCGTTTTAAAATTATAGTTATTAAGCATAAACAACACCTAAGGACCATCGGTAAGAATTTGTAGTGGTAGATTGGTGATTGGTGGTTAATTTACCTCGTTTTAAGTATGCAAACCACTTTTAGACTATCCGTTTGGTCACCACTCGACGCCAGTATCACATTAGTTTTCTCTCTTCTAACTAAACACATGAACAACTCCGAACAAATCCCAATAGTGGTGAACAAATCTACGACTAAATCTTAGAATTAATTTTATTAATACATGTACTATTTATCATGCATAATGTACAAGTCCTCATTGCACATCACACGCGACATGCATCAGTCTTTAGAGCGGCCAAACCCACTTGAAAATACCACGAAAGATACGTCCTTGGTAGATAATGTAATAGGGGGCCACAATCACCGAAGCGGTCGTGGTCGCCGGCCGACCTTCCATTAGGCAGAATGTTATTGAGAGGGAGTGTTAGTCGTTATCAAATATCTTAATAAAAATATGAAATTAGTGATATTCTTTTATCTATATATTAGATATTAGATTAAATATTAGATATTAGATTATATTAAGTCAAATTAAGCATGCCATTTAATAGACCTATTTATTATCTTATTTTGATAAAGATGAATTCGATAAGAACAAATAATACAATCAGCCTTAAGCAAGTCAAAGAAAGATATCCAAATGAGAATAATATATTCATATCAATAATCTTATATATTTCCCTATGAACTCAGCTCTCGTCACTCTTGTTTATATTGAAAACTACCATTATTAATTTATTTATTCTTATTATTAGTACAATCAATTATATCCGTGGAAGGTTTGAAAATAAGCGCACACACTTTGGAATTAAAAGTTAGTTTAATGTTACCAAAAGGCAAAAGCTCTTCACCTTTGACATCAGAAAATAATTACACATCCAATTCTAATACGTTTAATAATTTACATTTACTAAATTTTGAAGTTACAACAAAATTAACATGCGCATGATGAAATATATTCTTTACCAAACCGGAATTGCAACCAAAGGAGAAAAGATTACATATTTCTCGCGGAATCATAAAATAAATTAAAAAGTAGGGTAATTAAGTTAATTACTTCAAAAACTCATAAGCTTCTTCATCTTGTGATTTTGTTGAACATTTATGGGTCCACTATGAAAGGGTTTTGGGGAAGAAATCATCTTATTTTCACTTGGTTTTCTTGAGAGCTCCTTCTTGACCATCTTCTTCGGTTTTGTGGCCGTGTTCTCAAGTGTTCCGTCAATCGTAGGAATAAAGTACCAAGCAATTGAAGTGCATATAATCGCCAAAGACCGTCCAAAAAATGTCAAGAAAACCATAACTAGAATTACAAAAAAAGGTAAATTGTATGAAGGCATCCACCACTCATTCATCTTCCTTTTCAAATTCATTTTCCATTGATTGACCCTAATTATCTTCATAAATTGATCGATAGACAGTTTTGCATGTTGTTTTGCTTCTTGGGCTTTAACAATAGTACCACTTTTGACATCCCCATGAGATTTTAAATTCTTATGATGATGATACATCTTTGAAGCTTGCAACTTAGGAAGTGAAAAACTTTTGGTGTCTTTAAGGTTGTTTTGCTTATGGTGATCTTTGTCATGTCTTCTTGGATCTCTTAATTTCACAATAACAGGCTTCACATCATTGGAATTCGAGTACACGAACCGAACAAAAGAGATATATTGTGACCCTTTTTGAGTGAAGATCTTTTGCTTCTTGTCATCAAGATCAGCCAATAGAGCTTCAAATTTATCGAGCCCACGGTTTGAATACGGGTTCTTGTTTTCTGTGTTTCTTCTACAACAAAATCTGTACTTTCTTGTTTTTCTTGGAGGTTTAGGAGTGTATGGACATAGAACTTCAAAATCATCTTCTTTATGGTTGTTAAATGAGCCACAAATGAAAGCCATGGATCTTACTTTTCTTTTCTTTTTTTGTAAGATTTTCTTGTTTTCAAGAATTAGGTGTTTTTGTGCATGTGTTTTTCTTGAACTTTTTGGGTGAGTTTTGATGGTGGTTTTGAGACTTTTGAGAACAAAGAAAGAAAAAGAAGTCAAGATCGAAAAGGATTAATAATAAGAGTTGGATGGAGCAGTTGGTATGGTTAAAGGGCAAACTTGGAAATGCGGTGCTTTTAACTATGTGGAAGCTTCTAGATGACTTTTGGGGGAGTTTTTAAAAGTATGGTATCCCGGTTTTCATCAGTAGGCCCACCAGAAAAATGAATATTGGATTTTAAGAAAAACTAAAAACATGGGGGTTTAAATATTCGTAGTTCACGTTCGACTAATTCTAATAAGATATAAATATAAGAAATGATATTTAGTCCTACTATTTAGTCATACTTATAATTCTACCCACTTGATACGATGATATGTGTAATTCACTATATCTCTTTCTTAATATTATCTCTTAATTTTGACACATGTCTTCATCTAATAAGTAGAATTATGAGTATAACCAAATGATAAGATTAAATATCATTAATCTATAAATATATCCAAGAAAATACATATATTATAGATAATGTTTTCTGTACAACTGTAAATAGCTGAGAATAAAATGCATTTTCTATTTGGAAATAAAGGGACGTGATTTCCACACCAAATAAGTTTCTTCACACATCACAATATACAATATTTAAAGCATATTGTACAAGTAATATAAAGCAAGAGTTGTGGTGTATAGGTTACTTTATGTGGTGTAAAAATCATTAGCCGAAAACAAATGTCAAAAATCTTCTATCAAATTAATTATCAATATATTCGAGAAATATTAATTTCTCAATATATAGTTTAGTTCATAGTTGTTTATACCAACTAGATTATTAATTTCTAAATACCACATATGTCCACTATTGGACTTGAACCCCATAACCTTATGGACGGAGAGAAAACACCCTACCGATATGTCAATGGTCCTTTGGTATTCACAAGTTCCAATTAAGTTGCCATAAAGCCTGTAGTTAAGGTGAATTACTGCCACTTCTTTGTAAATGAAAGTTTTACGAAGGAAATTGTGTGCAAGGGTCTTCGTCAGGGTAATTTGTTATCTTCTTTTGGTTAGAAATATATACGGATTTCAATTACTTGGAACGCTCTGAAGTTTTAAAACACTTTCAGATTAAACTATTTCGATGGTACACTCGAAATCTTCAATCGAATATAATCAGAGAAATTTTCTAGAACAAAGAATTGTGATTGCTATGTTAATTCGTACCTATCTGTGGATGACCAAAACTATATCTGCACATACCACCGGAAACTGGCTTTTGACAGTTGTCAAACTGATCAAAACCGCTAACATCGAGTCCGATCCATCGGGTCGGAAAACCGTGAAAACACTTTCGTTCCAGCCAGGGGTTCCAAAAATCCGGGTATCCGAATAATTATCCGATATCCGAAATCCGGGTATCTGAAAATCCGGATATCCGAAAATCCGGGTATCCGAATTTCGGGTACCAAATCCGGGTAGTGTTTTTTAATATTTTCGGGTAACCGATATCTGGAAAATTACCCGAAAATCAAAAATATGCGAAAAATATACAAAAAATATACGAAAAATACCCTAAATATTTGAAAAGTACCCGAAATATTTGAAAAACACCTTAATTATCCGAAAAAATACCCGAAATATCCGAAAAATACCGGAAATATCTTAAAAATATTTGAATATTTTGTTTTTTCGGATACCGGATTTCAACTACCCGGAATTTCGGATACCTTCGGGTATCCGAAATTTCGGATACCGGATACGGGTAGTAAAAATTACTATCCGAAAATCCCGGTACCCGAAATTCGGTTATCCGAAAATCCGGGTATCCGATTTTGAACACCCCTAGCCTATCCCCATTCATTCATTGTATTTTTATCATAACATTTAAATAAGTATGCACTACGAACCACCCTTACTTGTTCAATATTTATTAAGATTACACTTGATCAATAAGTTTATTCCATTACATTTAAATCATAGGTGATTGTTAACTGGAATCAGATAATCAAATAATATTTAATCAAAGCGAATTATTGTTAGGTTAATTTACATTTGTCCTCAAATGTTACGGCTATTCGTCCACTAGAAATGAAACCACAAACAAAAAGTACTTCCTCCGATTCAAAATAAGTGATACACTTTTCTTTTTGGGGTGTATCAAAATAAGTGATACACTTTGAAAATTTACCTTATTTAGCAAAAAATAGTGGGACCCACACCCACTAACTATCCACTTTAACAAAGTGAAAAGACCTCTTTACCCTTACTTTTACTTTTAAACATCATTAACTTCACTTTATTTAAAAAGTGTGGGACTCATTTTCCACTAACCATCTAATTAATCTAATTTAACCACCATTATAAACTTTTGCCTCAAAATCTGTGAAATTCAAAGTGTATCACTTATTTTGAATCTGAGGAAGTAATAAAATTGAAAATCGAATCAACCTAAAGAAGTTTGGTTTCAACTCCCAAATCAGTTCATAAATTAGATATGGGTTAATTACCGTGTCAGTATTTATCAAATGATTTGGACACTTGTATATATCAAATGAGTACGAAGATTAATAGGAAATGATATCAACTCTTTTGAAATTAAAAGATAACGTATACATATATTATCCGTCTAAAATACAACAATTAAAACTTGCAATCCAGAAGGAATGGTCAAAGTAAACCAATAAAGTCAAGAGTCTTGAATTGAGGCGTTTTTGTACAAACGATACAAACAAATTCTAGTGCCCACATCAAACCGCAGTTTACCTTTTGATTCAAGTCATGCTACGCATGTTCCTCCTAACTCAACCTTTTCGATTCGAGCCAACAAATATTCATGTGATATTATATAACAAAAACTAGGTTACATGATATATATAGAATGCTAATTAAAATGAAGTATTATTTATAACAGAATTTAAACTCATGAACGTAAACCAATAACACCCCAAACACCTTACAAGCCCTTTGGTGATACTTTCCAGTTTTCACACCTAACTTTGGTGGTCCTTTTCACACGTAACACCTTCATTTGCTTCCTTATATCAATAGCTTCATTAAAAGTTAAAACTGCCATTTGGGCACATTAGTATTTGAAAGCTTACCTAGACTGCCCGTATTTTTAACAAGAAACACGTGTTTTATTGAATTCGATAGAAGTACAATGCAATTATCAGATCAACCTCCGATAATAAAACAAAATAAAATAAAATTACATTTTATTATTACCCTTGTTCAATACTTGACTTATTGGTTGGGTTTACACACTCACACTCACACAAAAGACATCATTAATTTAGTAACAACAACACTATTACCACCAAATTATTAAATTTTAATACTACGATTGATGGTAATATTGGACATACGCATCTAGTAATCCTTCACGGAATACACGTACTCTCGAGAATACAGTTTGAACTCGATAATAGCCGCCGGTAAATCATGATCATTAGGATCGGATGGTGAGTAAATGTTGGAGCAAATCACAGATCAACTTATTACTGATGCTGCAGTTAGTACTGACATACTTAGTACTGATGGGGCAGAATTGATTAATACTGAGAAGTTGATACTGATGATACTATAACGAAGTTACTACTGATCATGCAAAGATTGAAGATACTACTGATCATTGTAGTTACTACTGACGATGTATCTGGACTTACTACTGATCACCAAGTTTACTACTGATCTTCATATTTACTACTGGTGATTAGTTTTACTACTGACAACGCGTTTTTGAAGAATATCAAGTTCGAGATCTTCGTAGAGATAGTTATAGAATGTAAATCAATGTATATTATTATTATTCGATGTAAATCAAGTCCTAGAATAACTAGGGTAAATAGTTTAGCTTCAAGGACTACTATAAGTATGTTCCTTACGAATTGTAAACGTACGTGTGTATTGTTAACTCAATAATATACATTGAAGCTTTTTGTGAAACTGTGTTCTTAATATTTCTCATATTGTTCTTACAGTTCATTGTTCTTAATTATTGATATAGTGTTGATCCGCTGCAACTTCTATCATCAATTAGATCTAAGGTGTTTATTAACTCGTCTATAGTTAATCGATCCTGACAAGTGGTATCAGAGCTTATTGGTTCTAGATCTACTATTTGTTAAGAACAACAAAAAGTTTTAATCTTTAAAACACACACATTATTAATCATGACTGATAATAATGAAAGCACTCAGGCCAACAAAATCCCTATGCTCACTCCCAATAACTTTGGGATGTGGAAGAATCGTATTAAGCAATACATGCTTATTACAGATTATTCCATGTGGGAAGTCGTTTGTGAAGGAAACAAAACTGGTCAAGTTCAAGCAAGCAGCTCTGTAACTGAGGCAGACAAACTTAAATGTGAGAAGGAGAAGAAAGATAAAGGCATCGAACTCAAAACTCTAAGCACTCTCCTACTGGCCATTCCTAATGACTATCAACATCTCTTTGTTGAATATGATGATGCTAAGTTGCTTTGGGAAGCACTGGAGAAGAGATTCGTTGGGACAAAGAGTACAAAAAGAAACATGAAGTCTGTTCTCAAACAAGACTTTGAAAATTTCAAAGGAAAGCCCAATGAAACACTCACTCAAGTGTTTGACAGATTCAACAAACTAATTGGTGAACTCAACCAAGTTGGTGTAAAGATGGATCAAGAAGATGTCAACAGGAAGTTCCTAAGGTCTCTTAGTGAAGAATGGGCCATGTACACAGTGGTGTATAGACAAAGAGATGCTCTAGAAGAAAAGGAGTTAGATGAACTCTATAATGATCTCAGAGTGTTTGAAACTGAGGTAAATCACAAAAACCCTTCTATTTCTTCTAACAATGCTGCATTTGTGTCTAGTACAGGTCAAGGACAAGAAACCTCCACAGGAAAGGCTGCAGATTCTGAGGATACTGCAAGAGAATCCTTCTTCACTAGTCATGTGCATACTGCATTGATTAGTGATGACTTGGAACAATTGAATCCAGATGATCTTGAGGAGATGGATCTTAAATGGCAGATGGCTATGCTGAGCCTAAGGACCAAAAGATTCTTAAAAAGAACTGGTAGGACAAGCCTCAATTTCAACAAAGGTGACAAAGCAGGATTTGACAAGACTAAAGTCAAGTGTTACAACTGTAACAACCTTGGTCACTTTGCAAAAGAATGTCCTCAACCAGACAAAAGATCAAAATCAACTGCTCTTGTGTCACAACAAGGACAAGGCTATGACTGGAGCTTCCAAGCAGAAGACCATGCTCAAAATCAAGCTCTCATGGCCTTTACTGACAACAAAACTGAGGTAAAATCTAAACCTTGTACTCCTGAATGTGCTAAAATTATTAAAAATCTAGAAAAAGAAAACACTAAATTAAATGAAGATTTAGCAAAAGCAATCAGAAGAAATCATGAGTTTGATAGTGTGATTGCTGATCAAGAACATCAAATAAAGGTGTACAAGATGATTGATCAACGGATCAAGGAAGAATTGCTTCAAGCTGTGGATGAGAAAGAATTCTATGAAACAAAAAATAAAGAACTAACAAGTAAATTAGAAGAATGTCAGCTTGAAATTGAACAAAATAAATTAACAATTAAAAAGTTTGAAAGAAGCACTAAAATCCTAGATGAATTAACTAATAATCAAACTACAGAAAAGGTTGTTCATGGGGTGGGATATCATGCTGTACCACCTCCACATAAATTCATTCCTCCACTTAAAAACAGTTCAGAAAGAATAATTAATGAATTAAAAACTGAAAATCAAACTGAATCAAATACTGAAACATCTGAATCAAATGATTCTTCTGATGATGAGCAATCAATTGAATTTACAATATCTCAAAGTGAATCACCAAAATCAATTGATACAAGTTTTCACACAGCTCAAAGTCCAAATGAATCTCCCAAATATAATGCAGATAATGTACCAAAAATTTTAACAAGGGGGAATGAAAGAAATAAAAAACAACTCTTAGACCAAAGAATACCTGAAGGTGCTAAAAATAAGAAATTAAGATGTGTTATCTGCAATAAAATGAACCATTTAGCAAAGGATTGTCACTTCAATCCAATAAACTGTAAAGAGTTAAAAGAATTTAAAATTTTTAAACAAGGATCAAAAACTCAAAAGTTAAAAAATACTACTGGTCCTTCAGTAGTAAATACAATCAAAACTCAAATTGCTGAAACTCCAAGATTTGGAAGAAGTGCACCAAGATTTGTGCAAAACAGAAGAGTTGGCAGCCCAAAGAACAGCAATTACTTCAAGAACAATGGAAAATCCAATCAAAATAAACAATATTTTAAATTTTCCAACACCAGTAGAAACTCTAACAAATTTACTACTGGTGTTAACCCTAATTATAATGCTGTATGGTACCAGTACAAGAATACTACTGGTAAAAACCCTAATTTCAAAAATACTACTGCTCCCAAAACAACTTTCAAAAATACTACTGGTGGTAACTCTAAAAACACTACTGGTCATTCTAAACATGGTAAGTACCCAAATACTACTGGTACATCAGTAGTAAAGTATTCAAAAGCTAAAAACAATAGGTATAAACCAAGATCAGTAGGAAATTCTCACACCAGTAATAACTCCAAAAGGACAGTAGTAAAACAAAACACCAGTAATAAACAAGTATGGGTACCAAAAGTCTTTAAAGTTAAATCCCCAAAAGCTCATTTCTCAAAGGATGAACCCAAGACATATAAAGCTTGGGTTACCAAACTTAACTAATCCTTTACTCACTTGTGCAGAGCATTCAGATCCCAGAAGAAGGAAGAACATGGCATATTGATAGTGGATGCTCAAGGCACATGACTGGAAATCTGCAAATTCTTAAAGATTTCAAGTCATTTGATGGAGGATATGTGGCATTTGGTGAGAATCCCCAAGGAGGTAAGATTACAGGTAAAGGTACTGTTACTAATGGAAAAATTACCTTTGATGATGTATTTTATGTAGCTGAACTAAAATACAATCTTGTCAGTGTGTCTCAAGTTTGTGATAAAAAGAACAAGATTCTGTTCACAGACATTGAGTGCATCATTCTTTCTCCTGATTTTATTTTGGATGAAAAATATGTTGTTTTAAGAACTCCTAGGAGAAACAATGTGTATTGCCTAGATATAGGGGGAGAACTCATTTCAAAAAATGAGGTCAACTGTTTTATATCCAAGGCAAACACCACTGAATCAGAACTATGGCATAGAAGGATGTGTCACACAAATTTTAAAAACATGAATAATTTAGTAAAAAGAAATCTGGTCATTGGACTACCTCAAAAACAATTCATGTGTGATCATCACTGTGTAGCATGCCTAAAAGGTAAACAACACAAGACTTCTCATAAGTCCAAAATTGTTAACTCTATTTCTGTTCCTTTACAGCTCTTACATATGGACCTTTTTGGACCTACAAATGTAATGAGTATTGGAAAGAAACAATATTGTCTTGTTATTACTGATGACTTTTCCAGATATACATGGGTTTTCTTTCTCAGGACAAAGGATGAAACAAGTGAACTCATAAAGAACTTAATTGTCAAACTGGAAAACACATCTGATCAAAAAGTGAAAGCCATAAGATGTGATAATGGCACAGAATTTAAAAATGCTAACTTAATTAACTTTTGTGATCTTAAAGGTATTGACAGGCAATACAGCTCACCTAGAACTCCACAACAAAATGGTGTAGCTGAAAGAAGAAATAGAACCATCATTGAAGCAGCAAGATCAATGCTTGCAGACTCAAAATTACCAATCACTTTTTGGGCAGAAGCTGTTAATACTGCTTGTTATGTTCAGAACAGAGTATTAATAGTGAAGCCACATTTTAAAACACCATATGAACTGTTTAATAAAAGAAAACCTTCTATAAGTTTCTTAAAATCATTTGGTTGTCCTTGTACTATTTTAATTACAAGAGAACAAATTGGTAAATTTGACTGCAAAGCTGATGATGGAATCTTTGTGGGATACTCTACTCAAAGCAAATCATACAGAGTATTCAACAAAAGACTAAGGATAATTGAAGAAAGCATCAATGTATCCTTTAATAAAAATGTACCTAATGAACAAGGAAATGGTCCAGATTGGCTATTTGACATAGACAATCTAACCAAATCCTTTAATTCTAATATGAATTCCAATGCAGGTAATTCAAACTGTCACAATCAAAAGGAAGGAACATCATCAGTTAATACTGGTCAAGAGGAAATGAGATACATTGTAGTTAATACTGCTCCAGTAGTTAATACTGATGTCAGTAATAACTCAAATATTGAAAGCAGTAGTAACTCTGAGAATGAGGACAGTAGTAATTCAAATACTACTGATACCAGTAATAGTACTCAAAATACTACTGGTCTCAACAATAACCTAGATTCTCAAGATACTACTGATACCAGTAACAACAACAATACTACTGATCTCAACGAAGACAATAGCAGTAGTAATTCTGACCAAGATGATGATGAACCAAACTTCAATGACAATGAAGGAACACAAGATGAACAACTGCCTGAGACAAATGAGTCCAATCTTGAAAATCAACTAGTAGTTGATAAAACTACAACTACAAGGACTCAGAAGAACCATCCTTTAGACCTTGTTCTAAGTGATGTTAACTCACCACTACAAACAAGAAGCAAATTAAACAAAAGCTTAACTGCAAATATGTGTAATATAAGTTTAATTGCTAATGAATGTATGTATGAATGCTTTCTGTCTCAGGATGAACCAAAGAAGATCCAACAAGCAATGAAGGACTCAAACTGGATTGAGGCAATGCAAGAAGAACTCCTTCAATTTAAATTACAAGCTGTTTGGACACTTGTACCTCTACCCAAAGGAAAAAGAGCCATTGGAACAAGATGGATATTCAGAAACAAGAAAGATGAAAGAGGTATAGTGATCAAGAATAAAGCCAGACTTGTAGCCCAAGGATAGACTCAAGAAGAAGGAATAGACTATGATGAAGTATATGCTCCTGTTGCTAGAATTGAAGCTATAAGAATATTTCTAGCATATGCCTCATTCAAGAAATTCAAAGTCTATCAAATGGATGTTAAGAGTGCTTTCCTATATGGGAAAATTGAAGAAGAGGTCTATGTTTGCCAACCTCCAGGTTTTGAAGATCCAAAACATGGTGATTATGTGTTCAAATTAGATAAAGCTCTATATGGCCTACATCAGGCACCAAGAGCATGGTATGACACATTATCATCATACCTATTGAAGAACAACTTTAAAAGAGGAGCCATTGACAAAACTTTGTTCACAAAGAAAGTCAAAGAAGATATACTACTGATACAAATTTATGTAGATGATATCATCTTTGGCTCAACCAATGATTTATTATGCAAAGAATTTGAAGAACTGATGCAAATTAAATTCAAGATGAGCTCCATGGGTCCAATGAACTTCTTCCTTGGACTCCAAGTCAATCAAAGAACTGATGGTATTTTGATAAATCAATCAAAATATGTCAAAGACATCTTGGAAAAGTTTGATTTGAAAGACAGTAAAAGTGCTAGTACACCAATGGAAACACACAAACACCTACATCCTGATGTTGAGGGGGAGGATGTAGATGAACACTTATATAGATCAATGATAGGTTCCTTGATGTACTTAACTGCCTCAAGACCTGATATCATGTATAGTGTTTGTGTGTGTGCAAGATATCAAGCAAGACCTAAAGAACTACACCTGCAAGCTGTTAAAAGAATATTCAGATACTTGAAAGGCAAACCATCACTAGGTCTATGGTATCCACATGATTCATCATTTGAACTCATAGCCTATACAGATAGTGACTATGGAGGTGAATGTCAAGACAGAAAATCCACTACTGGTGGATGTCAATTCTTTGGATCAAGACTGGTGTCATGGCAATGTAAGAAGCAAACAAATGTATCAACATCTACTGCTGAAGCAGAATATGTAGCTGCATCTGCTTGCTGTGCTCAAGTACTGTGGATTCAAAACCAGCTTCTAGACTTTGGTATCTCTATCCTCAAAACTCCTATTTTTATTGATAATCAAAGTGCTATTAGTATTGTGAATAATCCAGTAAAACACTCTAAAACCAAACACATTGAAATTAGATTTCATTTTATAAGAGATTGCAATGAAAAGAAATTAATCAAAGTAGTTAAAACTCATACTGATGATCAATTAGCAGATCTTTTTACAAAAGCATTTGATGTAGGAAGATTCAACTTCTTGGTTAGCAGTATTGGAATGATTCTGATAAATTAAAATCTCAAATCAAAATCATGTGTAAAGTTTTGTTGTAAAAAGTCATTTATTTATTTAAGTGTTTTACTACTGATATCTCTATATTACTGGTATGTATGTATGTGCACAAAATACTACTGGTAGCTAATTACTACTGGTGTGTATTAGGTTTACATAAATACTACTGGTAAGTCAGTACTACTGGTACTCACATATACTACTGGTCTTGTGTGTTGGTGGTTACTACTGATGACTATAGTTACTACTGATGTCAAAATCCTTAGTCTCTACTGATGTTGGTAGATACTACTGACGATTTATTACTGGTACCACACTTACTACTGGTCTTTCAGAATCACAATTACCAAACTAACCCCCATGAAAATAACCGTTATGGTATAATTCGAATGGCAATTTAGTCTTTTTGCAGGGTAAATCGAAAGATATAAAAGGCGGTAGTCGATTAATTTAACATTATCTCACTTCGATTCACCAAATTCTCTCGATAAACCCTAGTTTACGATCAAAAACCCTTCATCAGTAACAAAATTCTTGCAAAGACTCAACAACAATGGCAACTTTACAAGCTCTCGATGTGCAAACCGATCTCAAATACTCAGAATTTCACAATATGGTTGCATTTTTAAAGAATCCCGACGGAACAAAAGATTTCCGTCCGATCGTAAAATTCTTGAGAAATTCATATATACAGTTTGCCTTAACTGTCAAACCAAAATCATATCAACAGCACTTGGTGGATTTCTGGACCAATGCTGAACGAACAGAAGGAACAACCGTTTCAATGATCAAATCAACAGTAGATGGAAAGCACATCACAGTAACAGAACAATCCATCAGACACCATCTACAATTACATGACGATTCAGGTATGTTCACTCTTCCTAAGGAATACATTGCTGAAATTTTACAAAAAATGGGATATGAGGGAAGACTGAACATAGTAACCTTTCAAAAGGGTCTTCTCTCCCCACAATGGAAATTTTTAATACATACCATTCAGCATTGTATTTCTCCAAAAAGAAGTACTTGGAATGAGTTTAATAAGGCAATAGCCTCTGCTGTTGTCTGTTTATGCACAGACCAAGTATTTAATTTTTCATACATGATATTTGATGGTATGTTGGGAAATCTTAGTTCTTCTAAATTTTTAATGTATCCCAGATTTCTACAACATATCATAAACTGTGAATTACAAAACTTGTCAACTCCTAAAAACATTTTTATATTACCTGAGTTGAACAAGAAAGTTTTCTCAAATATGAGAAAACAATTTAAATTTTCGGGCAAGGAAACCCCTCTGTTTCCTAACATGATCAAAGATCAACCCAATATTGGAGAGGGTTCAACCATTGCTACAACCCAAGTTGAACCTCAACCCACTCCATCACCCCCAAATACAGCCCAAACACCAATCCAAATAGCCACTCAATCACCAACCCAAACAGAAGTCCTGAATGTGTCCCAGGAACTTGATATAAATCTGCAGAGTGCTACTCTTCACTCTGTGGAAGACCTACCAGACAAAACCCAAAACATTTCCACAATCTATAAAAGAAAGAAATTTTCTTCAAAGGACACCAGGGGACAAATCGAGTCACACCCCAGGCTCAAAGAGTTGTCCTCCAAGGAGGAGAGAGGACATGAGGGGAGGGCTTTCACTACTGATGCCCCAAAGGTGGGTGCACAGGACAGTGAAAACATCATTAGGACCCAAACCTCGGCAACTTTGAGTGATGACTCTTTTGAGGAATTACTCAAAGGACCCCGGTGCCAAGAAACCACAAGGGGGGGCATCTCTGCTTCTTCTAGGAAGAAGAGAATGTCTAAAAGACCCAATGAATCACCAAGCAGTGATGAGGGCAGATCTGTGGAATTGATGGAAAGGAAGGAAAACCTTAAAACCAATGTACCTGTTAGTGAGCCCGATGATCTTGCTAGATGGAGTGAGGGCAGTATTAAAATCAACCAATTGACGGCTAAAGTGGATTCCTTGGAATCCACTGTACAAGATTGTCTCAAGTACTTAACCAATCAAGGAAAAACTATGGCTGCCATGAAAAGGCATGTGAATACCATCAACAAAAGAATGCGGTTCTATGAGCAAAGGCTTCATCAACAAACCAAAATCATCAGAAAATTGAAAAAGAAACTTGATGATAGTGAGGCTCCACCAGTTGAGCTCACTAAGGGGGAGAAGGATAATATACAGACAATGATTGATGAATCTATTGCAGCAGCAGCATCCTCCCTCTTAAACTTAAAAGAAACAGAAGTTGATGAAGGCCCAGAGATGATGGTTACAGAAGATGAACCTGTTACTACTGCTACTATGGAAGAACAAGTTGAAACAGAGATACCAGTAGTAACTCCTACTACTGATATCATAGCAGTAGTGAATGAAGAAAAGGCAGCAAACACTACTGATGCCCTATCAGTAGTAATCTCTGAAGACATACCAGTAGTAACTAACTTGGTTACTACTGATGACATTATTGAGCTACCACCACTACTAAAACCTACAGTGATACTTCCACCATCTCCAAAAAGAGAAACAACACAAATGGTGGTAAAAGATATTGATGATGATATCAACTGGTTAGAAGTTGATGAATGCTCCCTGCCTCCACATCCTAAAATACTTCCTATGTCACAGATCTAATACTTTGGTCCCAAATTTGCTATTGAATCTAACCAAGATATGAAGAAAGAGAACTAAATAGGGAAGGGAAAGGAAGTTGCTGATAAAGACCAACCTAATAGAGCACAAGGTCATGAAATGGTCAACAAAATAAATTATGCCAAATCAGCCAAACAGGATAGGTGGAAGGTAAAAAGAGCAAAATACTTAAAGAAGGTTGAAGTCTCTCTAGCAAATGAAAACAAAAGATTAGCAGAAAGGGCTAGAATATTGAGACAACCTTTCACAGAAATCAAATTGGCAGATATAGCAGATATATCAAAACTGCCACAATTTCAACAAAAGATCAAAACTAAACAAGTTGCTGAAACAAGAAAGGAATTACAAAGAAGAGAACTGAAAAAATTTAGGCAACTTGAACATGAAACAATAGAACTTCTTGAAGCACAAGTACAAGAATGCAAAGAGCAAAAGGCTGATATGCCAGAACAATTTGCAGAGAAGAAGAAAGAAATGATCACATTCTTGAAATCAAAAGGTTACAACACAAAAGCCTTTGGAAGAATGAAGTTGATCACTTTAATTGAAAAGTACTGTGTAGAGAAGAAGAAGGATCTTACTGAACAAGACATTAATGAGAAATACACCACTAAACTGGAACAGATAGACTCCAAAGAAATGAAAGAAAGAAAAACAATATCTGGAGAATCATCTGGTGTATCCTCTCAAATATCAAAGAAAAGAAAGACAATTGCTTCAGAACTTGATCAACCAAAGAAGAAATTACAAATGGTTCAAATTTATGATCTCCCCATTGCTATCCTACAAAATAATCCAATCATCAACTGGAGATATATAGATGATATGATTGAGATTGTCAGAGAAGATAAAGTCACTCAAAGATTCAGAGCTTGGAAACCTTTGGTCATGTCCCTAACCAGAAGTGACATTATCAAGATGTTGATCATTGGTAAACCAAGAATGACTAAAAAGTTCTGGAAGAATTCAGCTGCAGGTTATCTTACTGAAATGATTGATGATGCTTTCTATCCAGAAAATTATCCAGAGAAGTATGCAGATTCAGAGAATGTTCAAGCTTGGAATGTGCTACCAACTGTCAACATGTACTTCTTTGAATATACAAGTAAGAAATGTGACTTATTCCTTTATGAGAAAGAGTATCCTCATTCTGAGAAGACTCTCTATCAACTATGGTGCATGAATTTCATTAAACCTCATGATGCTATGCTATTTCAAAATAAAATGAATGAATTTGTAAAAAAGATTAGCAAATACATTATTGCACAAAGGAATAAACAAAACCAACAGACATTAGAAGGTGATAAAAGAAGAGCAAAACTGTTGGAAGAAAAAGAAAAAGAAAAGAAGAAATAAATGGAAACTTGATTGATACTAGAGATAATCAATAAGTTTAGGGGGAGATTGTTGGAGCAAATCACAGATCAACTTATTACTGATGCTGCAGTTAGTACTGACATACTTAGTACTGATGGGGCAGAATTGATTAATACTGAGAAGTTGATACTGATGATACTATAACGAAGTTACTACTGATCATGCAAAGATTGAAGATACTACTGATCATTGTAGTTACTACTGACGATGTATCTGGACTTACTACTGATCACCAAGTTTACTACTGATCTTCATATTTACTACTGGTGATTAGTTTTACTACTGACAACGCGTTTTTGAAGAATATCAAGTTCGAGATCTTCGTAGAGATAGTTATAGAATGTAAATCAATGTATATTATTATTATTCGATGTAAATCAAGTCCTAGAATAACTAGGGTAAATAGTTTAGCTTCAAGGACTACTATAAGTATGTTCCTTACGAATTGTAAACGTACGTGTGTATTGTTAACTCAATAATATACATTGGAGCTTTTTGTGAAACTGTGTTCTTAATATTTCTCATATTGTTCTTACAGTTCATTGTTCTTAATTATTGATATAGTGTTGATCCGCTGAAACTTCTATCATCAATTAGATCTAAGGTGTTTATTAACTCGTCTATAGTTAATCGATCCTGACAGTAAATCCAAACACAATCATCATTAAGCATCATATCTTTGTTGTTCACTCCCCACCAATTTATTGGTATATTATGTTCTTTCTTCAATACATCATTTGACATGTTTACCAACCCTAAACTCCTCTTCACCAAACTACAATCAAACTCACCATGCATCCCATTCCAACCACTTAAAGTATGCAAAACAACTTGCAAGCTATGGGCATTTTCAATGCCCTTTAATCCACTTTCATCTTTCAAGTACGACGATTTGTGGCTGTCAATCAAAAGCTCGACCCCGACATCAACATACACGAGCATTACACTCGGTATTATATGAATCCTATCATCAATCCATTTAATTATCTTGCTAGGCCAAAATGGTACAATGTCCGGAACGTTCTTTACTCTCAGTACTTTAAGGTTAGGTAGTTTCTCCATCCTTCTCTTAAAAGATTTATCTCCGACTTGTGGACACTCATAAATGAAAACAGATACATTTATTTTGGGCGCGACAACGTTTAAAGCAATGTCAAAAGCGGATAATACTGCTAGGCATGCACCGAGACTATGTCCCGTACATGTTATGCTTACTTTTTCATCCTTATACTTAACGAGTAATTCTTTGATTCGCCCCAAGAGTTGTGTCCGGGCACTTGTTTTGACGAATTCGGAGTTTGGGTCACTTGTGGTGTAAATTGTAAGCCATCCTTCCATTACTAGTGGCGTTTCTATACATGCAGCCAGTAACAAAGCTATATAAGATATTGGGGCAAAATTTGACAAACTCACTAAAAGTTTACGATTCGTACACATTTTTTACTTCATGGGCCTCATGGCTTAGGAAAATTTGTAACTTTAGCAAGTTATTCACACTTATAAACGTATAAAAGTTGTTCACATATATAAGTTTGAAAAACTTGTTACTTTAGTCGAGTTCACAAAATTTGTCATAAGGTATATTTTGCGCTTATAAATGAAGATAATAAGTTTATGTGTTTAGAAGGGTGAAGAAAAATATAAAATTTATTCAACAGTAAATTACACAAATCATCCTTATAGTTTATAATAAATTTCATCGATAATTCTTTATTCAAGCTAAGAATGTAGAAATCAATTTGTGACGACCAATTTTTTTGTTCGCTTTCACGAACACAACTTTTCAAACCGATGAGTCCTATAAGTGTATTCTAAATTATGTAAACGTGGCTACTAGTTACAATTTTGTTTGACCATTAAACTAGCCTAGCGGTATCAAGATGTCAAGTCAACCAATGAGTTGTTGGTTCAGAACTCAAACGAAACAAATAAAATGATGTATTAAAAGTGTAGTGTGATAAGTGAGTGAGTTACTATTAAAAATAACGAGTAAAAAGGCTATAAACCACACCTTCTAGTCCGATGTGTATCGCGCCATTTGGTTTAGTACTTGGGAGCAATGGCTCGGCTGATACGGGCATAGCACCGGCTACATCATCTATCCACTCATAATTCCTAACCGTGCCACGCCACACCACACATATTTCACGACGACCAATGGACTTACTATACTCATCATTAGAAACCACAATGTACCCCATCCAATTCGTTTCAAATTCACTACCCTTGCGGGACAAGCCAGGAAAGAAAAGAGCAAGCCAATAGTTAACATGAGCGGTTGCATAAATGAAAGAAGTGACTTGGTACTTAGATTCGGCCCACGGGAGCATGGCTCCTTTGAAAAACAAGCTTTTGCCAAAGTGGCTATAGCCGCAATACTTAGAGACAGTATCCCTATTAAACGCTCGTTCAGCGGCTGATGAAAGGTCACCGTAGCCTATGACGAGGGTTCTTAGGTTAATATCCAAAGGGTCAAGAAGACCAACCCAATTGTTGCTTCCATGGAGCTCATCGTATGTTTGTGAATCCATAAACTTTATTTTGGGAGAAATAAGTTTGTATGTTTAGAGGTGGTGTGCCTTACATCTCGTAGAACGAGTCTAATTTATATCAAGTTCTTGATAATGACACATTTTGTAAGATATGGAGGATTTTTTATTTTTTTTAATAATTCTTGAAGTAACAAGTTTTTATGTTTTATTTTCCTTTTGTTAAATTGGATTGAAATGATTGAGCCAAAAACAAATTATTCACCTACTTATAAAGATTACTCTATATCATTTTCTGGTGTGTCATTCATTTGTAAATATGTTAATTGGGACCAATTAAATCCGGCATAAAATTAAAACATCACTTGTCCATTGTTAGTGGGTAATATTTGCAAGCAAAAAATAGTATAAATAAACAAGAGTATGAGTAAAAACATTATACATTTATTTAAGGATCATTTTAAGATGTGCACTAAGCACATCTTAACAGTATTATATACACTTAAAATTTCTTAAAGGTGTGGCAAGATACATTGAAGAATGCTAAAATATTATAATTTCGACGGAATTTCGTCACGAATGCTAATATCTTGTGTTGGATTTGCACTGGATTTGGATCGGATTTTATCAAATTTGCACGGTGGGCTAAAAACATTTTTTGTAAAAAGATTAGTAAATCGGTTGCAAATAAAGCAAATGCAATTTCATATAAAAGAAATGATATTAATGTTCATTGTTTGTGCATACTCAGTTGATTAAGACAAATATCAAAATCAAATGATGATATAACAGGTTACACATGTCATCTTGTGGTGTGTAAAAATATGAAATATGCACAAATATCATACATCAATATCATTTATCTTCATATAAGGGTACGTTTGGATGTGACTTTTGAAATATTTATTAACTTATTGATTTTCTGAAAAAGTGTTTTGAAAAGTAAGGTAAGTACCAAAGTAAGGTTAAGTACCTTACTCCTTAAAATCTCATTTTTGACGTCTTTACCCAAATATTTTATTAATTTATTTACTTCTTGAAAATATAATAAGTTAATAAATTACGTTTTCTAAATATTTTATAATTTATTTACTTCTTGAAAATACAATAAGTTAATAATTTTTTTTTAAAACTTTCTCAAACACCCTCTAAAGGTGTGATCGACTCATTAAACCAAGAAAATAGAAGGTGGACTGTATAGAGTATAAAATTTTCCGGCCCGCTTGGTGACACATTATTGGATATTTGTCATTTTTTTTATAATTCGACAAAAATTCTATCTCAAAACACACTAAAACTGTCATAAATCTGAAGGCTGAAGCTAAATATGTCTGACGCAAATCCATTACTAATAATTCTCTGATGCAATAATGGACTGACCCAAATCCATCCCAATACAAATTATGTCGTTAATACAGGTCCGACACAAATTTGTCCCTGAAAAATGTCCGACCCAATTACGTCGTTAATTCAGGTCCAACACAAATATGTCGCTAATTTTATTCTATTTTTGAACGGCAAACTATGGGAAGGACTTAAATTTTAGTAGGATTGTAAGGATAATTTTCAACCAATTAATTTAGAAATTTTGAATCATTGTCAAAAAATTTGGATCTTTAGGTGCAAATATTTATTGATAATGATCCAAAATTATTTAAACGATTGATTAAGAATTGTCCTTACAATCCTCACAAAAAATTGAGTTATCCCCCGATCTCACTTATATATATATACATGGTCCGATTCAGTGCAGAACCTTTTAAGGCTGCAGAACCGCAGAACCATCCTAACATCAAATGTTTTCTAAACCCATCACTAGCGCCACATCATCCTCATACTTAAGACGCGTTACTGATTCGGTTGTGCCAACATTAACTCATCATTAACCCATAACTAACACATCCTTCACATCATCATTTTTAATTAATAAAAAAACCATTATATTGAATAAAAAAAACATTACATTAATAATAAAAAAAAAACATTACAATAATAATAATAATAAACATTACGATTAATTATTTTTTTAACGTTGACGGTAGTTTGCTGGGAGGATCCAAATGTGTTCGATTAGGGCATTACGAAGTTTATGATGCACTACTCGATCACGTAACTCCTTTTCAATGCGCAATTGAGCTGCAACCCGTTCATGCCATGTACTTTGTGGGGTATTTGTGGGGTTAGCCGTATAGTCTTCTTCAATTGGACAAATTGTTCGGCCATTGTCTTCAGTAATCATGTTGTGTAAGATCACACAAGTGTACATGATTTGTCATATTTTGTTCATACTATATGGTCGTGCCGGGTTTTTAATGATTCCCCACCGTCCTTGAATTGAAGCACTCCAAATGCTCGTTCGACATCCTTCCTTGCGGATTCCTGGAACCGCTTGAACTTCAAGTTCTTTTCTTCAATTGGACATTAAACAAATTAACAAGCGTTGCCCATTCGGATAAATACGAACATGTAGATAACAACCCTTTGTAAATTGCCCACCCGCAATAGTAAAATGGAACTGTAGGAGCCATGCCTTGCCTTAAATCATTAAACAAATTAGATTCATTAAGGACATTTATGTCGTTATTCGAACCCGTCGGGCCAAAGTACGCATGCCAAATCCACAAATCGTATGACGCAACCCCTTCAAGCATTATTGTTGGGCATCCTTGATCACCCAGTGTGTATTGGCCTTGCCATGCCGTTGGACAATTTCTCCAAGGCCAATGCATACAATCAATGTTACCAAGCATTCTAGGAAAACCATGTATATCTTGATATTTAGCATGTAATCGTTGGACATCAAGAGTTGTTGGTTTTCGCAAATACTCAGTCGAGTATAGATGGAAACACATTTACAAAAGTTGTCCAGCAATCGTATGACGTTTGTTGACCCATGTGTAGGTACTCATCAAACGCATCGCCAGCACAACCGTACTCCAATTGACGTATGGATGAGGTACACTTTCGAAATACATTAAAACTGGGTAACCCTCTGCATCCAGCCTTGGCCGGAAAAAATTAAAATACGAAGGTAATGGACCCTGTGTATTAAAAAAATGTATACCTTGGCATATACGGGTAAACAAATTTTTCGACATACGAAACCGTCTACAGTAGTAGTCCGGGTGTAAACGACATTATCATCAAAGTAATCATTCCATAAATGTTGACCAGCAGCAATGCGATCTCTTGGTATGTATCTTCGTGGTGCTCTTGGCACGGTGGAATTCTCAGCTTCTTCTGCATCCAGATAATCAAGCCTTTCAATAGCTTGACTCGCATCGAAGACGGACGTTGCATTTACATAATCCTGCCAATAATCATTGTAATTATTGTTTTGATCCATTTAAGCGGAGAAAAAGTATGAAATAAGAAGAAGGCCAGGGAGTATGTGATAATGAGTTTAAAAGATGAATATGTGATAGTGTGTTTAAAATGGTAGAACATGTGGGTTGTTATAGAGGTTGGATAATATTTAATACAAGGATTGTAGTGACCGCGCGATGCTGCGGGATTTAAAAAATTCATTTGTTTACGTTAAGATTTAGATTCGATTTGCTATGAACAATGATTTATTAGGGATAATATATATATATATATATATATATATATATAATATTTCAATTTTGTAACTTATACTAAAAGAAATCTATATGTAAAAAATATTATAATATTGGGTTCATTCTGATCGTATTTCAGTTAACTTTTTAATGATAAATTTTCTAAAATATAAATATTTTATTTGGTTTAAGTTTATGTTAAATTAGAATAATAATTAAAATATGTTTGTCATTAGTAAAAATTTAAGGGTGAAAAACTAAAATTTTGTGATTATTTGCAAAAGTAACCCTATTATAGGTATCAACTTAAAACATTTGTAAATCTTTCATTTATGTTCGTGTAATTCTCATAGTTCAGTTCCGTTTTTTATAAATCACACCCTAAAATAGGGGTAGTTTTTAAAATATACAATACAATTTTAAATATCTTCAGCTCCTTCCGTGCTGGTTTAGGCTCCAACCAATCAGCTCTCAATATATAGGGTCCGGATCCGGTGAGTACTCAAAAACTGGTGAGGACTACGAATACTCCAAAAAAACTCTGAAAATGATCTAAAACAAAAAATTTTCAAAAAAATTTCTTTCTTAAAAATAAAAATCGCAGCCTATAAGATAAAAAAAAACAAATTTTCAAAAATATCCAAAAAAAATTATGGATCATTGTTATGATCTATAAAAAAAAGTGGATCATTATTTTTTTTTCAAATTTTTTTTGTCAAATGTAGTAATAATCATGAGGAGTTATATATATTTTTTCCGGAATTTTTTTGAATTTTTTTGAGGTGTCCTCGCGAGTCCTCACCGTTTTTTGAGTCCTCACAGGATCCACTTCTATATATATATATAGGGTCGAGTTATTGAGAACCCTGATTTTAAAAAGAACTCTGAGAACTATTTAATTTCAATCATAGCCACTGAATAATCAATCTAATGGTGTAGATTATAAAATGGCATATGTGTAATTATTAAACCAATTTTGGTCAGAGTTTTAATAACCAAAAGGGTATTTCGGTAAACCTTTAAAAGGGAAAAAATTATAATAAATAAAATCAATGAAAATGTCATGAACGGTTACCAACCTTCCCCCTAAGATTACGTAATTGATCACCACATTCCTAAAAACATGCATGATTCCTCATATCGCACAACTTCCCCCTATTTTCGTAAATGATCACCCACCATCCAAAAATAGTTTGATTTTGTTTTAATTAAAATAATCTGGCCAGATATGTTTTTGTTTAGTTTTGTTTTAAATGGTTTAGTTTTTTCTTCAATTGTTGTTAAATATTTATCATTGGTCTGACCATGTCAGTTTGTAAAATATATTAACGTTTATAAAATATGTTTCAATAAGTAACATAGTACGATTTATAAGTAACATGCGTAATGTTGGTAAACCAAATAAAGGTATGTTTTAAGAGAAATGGTATTCGGTCCTACCATTTGTGCCTACCCATGTGTCTACCCATTTCTAAACTTAACATGTGTAACCCACTAATTCTCCTCGTATCATCCGTTGATTTCGACACTTGTCATGATTAAATTGATAGGCCTATGAGTAGGCACAAATTATAAAACTAAATACCATTTTTCATGTTTTAATTGAATATAACCAAGTCTTTCTTATTACCCGTAGGTAAACATCATGAATTAAAATCATCATCATGTTATGTCACTTTATATTGATATATTTTTGATCCTCGGAACATTTATGTAACATATATGCAAAAACATATATGTTTGAACTAATCGTAACATACGTAACCAGAAATATTTTTGTAACATATATGAAAAAACATTTATGTAACATATATCACCAGAACATTTATGTAAAACATATTTGAACACACATGTTCAACTTATCCTTACAAAAGGTAAAAATTATTTCAAAGAACAAATAATTACAATATAACATTTATGTTATCCAACTGAAAAATGTAGTTTAATAAAAGCTTAAAAAAATATTGAATAACATACATGCACGTACAACACATATGTATCAAAAGAATAACATTTATGTTATTCTAAACAAGACCAACACAAAAGCAAACTTTGACTCACAAGACATAATCATCTACACTAATGCCAACATCAACAACACTTTAATTGCTTAATCATAACACCTTAATCTTAATCACCTCCTTCGTAAGAATGATTTGCACCAATGTTGACAACAACCGCTCATTGTACCAGCCACTGCAAAGCAAAACAAATATTAGATGACTAATAATTAATTAATCTATCAAATAACATAGACTATTTCACTAGTTTTATGTAAATAATTAACAATTTAATTATTACATTCAATGAATAATATTTTATGAATAATTTTTTTATTGCTTAATGAACATATAAGCATAATAGTAACATAGTGGCGTTGCATATAATTTTTTATTGCATACTGAATAATTGCAATATCATAATTTTTTATTCTAAAGTGGTGTTGCATATAAGCATATTGTAATATTGTAATTTTTTACTCTATAATTACGTCCACTGAATGAGTAAACGAAAATCACCATTGTGAGTCAATAAATAAATTGCAGAAAATCAATTCTAAAATCGCAACTTTGGAAGTCTTCAAGCTAAAAACCAACATAACATATAAATCTCACCTGCTCCAGCCACTGGATTATGAACCAGTGCCGCCGCAGATCTCACCTGAAAGTCGCCGGAAAAGAAGAAGTTGACATTCTAACCTGAAGATACAAAACAATTGACGCAAAAAGTCGTCAGATCTGACCTGGAGATCGCTATTCGTTTCAGTTTCCTTCTTCCCCGACAATGTTTTCCGGCGACATTAGGCGGCTTGGGTTCTTCGTAGAGAGAAAGAGATCACATAGAGAGAAAGAGATATCAAGAGGCATATGGGTTTTTTTTAAGGAGGTTTTTTTCAAATGGGGTTAATATGATAAAATCTCAATATTCCTTGATTGTAGCGAATATTTAAATAACTTCCAAATTTACAAAAACTGATTTTATTCTCATCTGCCTATTATACCCCTACGAATTTTTATTAATAAATTAAATGAAAAAGAAATTACTAATTCGTGATTGGTCAATTACAAGCTCTCAGAGTTCTTTTTAAAATAAGGGTTCTTAATATAATCCTTCACTATATATATATATATATATATATATATATATATATATATATATATATATATATATATAGTGTCCAATTCAGCGCAGAACCATTTTTAGCGACAGAACCACAGAACCATTTTAATTTTTAATCTGGGCCGTTCGTTTTTTGATCTGCGGTTGAAATTAAAGATGCCATTTATTAATTATTAATTTCTATTAATCATTTATATTATGTTGTTTTAGGGGTAGTATTGGAACTTTACCTTTCTTCCATATCCCCACCAATTTAAAACAGATACCCATTTCCATTTGTGTGCACAATAACCACAGAGTTCGATAACGACGTCTCCAGATTTATCGCTTATTCCTTTTCAAAATTGATGAAAGGGGTATACGAGATATGCTTAATCCTTTACATATTACAGACGATTTGCTCAAGAAAAGGTGAAATCACAGCAGTCGCTGGTTGTTTTTTTTCGATTTAGGGTTTCTTCGTTCGTGGTCAGACGAGGAACATAAAGTTAAATTGAAGCTTCGATAGTGATGACTGGTTAGTATTATAGTTGTATTCGTTCTTTTATTATTCGATTTTTGCTTATTCGATTTATTATAGTTGTATTCGTATTTCTGCTGCTGGAAAATGGGAAAAGCTTATGCGTGTGATCAAGAATCCTGTAACTCAATATCTTCCGGTCAATTCTCGCAAGATAGGTTTGTCATTATGTCTTTAATTTTAATATTTGTAATTATGTCTTAATTTTGACCTTTTTCAGGCTATAAAATGCCTTATGATTTTTATTTTGTGAAACATGGTTTTCACAAAGTTCTGAAAAGTTGGTTGATATGCATGACTATGTGGCTACATTGGACAAAGATGCAAATCTTGTCTTTGTGGTATGTAAATATATAAGTAGTACTGGAAATCTTTTTTTTTTTCCTAAAAACATTTGATGTTGATGCTTTTTCAGTTAAATACATTGGATGTAAAATAATTGTGAATATATAAGACTGCTTATAGAAAACAAAAATCTGGAACATTCTGTAAATTGTTAAATATGTTCATTACCATCTCACTAAAATATGTTACATTTTGTTAATATATGTTGATTTTGCGGGTGTTTTTTAATTAATCTATGTACATGAAAGTATAAGCACGCCAAGTGTTCGACAAAATGCCTAGCTGACCCTTTCCGTTACTTCATTTTTTATTATGTATTATTTGTATGATGTGCTGACTTTGAAGTTATAATTGTATGTATTCATCACAGAAATTTGACGCATATGTGGTTGGCAAAGAAGATGATGCCGGAATAAAATGGTATTGAAAGCAAACAAAGATCGAGAGCCATTCAATTGTTGTCGATCGCCTTGACCGCTTGATGTTAAAAGTTCTTTTTCAGAAGGTATGAATCCATTAGAGGTTTGATCAGTTGTATCATACGGATTTAGAAACAATCTTTTGTTTCAGATTGTTAGGTTAAAACCATACATACATGTCTAGTTTGATTGTTGTATAGCTGTTTAGAGCTAAAACCATACATACATGTCTTGTTAAATGGAAGGTTGTTTGTTTCATGATTTCAAATTGTTGACCAGTAACTATATAAACATAGACAAACTTGTGATATAAACATCATATGTATGTAGAGTAAATTAACCAGTAACTATATTTCAGGATACATGGGATGATAGAGTAAACATCATATGTATGTAGAGTAAATTAACCAGTAAACATCATATGTATGTAGAGTAAATCATACCAGGTAATTCTTTTTTTTTATTTTATAAAATCTTGTTGACTCATTAATAATATTTTAATGTAATTAGTTGTTTGGTATTATTGTAGGAACTGATCGAACTTGGTGAAGTAGTTGGGACATGGGACTGAAAGTCGAGGTGATTCAGTTCTTCTTTGTGGTCAATTACATACGTTGTTGTTTTTAAATGATTGATGTTACCGATCGGATACATAGGTTTTGTTTTGTACATGTATGTTGTTCAATGTCATTTTGTGCATGTATGTTACCCACTATTTGTAGTTACTCATGTATTTTACAGTTGTTAACATTCAATGTTTTTTTTACATCCATGAATATTTTACAACACATTGTATGTTCCTGTTGTAAACATTGGATGTTTTTTTAACATCCATGATTATTTTACATCCATGTTGTATGTTGTACGTAAAATACATAGATGTTCATCGTATTCGTCTGCTGCATCAGCTGTTGTACGTTGCTGCATCAACTGTTGTATGCTGCTGCATCAAATGCAAAATCGTTTTAGGAAAAACCAACTTTCCATAATTTTAGGAAAGCAGTAAATTACAAATTCGTTTTCCATATATAACCGATTTTGTAAAATCCCATAAATACCCTCCACCAGTAATTATAAAAAATAAATATTAAATAGAATTTCCTGCATTCTGATTGGTCGAAAAATGGTTCTGTGGTTCTGTCGCTTAAATCGGTTCTGCGCTGAATCGCACCCTATATATATATATATATATATATATATATATATATATATATATATATATATATATATATATATATATATATATATATATATATATATATATATATATATATAGGGTGCGATTCAGCGCAGAACCATTTTTAGCGACAGAACCACAGAACCCTCTTCCAGCCAATCAAATCGCAGCATTTAATAATTAATATGTTTTTATTTATATTAAATGAAAAGGGTATTAAAGTCAAATTGCACAAATCGGTTATAGATGGAAACCAAATAAATGCTGGTTGGATTCCTAAAAATATGGCGATTCTGTTTTTTTTTTTAATATTTGAACAATAGATGTTCTGAACATGTACTTTTTTTTATTAAATATCTGGAGTTAAATATTGCAATGAACACCAGTAAATATGACATTGAATGTCATACGAACACCAGTAAATATTGCATGATTATGACACTGATTGATCTATGGAACATAAGATTTTTTTGGTATTAGGCAATGAGTATTGTATGAAATGTGTTACGTAAAATAATCATTATATGGTGCTGACTCAAATACATACAATGTTTACACTTTCAATACATACAATGTTTATATGAAAACACTTTAATATCAAATTTAATAATGACAAAAACATCAAATGTATAACACGATATTGATTAAGATTTTTTAAGATTCAACACGATGTTGCTGCACGAATAACATTAGCTTCATCTCGGTTAGATGATTCACCAACCTTGCGTTCCCTTTCCATTTATGATCAAGTCGATCTTTTTTTTCATCATCTAAATCTGAACAAATAACATACATTACATTAAATACATACAATAATAAATCAAACCAACATACCGACTATGACAACCGGTTTACATCCAATGTATTTTACTGAAAAAGCATCAACATCAAATGTTAATTCTGCTGAGAATCTAAGTGGATAAAAAAGGTAATTTTTCGTTTCGACCTGTACTAATAATGACCCGTTTCAGTCTGAACCAGTGTGACCCATTATCCGACCCGCCCATCTTGCCACTTCTAGTTGTTATCATATATTTTCCTTAGTAGAACTACTCTTGCCATTAAATACAATACCTGATCCTTGGGTTGATTCTGAACATGCCTTGATATTTTTCACATAAAAATTGGAAACATTTGCCTAGCCTTAATAATCATATAAAGTAGTGACTTTGTTGAATATGATTACAAACAGTGTACATTAAATATATAATTTAGGTGACTTTTGGCCCGTTTTTGAGTTCTGCTATTTTTTGTTAGCAGCGTTGGAGCATTCTACAATGTATTTTACTGAAAAAGCATCAACATCCAATGTATTTTACTGAAAAAGCATCAACATCAAATGTTTTCAGGAAAAAAAATAGGATAAAGAGATTAATCTAGCCGTACAAACAAATAGGATAAAGAGATTAATCATTTGGAATATCATTGCTGCAATTAGGATCTGGCTGTACAAACAAATAGGATAAAGAGATTAATCTAGCAAATCAGATTCTGACTGCAAAACCGATGAGTAACAAGAGCATGGATTCGAGCTTACCTGGCGATTATTGTGATGATGGTTATGATTATAAGAGATATTGTTCTTCATTTGTCTTCAAAAAGCTAAAACACATGAAACTCATAGAAAATACTAAATCTAGAAGACTATTTATGTCAAATTTGGTTCCAAGAATAATATCATTGACTTTCCAAAGTCAAAATAACATACCTTGTTGCAAATTTGCAGCATTCTTCAAAAACGAATATGATCCTGTTTCTGTAGATTCTTCTAAATCAATTTATAGTTTGTGAAGATGGATAAACAATATTGTTTTTCCAAGGTTTTCTTTTTCCCAAAATTTTATTATTATTCCTCCCAATGCTCAAAGAAAGATTAATCTCCTCACGATCCAAATCATAATAATCCTAATTGAAACCGATTGTCAAGAACCCTAATTTCTGCAAATATGGGTCGTATTCAAACCCTAATACACTAGAACAAATAATCCAAAATCGAAACTATCACAATATCTTAGAAAGTACAAATTAAATACCTTTAGGAAGGGAACGAGTTATGCCGACGCAAACAAGATTGCAATCGGAGCAGGAGGTGGCGATGCCGTTTCACCTCAGCCGCTTCTATCGGTGAAGATGGCGCATCCGACGATCGGTTGTTTCTACATAGCCTTTGATCTCGTCTGCTCCCTCGTGTACTATTTTGTTTTCTCGATGGTGGAGGTCGCCGGATCTTTACTAGAGAGGATGAAGAATCAGATGTGGTGGCTAGGGTTATGGGAGAAAGAGGGGATTACGGTTTCTAAGCGAGGGGTGAACGAGAGAAATAAGGAAAGAAGAAAGAGGGGATTACAGTTTCTAAAATAATTAAATTATATTTCTTAAAATCCTCTACGTGCAATTCCGATTCTACCCCTAAGTAGGCAAAAAGTATGGGTTTTTAATTAATTAAATATGTATAATATCCATCCTAAATTTCAGCCGTGGATTTAATTATAGACGGTCCAGATCAATTCGTATTATGGTTCTGTGGTTCTGTCGCTAAAAATGGTTCTGCGCTGAATCGGACACTATATATATATATATATATATATATATATATATATATATATATATATATATATATATATATATATATATATATATATATATATATATATATATATATATATATATATATATATATATATATATATATATATATATATAGGGTTGAGTTATATAGAGAACCCTGATTTCAAAAAGAACCCTGAGAACTCTTATTAACCAATAAGAATTTAGTAAATTGATTTTGATTTATTTAATTCATATTAATTATCCAGGGGTAGTTAGGACATTTGACCAAAATGAAAAAATATTTCTTTTTTGAAAATTTCCTAAAATTTCGGAATTATTTTTAAAAATTTATTATTATTTTATTATTTTTGTCGAGCTAGTTGTGCATATATGTTTTTTTTTACATATATGTTATTTTACATATATGTTTTTCATATTAATTTCAAAAATTTATTGTTACATATTGGTTATTTTACGGTTGTATTGAATATATATGTTTGAACATACATGTTCAACTTATCCATACAAAAGGCAAAAATTATTTTAAAGAACTCATATGTACAATATAACATTTATGTTATTCAACTCGAAACTTTTATATAAACATAAAAATATTGAATAACATGCATGCACAACACATATGTATCCAACAATAACATTTATGTTCCCCTATTCAAGAACACATAAGCAAACTTCGACTCACAAGACCTAATCATCTACACCAATGTCAACATCATCAATACTTTGATTGCTTGATCAAAACACCTTAATCTTAATCACCTCCTTCGGCAGAATGATTTGCACCAACGTTGACAACAACCGCTCATTGTAAAACCCACTACAAAACACAATTAATTATCATATAACTAATAATATTATCAAATAACACAAACTATTTCTGCAGTTTTATTTAATAATTAACAATTTAACTATCACCTTCATTTTAGTATGTGGTTACAGTAGTCGTGTTACTATATAATTACAATAGATTTATTAGTTTTGAGATATGACTATTAAAATATCAAAAATATTTCAAACTCAAAACAAAATAATATAGTAATAAGCAATACCTTCTGTCCCAACTCCCATAACGTGAACTAGTTTTGAGATATGATTATTAAATATCAAAAATCAAACTCAAAACAAAATAATGATAAGCAATTAAAAATTACACCTGCAACGATTAAAACGTGAACTAGTTTTGGATCGTTGCCTCTTTCTCCAACATGTGCAACACCTCCTCCACAAAAATACACACCTGAATCGGCGTTAATATATACATCACCGACTTCAACGTCACCATCCTCAAACGATCCGCCATGTGCAACACCAGATCCGGTTGTAGGCACTAATTCCACCGCTGGCGGAACCCTAATTTCGTCGCTGTCGCCGCCTTCAATGGTGGCGGATACCTTTGTAATCGGAAAAAGATGATGGTTAAAATGGTGGTCTCGGTTACCCTTATGTCAACCAGTAAGGAACCGAAAATGGTTGAGAAAGACAATGGTGGGTTTTTGTTAATTTTGGAAGAGAAAACGTGGAACTAGTTTTTGAAGAAAGAGATGAATTCTCAACTAATAAATGGAGAGAGAGGGAGAAAGTCACGGGTTAACATATTAATTGATTTTTTATTTTTATTTTTATTTTGCCAAAATTACTATCATACCCTTTTTATTTAATTTTTATTAAAAAAATAATTTGCACTATTTACGAAATTGCCATAATTAATCTTAACCATTGATCTTAAATCCAATGGTCTAAATTGGTTAATAAAAAGTTCTCAGAGTTCTTTTTAAAATCAGGGTTCTCAATATAATCCTTCACTATATATATATATATATATATATATATATATATATATATATATATATAGAAGTGAGTTCCATTGAGAATTAATATATTAGGTGAGAATGTGAGAATAGATCTCAGCCACTCATCTCCTTCCAGCCCTCACGCGCGCGGTGGCATTTTTGTAATTAAGTCCAACTTTCTTTCACGCACGCGGTGGCATTTTTGTAATTAAGTCCAATTTTCTCTGTCCCACACGCGGTGGCATTTTTGTAATTAAGTCCAACTTTTCTTTAATCATCGATGATTAAACTTGGTTTTATTAAACTTTTGAGATTGTTTTAATCATCGATGATTTAAACTGGGTGTAGTGTTCAATCATCAATGATTAATAGAACAATTTTGTCTTTAAAATCAAAGATGCTGTTTAATCATCGATGATTAAACTTGTCTCCGTTTTTTAGATTCTTAATTCTTTATAAGATGTTGTTTAATCATCGATGATTAGCGTGTTTGCTTTCTTTATTATTTGATTAAACTTTTCTTTAATCATCGATGATTAAACTTTAATCATCGATGATTAAACTTTAATCATCGATGATTAAACTTTATCTGTGTAATAATCATAAGATGCTCTTTAATCATCGATGATTAAACGTTTTAATCATCGATGATTAAACGTTAATCATCGATGATTAATCTTTAATCATCGATGATTAAACTTTATCTGTGTAATAATCATAAGATGATCCTTTAATCATCGATGATTAAACGTTTTAATCATCGATGATTAAACGTTAATCATCGATGATTAAACTTTATCTGTGTAATAATCATAAGATGCTCTTTTAATCATCGATGATTAAACTTGATAATGTGTTTAATCATTAACGATTAAACCTGGGGTTGGGTTTAATCATCGATGAGCATAAAGCTAGCTTCTTCCATTCCGTTTATGAGGGGAGTTGTGACCCCTTCATAAACTGATTAAAAACAATCTCAAAAGTTTAATAATTGATGATTAAAACTACACCCAGTTTAATCATCGATGATTAAAGAAAAGTTGGTTTTAATTACAAAAATGCCACCGCGTCTGGGACAGAGAAAGTTGGACTTAGTTACAAAAATGCCACCGCGTGTGGGACAGAAAAGTTGGTCTTAATTACAAAAATGCCACCGCGCGTGTGGGACAGAAAAGTTGGACTTAATTACAAAAATGTCACCGCGCGCGTGAGGGCTGGAAGGAGATGAGAGGCTGAGATTAAACTTTCGACTTAATTACAAAAATACTTATGATGTTTATGGAAGCTCATGATCATGTTAAAAAAGGGGCTTTACTAAAAAGGTCATAACTTTCGACTCTAGTCTCCGTTTCAGGCGTGCGAATTTGCGAATCGAAGCTTGTGACGAGGGCTACGACTTGATACTTCCCAACCCAAAAAGCCTTGTTTTGGACAATTGATTTACGTTTTCATATTTTTTTCTTTAATTTGGTGAACTTTGTTTAGGTCCATCTTTTGGCGCGTTTGATGTTTTAGGCCCATTCAAAATTTTGGGTCATATTTAAAGTGTATTTTCCAATGAAATAGGCAGTTGATGAATTTGCAAAAAATGAGCTTTTCTCTCCAAAATTATTCTTTGTGCTGAACAGATTTCGAAGACCATCTGCACGGTATTTCTCAAATTAACATGGTTTGGTAGGATTTTTCCCGATATTCTTGAATCAGCGGGTTTAATCTATTCTATCGGTTTTTAGTCTACATCATAAGTATTCTTTTGATTTGAGTCGCGCTTATCGAGCCCAAACTTATAAATGAGTTTATTGAGTTCGAAATTAGTTTATTTAAAAAATGATAAATCAGTAAACGAGTATCAATCTCGAGCTCGAACATTTAGAAACATTCAAGTTTGAGCTTGAGCAAAAATTTTAAAATTTAGTTAGGTTGAATCGGTTTGGGCTAGTAATTATTAAACAAGTCAAGCCTAAATTATTTGTTACTTGCCTCAACTCCGATCGTTTACATCCCAAACTGCAATTCATCGAATCAACTAATGAACGAAGAATCTCGAAAGCTTCAGTGGGGTACTCTAGTCTCGGGGAAGACTTCAATTTCTACTTCCTGCAACTATTATTCTGGACTTACGAACAATTTCAATGTCCTAAGTTATACTCCGTATTTAATTAATGGAATATAAGAGGTGCTAACTATTGTACCAATTGTTCTGATTATTTATAATTTTTTTATGTTTTTATCTATTTTGATTTTGATCGTATGACAATTTGTAAAAAAAAAATTACAAAAAAAAGAAAAGAAAAATAAAATCTATTTCATTTCTCACTTATATCCTACCAAATAAAGAAATTGATTTCTTAATTTCTTGAGTTAATTCTCTGGCATTCCATTTCGATGTCAATTTTCTTTCTTTGCTTCATTTTAATTATATGAATTTCACTTTTTTTTATGGTGGGGTCCATATTCACAAATAAATTTATGGTGGGGTCCATATTCACAAACAAATTTACATTTATATCCCTCAATATACCATGAGAAATCAAATTCTCAGCAACTTTATAGTGAAATTACCAAATAGCTCCTCAAAATCTCATAATAAAATATCATATAAAGGGTTTAATTATTATTAAGGTGTATATTCTTTATGTTTTCCTATATTGATGTCAATTAAGCTCAATATTGATGTAGATTCTTTATATTTTCCTATTTCCAAACATTCATGTTCTATGTTCTTTTATTTTTGGTAAAAGTGACATTTAAATCTTTTAACATATTAAGTTCGTAAAGTATGAGAGTGTGGCAGAACTAAAAAAAATGAAAAGTATCACTAGTTGTACATGCTTTTCTTAGGAGTAACACCCAAAATTAAAAAAAAAATATATTTTTAAAACACTATTTTAACAATTTTCTAGAAATTTTGAGAAATTCAATGGTCTACCCTATACAACATTAGGTTCACCTCTGAGATCAAATACATCCGAATTGGAGATATTAATTGACACCAAAGACTCGAATTTGCATAGTGTCAATAGAGGATTAGCAAGGTAATTAAAGATAATTAAAGCAATCTCTAAATGAAAAATATAAAGAGTAAGTAGAGACTCATTTCAGTCACCATTGACTGAGAATGAGTCATGTGATTAAGCAACATTAATTCCTAGTTACAATATCCCAAGTACAAACATTAGATCCATGATTACATATTATAAAGAGTACCAAGTTTCGTCTCCAAGTAGACTTAATTCGAGATCGAGATAACGAAAGATAAAGACGGGAAAAGATGACCTTAGTCCTAACCATGGTTGATGTGTTAGAGATCATAAACAAAGAGATTGAAAATATCTCTCTCGGTTTACTTTCCAATGCATTTGAGCTTCGTTTCCATTAACGAAACTCATGATACCTAGCTAAAAGTCGGTACGAACTTGAAAAGAAAACTAAATGCACTACAATTATGCCTTAAATGTTATTTAGTTACATGACTAAAACTCCCCGTTGTTTAGCCAAAGTAAATTTACAGGAAAAATTTAAAAACGACACATCATCCGTTCTTACCTCAAGAACGGATGATGGTTTTTCGAAAAGAAAGTTTTTTTTTTCATGGAAAAAGAAAAAAAAAGTTTTAACTAAAACAAGCTAGCCAAGTTTTTAAAAATCTAAGACTAGGGTTCAAGTTAGTAAAAACAAAAACTTAGAGCACTTTCCGATGCCCTTGATTAAACTATATCTATATATTTTATAAAAAAAAAAGACATCATATTTTTTTTTCATTAAAGATTGTACATTTAAAGCATTTGCAAATTCTCTTAATTCAAGATGAATAAGTTGATATTATTATGATGTCTAAACTTTGTTTTTTGGCCTTTTCCACAAGGCAAAAACTTATATATATTATATATTTTTTTTCCAACTTATAAAGCTTTTTCAATAGCTACAAGTTGGTGAGATGCACATGCATATGCTTTGTGGGGTGTCCTTCTCTTGTAGGGGTCCCTGCCCTTATAAGAGAAGATAGAAAAATGTCCTCCAAATTTGGATGGTGACCCCTATGGGGGGCTTTTTTTCCATGCCTTGGATGGCCTTGATTGGTTGTATCAAGGGCTCCATGAAAGTGACAAATGAAAGAGATAACCATGGTTGGGCCAAAGGTCCTTTTTTTTCAGAATTTAAAGATTCTGAGAATGAAAATTGTAGGCATGCATGCGGATTCGGGTTCGATCGATGAAATTTGTGAATCTATTAATGATGAGCAGCGGGCGATTGTAGAACCACGTTTACGCCTGTGGCACAGCAAAACAAACTGTCAAATGTGTTAGTAACAGTCTATAGTCGTTCTCTCATTTCGTCCAAATGAAAACTACAACAAATTATTACATTGTTCACACTTATTTCTAAATCACTACAAGAAAAATGTCATTAGTGGCTTATTTAAAAGCGTCACTGGATTAAAAAACTCAGTCACTAGAAGTAAAAAAATAAAATAAAAAGTCACTAAGAATCGGTAAAAAACACTTTACTATATTAAAAAATGGTTTCACTTACATACAAAAAACTGTGGTTAAATGTCCGGTAAGTAACACCCTATACTGACAAAAAAAAAAAAAAAAAGTGAGTATTGGATTTTCGATATTTTGAGACACAAAATTTTCCGTGAAAAGTATGAGTAAAATCTAAACTTAATAGTTTTACCAACACTTTCTAAAATTTATGGGTAATAAATAGAACTTTTAATTACTATATTTTTAAAAAAAAATTAGTGTCATTAGAGCTCACGTGTAACAAAATGGCACACTTTTTTTGTATCGTGTCATTAAGCGTAAGAAGTGTACTTTTGTATAAAATATGTAAATTTATATATACGTTAAAACGTTTAATTAACTATAATTTTTAGACTTTTAAAAGTGTAAATTTGTCCAAAAAAAAGCGTAGAATCACTTAATTTGTTGTAGTTTGATCAGGAGCGAAAAAAATATTAGTAAACTCGATTTGTAATGCAAATCAAACCTGCGGGTTGCAATGGGGGAGTAGCCGCTAGGGAGATCGGGGTGCCATATTGTTGCGGGTACCCTCCAGAAGAATTCACGGGTGAATACTGGTAGAGATGGTGTGGGTACACACCATAGCTCTGACCAGTATTGTAGTTTCCATGACCGCCTTCCGCCAGGTATGGGTAGAAGGCGGCGGCTGCAGCGGCTGCACCAGCAGCTGTGATCATACCACCGGTTGCACCAACACTTGCTCCATAATAAGGATACTGCCCATTTGTACCTCCGTATACATTATAGTAACTCTGAATAATACGTTAAATTAATTAGTCAAATTATTTTGTACATCGCAATTAACGACTAGATCAAAGGAAGAAAAAAACGTACAGTTGGGTATGTGTAATCCGGAGAATATGGAGAGTATCTGAAAATTAAAAATTTGTAAAAGAAGTAAAAATAAGTTTACTTGCAAAACAAGAAACGTGTGTAATGTATTCTCATCATGCATCGGATGCACAGAGGAATAACTGATTAATACAACTGTTGAAATTAAATATTAGATTAAGAAATAGAATTAATAGATTTCTGGTGTTAATTATTTTATGATAAATGACTTGATAACATATTACAATAACTAAAAAAACAATCAAAACTTGTAGTCTATTATTATTTATATAAAATATAAGATGTTATTCATGATTTAAAGGTTATAAATTCAAGTTTATAATAAATAAATGAACATAGTAGACGATCAGTAGATGACACATGAAGGCATAAATGGAAAAAAGGACTATTAAGTCCCAAATTATGTTCAAAGTCTAAGGAAAAGTACAGTATTGTACAGTACTACTCATGTGCATTTTGCAGGTTAGTTTGACCATGGTCAGAGATAGAAACAGCATGGCAATCATGATGATGATGCATGTGAATGGCAGAGCACGCCTGAATACAGAAAGTGAATTTACAAATAAAATTTTTCTTTTAATTTGTTAAATGGTTTCTTTATTTTTTCGTGAGTTGGCACTGCCCACATGCTTCACAACCACTCATTCATTCATTAACGGAAACGATTTATCATAATATTTATTGTAATTACCTTTTATGGATGTATATATACATTGAGAGAAAGATGAGAGAGAAAGAGAGAGAGGAAATCCATTAAGGTTAGTAACATTAAAAGATTTTGGTTAGGGCATTATTATTATTATCTTTGTATGTTCTTTTTTGAGATGGATAAAATTTTGATGACTTTTAAATATGTAACCATAGAAGAGACATTTATGCACATTAAATTTAGGGGTGATTTTACACCACAGATTGGATCTATCACAACAATTGTTAAATACGTTTATAAAGTTAGCGGTAAAAATTATACTGTACGGTGTATAAAAAAAATTATGATGTAAAAATGAATTCCCATATGTATGTATTTATAGAGGAGAGAGAAACTAACCCATAAAGATTAGTAGCAGAAAAAGGGATGCCTTGGTGGATAGCATAATGAGGGAAGGCTGTAGCAGAAGGGAAAGCTGTTGTTCCCATTCCACCTGCTTGATGATGGTTATGATTATGATGATGATACCCTCCTCCATAACCACTCATAACCCTAATGCTCCTTCCTCCACCTACATATAATTATCAGTTTTGAAATGAAATGTATGAAATTACTAGAATAACCCTAAAGAATTAAGAAAAACAATATATGTAAAAAGAAAATAATGTAGAACACAGTACCATCAAGTTGAACATATATGAGCTGTCATGCTTCTTTTTGAGTTTTTCTTTTTGCTTTTTCGAAGAAACACATATAGTTACATATTTATGTAGGCATGTTTTGTGGTTGTAATTAAAGCATTACATTCATACATTTCTTTATAAAAGTGGAAACCCTACCTCACCCAATTATACATTGATTCTCTTTATTCAAAAACTCAACCTTTTTTTTCTCTCGTCATAATCTTGTTTTGCAAAGGATATTCATCTCTACTTATGACCTCTAAGCTAGATATTATCTTTACAAATTATAGCTTCGATAATCGAATGTATATTACTTATACGATCAATACATATAAATGAGATATTAACAAACTTCAAGTCAAAAAAGATTATTAACTTTATTTCAAAAAAATAACAAAACCAACATGAAATATTACTTTATGAAATTAAAAAAAACATATAATTGTAATTAAAAGAATTGATGTATACCAAGTTTGTTAGGGGTGGAGGGTTTGGATCTTTGAACACCCAAAGAAGCAAGATTGCAATTGGCTCTCCGACCATCGATCACCGGAGCCGCATCAACACATGCCCTCATCGCAGCGTCGGCTTCCCGGAATGTCACCTACATTTTTGGTCGGAACTGGTGTCAAAAAATATCAAGAAATTCATATAATAAATGTCTTCTTTTTTTAAATGAAAAGAGATATTTCCACCCGAAGTAACAAACCACCAGCCGTTGGGTTGTCACGGTTAATCACGATTACTTTCCAAGATTTTTAATATACAAAAACCCCATTAACAAACTTCATGATCTTGATGTAAATATGAAAGAAAAAGGTAAAAAAGATTGACAAAATCTTACAAAGCCATAGCCTTTAGATCTGCCAGTGGTCTTATCAGTGATGACAACAGCCTCCAAGATCTCACCAAACTGCTCAAAGTAGGTTTTCATGGTATCCTTTTGGGTTTCCCAAGCCAACCCACCAACAAACACTTTTGTGTAAGTTGTGTCACCAAACTGACCGGCTGTATAGTTATTGGTGGTTGTAACCGTCGCCGCCATAGCCGCCGCCGGAGTCATGATCTTGTGTTTCTTGGATCTTTTGGACGTGATGGAAGGTAGGAAGCTGGTAATTAGGGTTTGATTGAAAAAGAAAACAAAGGCTAAAGAAAGTGATGGTGTTGATGATCAAGCAGACAATTAGGTCAGAAATCCAGCTATTAAACGAGGGAATGGGAAACAAAGAGATATGAGAGAGAGAGAGAGAGAGAGAGAGAGAGAGAGAGATGGAGGGAAGAAGAGAGAAAAGCAAAAGGTGGAAAAGAGGAAAGGGCCTATCATAATACTGACATACAATTATATACACAACCAGTGACACCCCATGCCACCTTCCAAACACTGCGGTTGTAATATACTTTCTTGGTCAAACCTTCATGGTTGACTAGAACATGTATCAGATCTACGTAATACAATATGCTAGCTAGATCCGACTTATTTTTTAACATGTTTAAATAGGTGAAATCATGATGTAAAAGCTTCGAAAAGGAACCATTAGATTTTAAATTAGTGTCTATGTTAGACAAGTCATAAGTTTTCACAAAATATATATGAAGAAACAGAAATCTGTTAATTAAGATATAAGAATTTTTTAATAATTTGAATTTGAATTCGAAAATTAATTGATTTGCAGGGCATATAATTCGATATCAAATTTCATTTTTGTTTGATTCGCTGAAAATTAAATTGTAATTATATAAAATGACAAAATTGTTCATTATTTTTGCTTTATTTTACTTAATTTTGTAACTTATATGGTGACGTGGCGCCATTAGTTGGGTGTGATGTTGGTGGTGGGTTGTGAACCGTAACAAAGGGTGCTACCCCTTTGAGTCTTACAAATACATGAATTGTTTCAAAGCTTAATCTAAAATCCTTTAAGATTACACGGAAATAACTAAAAAACCGTTCCTCTAGTCATGTTTTCCTTTTAGGAATTTGGTTTGTATGAAACAAGTTAACTTTTGCAATTTTACTTTCCGATTCTATTTTAATATGCAATTTATTATAATAATAATAAAAGTTACAAAATTAACCCTTAAGTTTAACGACATGACTAACTAATCATATACTTTAAAGAAATGATAAAATAACCCTGGTAAAAATAAAAAATTACCGAATTAACCATGAACCTTTAGAGAAGTGATAAACTAACCTTAGAATTAACCCTCAATCTAAAAGTAACAAATAACATATCATGATGTTAAGTGTTAAACGTGCTTCGCCTCACTCGTTGTAACAAAACACAAAATAAATACGTACGTATAGTTTTATTAAACTTTAGATTACTAATAGAATCGTACACTCTAGAAATAATTTTATCAAGGACGTAAATAGAAGTGGTGAGTTACACGCGTTAGGAGAATGAGAGTAGGGGAATGGAATATTGTTGTATTATTGTGTTCCTCAAAATTATAAAATAGAATGGAGGGAAAAAAAGTCATGTGATGAGGCATATACTTGAGGGATTATTACGAACCTGCCATTTGTGGGTCCAATATATGTATCATGTAAACGGAACGGGGAAAAGACAAGTGGAAATGGATTACGTTAGACCATGGGAAAACCGGAAAACCTACGAGATTGTATATTGTATTTTGCCGCCATCAAAGGTGTTCTTTAGTCGGCGTGAACAGCCGGTGCCATGTCAGCAATACGTCATTTTAATACTTGATATGCACAATAAATAAAATAATATGTGGATTATTCGAGAACTAAATTAATCGATTCTAATATTCCAAAAAGAGATTAATATTGTAAGTAATCTTAACCTATCTTAGCTAAAAGAAAAACATATTTTATAGGACAATCATTTTAGGCAATATAGTCTCGTAGTTTGATTATAAGTTACCAAATAACTTACCAGCCTAAATGTATATTTGTTAAAAGATATTTATTATTGACTTATGGTTATAGATTTATATTCTGTTTGTTACAGACATTATGATGTAAATTTAAAGTACCTTAGAAGATGTATATGATTTGCTACTAAAAAAGTTTAGTTATAAGTTTGAGTGGGATAACTTGAATTTTGAAAAAAATAACACAATTGCTAACCATTATATTTATTGTTCTGAATTAGGGGTGTCGATCGGGTTAGAGCTCTTAACGGATCGGGCTCGTCGGGTTTAGGTAAAAAATTGTAACCAAAACCCGCCCCGATAAGTAATTGGGTTGGTCAGGTTCAGGTAGACCTGATCGGTTGGTCGGGTTACAATTAAGTTAAGATTTTAAGGTAAAAATGAAAAAAAAAATCCTAATATATTGAAGTTGATGGGTTCGATTTAACAGTAATAATTATTAATTAATTTTTATTGAATGATTTATACTTATTAATTTGCTAATTCATTGATTTAACAATAAAAATATTTTAAATATTAAAGAAAAAAACTTTTAAACTTCAATTGGTGCTAATCGGGTCAACTCGAAACTCGATAAAGGTAAATAATTCTAATCATATATTGGACCCGATAAGAATTCGGGTTGGTCGAGTCGGGTTAAAAAACTTGATATGCCAACATAAGACCCGAATACACATGACCCGACTAGTATAATTGAATTTGAGTTTTAGTTCGGGTCGGGTCAACCCTTTGAGCATCCCTACATGTATTATATCCTGTCTGACTATATATCAATCCGTCTCAAAATAGTTATGCGTTTAATTTAATGCTACTTTTAAAAAACATTTGATATGGTATTACTGAGATGTTTTGTCTCTTCCAACATTAAAAGGCTTTAAAATTATAAATATATGATATAATGTTGTTTGTGAAATTGGGTCTTGACATGGTCTCAAGTATGCAAGAAATTATATGAAATGTATGGTATCAGGTAGCACGACTATGATGTAATGATGGATATTGTAACTTTATTATTGGATAAGTAGATTAAAGTCAAATGTTCATTTGTAAATTGGATTCCTTTTAGGTCAAACATATATCAAACATGAACTTAATAACTGTGCCATAATAAAATTAATATTTAAATATTGCAGGTAGCTTTGTAAATTTGAGAGGGAGAGAGTTTATGTGGAAGATTTCTTCCGTATTTCGTTGTATTATTCCACTGAGAAGGTACATACATTTATACAAGAAAATCAACTAACTATCTATGGAACATTCTTAATTATAGGAATAAGAAAGGAAATACACAATAGTCTACAGCTAAGCACAGCAAAGATTCTGAGTTTGGCTCTTGCTAACACTCCCCCTCAAGGTGGAGAATGTATATCCAACATTCCCAGCTTGTTAAGAGAGCGCTTAAAAACTCTCCCAGAGACGGCTTTCGTTAACATATCTGCAAGCTGGTCTTGGGACTCGACATAAGGAAGTTCCACCGTTTTCTTCTCAAGGTGATCCTTAATGAAGTGTCGATCAATTTCTACGTGTTTCATTCTGTCGTGTTGGACTGGGTTGTTAGCTATCTTCACCGAAGCTTGGTTGTCACAATGTAGTTGCATTGGTGATGTCAAGTTGATACCCAAGTCCTTCAAAACTCGTCTAATCCAAATTAGTTCACACACACCGTGTACCATTCCTCGAAATTCAGCCTCGGCACTTGATCTTGAGACCACCTTTTGTTTTTTGCTTCTCCATGTAACCAGATTTCCCCTACAAATGTAAAGTATCCCGAGGTGGACTTTCCATCTGTTCGATCTCCTGCCCAATCTGCATCCGTGTATCTTCATACTTGGTGATCTCGATTTCTTCCAAAGAATAAGCCCTTACCCGGGGAGGATTTAAGGTACTTCAAGCTTCTATATACTGCATTCATATGATCTTCGCTTGGTGCGTGCATGAACCGACTGACTACACTCACAGCATAGGCTATATCTGGCCTGGTGTGAGAGAGGTAAATGAGCTTTCCAACTAGTCTTTGATACCTTTCTTTGTTCGTAGGGATTTGATCTGGGAGGATTGACAACCTGTGGTTCATTTCGATTGGCGTTTCAATAGGCTTGCAATCCAACATCCCAGTTTCGGTCAATAAATCTAGTATATACTTACGTTGGCACATGGAGATTCCAGATTTCGATCAGGCAACTTCAATTCCCAAAAAAATACTTTAGGTGTCCAAGATCCTTCAGTTCAAACTCTGTGGCAAGTATTCTTTGAAGATTTGCCATTTCTTTCGGATCATTTCCGGTGACTACCATGTCGTCAACATACACAATAAGAGCAGTTACTTTTCCTTTTCCGTTGTTTTTAACAAACAATGTGTGATCAGCATCACTTTGTTTATACCCATTTTTATTTATGAATTTTGAAAACCTTCCGAACCAGGCGCGGGGAGATTGTTTCAAACCATATAGTGCCTTCTTCAGTTTACATACCTTTTCGCCACTTTTGATTCCGGGAGGGGGATCCATGTACACTTCTTCTTCTAAGTATCCGTTCAAGAAAGCATTTTTTACATCAAATTGTTTTAGAGGCCAATCTTGGTTAGCTGCGATTGAGACTAAGATTCGAATTGTGTTCATCTTGGCTACAGGGGCAAACGTGTCCCCATAATCGATCCCGTATTTTTGAGTGTACCCTTGGCCACGAGTCTCGCCTTGTATCGATCTATGTTTCCTTCAGAATCTAGTTTCACAGTGTATATCCACCTACACCCAACTGTTTTTTTTCCAGGAGGAAGTTTCAAAGGCTCCCAAGTTTGGTTTTTTTGTAGCGCCTCCATTTCTTCATTCATGGCTTTTTTCCACTTTTCATCTTTCATGGCCTCTTGAACATCATTCGGTATTGAGACGGTGGATAATTTTTCAACTGCTAGTGCATGTGGAGACGCCAATCGGTGATGTGATATGTAATTTCCGATTGGATACTTCATTTTTGACTTCAGGTCTGGTTGGTATTGTTTCTTTGGAACACCCCGGTTGCTTCTGGTCGGGTATCTAGTTCGAGATGCGGAATCTGGAATATTAGTATTATTAGGGGTGTTGTTACCTTCTTCGGGTGACCGATAGACTCAGTTTCATCGGTATTCTCGGCTTCAGTGGTAGATTCTGTTTGTTGGTAATGTGGGTTCGCTTCATCTTGCTGCTCCCCCTGAAGCGGACTTGCATCTCCAAAGTATGGGACGGTCTCATGAAAAGTTACATCACGAGTCACATACATTTTTTCCATGATTGGATCATAGCATCGATACCCCTTTTTTTGATCTGCATACCCTAAAAAAATGCATTTGATCGCCCTTGGCTCTAATTTTCCTATGTTCTGATGAACATATGTTGTGCATCCAAAGATTCTTGGTTCGAGTCCGTAATTTGTCGGCATTTGTTCCAGTTCATGTAGCTTTTGTAGCGGGGTTTTGAACTCTAACACCCGTGAGGGAGTTCTATTCATGAGATATGCAGCGGATCGTACGGCTTCACCCCAAAATTTTCGTGGAACATTCATGTCAAATAGGGAGGCCCGAACTATTTCAAGAATATGTCGGTTCCGTCTTTCCGCTAACCCATTTTGTTGGGGTGAACCTGCACACGATGTTTGCTGTCGAATGGAGTTTTCTTTACAAAAACGTTGCATTTCGTGGTTGATATATTCCCCGCCATCGTCAGATTGTAATATTTGAATCTCCTTTCGATATTGAGATTTAATGATGTGATGTAGTTCTTTGAAAGCATAGTGCACTTCCCCTTTGGATTTCATAAGTGAAATCCATATCATTCGTGTGCATTCATCAACAAAGGTTACAAAATACCGTGCACCATTAGGTGTGGGAATCTGAGCCAGTCCCCATACATCGGAATGTATAATCATAAAAGGGGTTGAAGTTTTATTAAAACTGTGAACATATGTAATTTTCTTGTTTTTTGCTAACTCACAAGTGCTACATTTAAAATCATTGTCTAATACATTCAAAAGTAAATTTGGTTTGAGCTTCCTAAGGTAATTAAAGGATAGATGCCCGAGCCGGCGATGCCACAACCATGCAACAGACTTGTTTATTTGACTTATTCCTGTATGATGTGCTTGAATTTTATGGTTTTCCTCGAGATAGTACAACCGCCCCCGCCTAGTACCATAGCCAAGAATCCGATGCGTTTTCATATCCTGAAAAACACAATCATTTGGCCAAAAAATCACATAGCAATTAAGGGCTTTAGTAACTTGACTAACAGATAGTAAATTAGAAGATAAGGATGGAACCACTAGGACCGAATCAAGATCCATTGATTCTGAAACTTTTACCGATCCTTCACCTGTTACAGGTGCTATACCACCATTTGCAGTATATATGTTTATATGTTTTGGGGAAAAAGTTGTCATTAGTTTCGAGTTGTTCATCATATGATCGGTGGCACCTGTATCAATTATCCAATTATTATTTGAAACATGATTAAGGTGTGCAATACCCGAGGTAGTTGTGTGAGCTGCTATTGGAGTGGTTCTATTAGCCACTTCCTCAGATTTAGATGAGGTTGCAACGGTTGCCTGGCCGATATTTTTCCGGGGTTTCTTAGAGAAGTCCCACCATTCCGGGTATCCGATGATCTCATAGCATCGGAGTTTTGAGTGACCATCTTCTCCACAGTGGGTACACGTTAATGTATTCCCCTTCCCATTCATTTTTCTCTCTTTTTGGTGATGATTTCGAGTGGTTATACGAACCATATTATCTGATTCGATCTTTGGTTCTTCCATGGTTTGTCTTTGAGTTTGATCTTTTCGGATGTAGGCATAGCATGATTCCAGATCAAGGGGCGGGTCTTTTCTTAAGACTTCGCTCCTTGCTTGATTGAAATCTGGATCTAGTCCAGCCAAAAAAATGTGAACACGGAGGCGTGATAAGTTTTTGTTTAGGGCGATTGTTTGAGTGACGGTGTCTTCTTGAAATGTTAAGCGGGTATCAATTTCTTGAAATATGCTTACCAATTCATTGAAGTAAGCAGATAGAGATTGCTCGTTCTGGCGAGTGGTAAAAGACCGCTGGTTCAATTCAAACAATTGAGTTTCATCCGTTCCATCATAGAAGGTTTTTCCAACAGCGTCCCAGATCTCAGCCGCCGTTTGCAGCCGAATAAAGCGACGCATAAGGGGTGGGCTCATCGAGTCGATCAACCAGCTTTTAACTCGATGATTGTCGATGAGCCATGCTTCAATCTTCTTTTCATCAGTGTTCGGTTTCGGTGTTGTTCCGGTGAGATACCCGAATTTGTTTCGAGCTCCGATCCGCATCTCCATTAATTGTGACCAGAGAGAGTAGTTTTTGTCATCGAGAATGACTCCGGTGGGGAAGGGTGCATCTTGAACATTCTGGACAATAACCTGTGAGCTGTTCAATGTGTTCGATGGTTCCCCCATTGGTACGATATTTTTGAGGTGTTTAGGGTTTCAGAATAGGGAGGTATGCTCTTATACCATGTAAATTTGAGAGGGAAAGAGTTTATGTGGAAGATTTCTTCCGTATTTCGTTGTATTATTCCACTGAGAAGGTACATACATTTATACAAGAAAATCAACTAACTATCTATGGAACATTCTTAATTATAGGAATAAGAAAGGAAATACACAATAGTCTACAGCTAAGCACATCAAAGATTCCGAGTTTGGCTCTTGCTAACAAGCTTACATGATATATATCTTTTTAGACTAAGTGTAATGCATGACCGGAATGCCGGTCACGACCGGCCACCTCACTCCCTCCGACGCGTCCCACCCGTTACTGGCCTCCCTCCCCGACGCAACTAATGAGCTTATCGGTCGAGTGGACGACCGATGGGCTTTGGTGGTCGTGTGCTGTTTTGTTTCTTTTACCCTCTTTCTTCACTTCTAAATATTATATTTTATATATAATAAATATTATATATATAATTTAATTTATATTTTATATATAATAAATATAATATATATATTAATAAAACTGAAATTAAAAAAAAAATTAGTCGCCGATTCGGTCACCCATTACGCCACTTTGGTCGCTGGTTGGTCATGTGTATGATCAGGAGAGAGAAAACTGATGTGGCGCAGAGGTGGCAAGGGTGACCAAACTTAATTTGGTTACCCATTACGGGTAGTCTTAATTTTCATCATCAGGAGTCTTTTAAAATATTGATATAGTTTATTTCTCAACGAATCATAGTTGACCCTTTCCTAATCCATGAAAGGGGCACGACTTGGAAGTGGTTAGTGATTGTTTGGTATGGTTGTTATTGAGGTAGTTTATTATTCTTTATCAAGTCAAGATTTGTCATTTGTGCTACATATTTGGCAAAATTAAAGTTGCAGAGAAGTTAAAAAGATCAACTTATTAAAGATTTACGACATTTCGCCTACACAATTGACTGGAATTACAAGGTAATCGATCGGGCAACAACGAACATTGACCACCATTATCCACATTTATGTAACGACTTTAAAATTGAGTTCTTCATGAGCTAAAATACCAGGGCACACATCAAGATGTGTTTTACGGAGCTACCCAAACAAGTAGGCTTTGTATGGTCTAAGAACTGGACCGAACCGACTAGAATCATGAACCGAAAAAAATGATTTTGGCTGGACCGATGACCGAACAGATAATGCTCGGAACCGGACCGGACCGAGAACCGGCCGGAACCGAACCGAACCGGACCGAGAACCGAGGTAATTTCTTCGACTTTTTTCGGTTTTTTCTCAGATATGGACCAAACCGAAGCGTTTGGAACTGAGAACCGGTTTTTCATAAAAATTAGAACCGAGAACTAAACCGATGTAGCTGGGTTCGGTCCGGTTCAATCCGATTTTACGGTTTCGGTCGGTTCTCGGTCCAATTTGTATAGGTCTACAAGCAAGTGTGACAGTTGGTGCATGCATATGCAAAAGTGGATTTGGGCGGTTATTGGTACTTATGAATTGTCATTGCATTTGTATGCATATAAAGATGTCACATGCCATGGTTGGTGTCGAATTGGCGTCCGCGGAATTCTGATAGTGAGTTCCCATCCATAGCTCGGTGAAAACACGTTCCCACATGACAAAATATCCATCGTACGTAGTGTCACATACATTACACAGTTTTTGGTCACATACTCACATGTCACATTGTTAAACATATGTTAATGTTAGCTTAATAGTTTTATTGGGTTTTGTGTGTTGTGTCTTATCTCTAATCGTTAGTTTTTTTATTTATATTGTAGTCTTTCTTATTTGTAATTAAGACTTCATATTTGATTATTTTATGAAACTCTAACCTCCTTTTGTAGGTTTACATGGTATCAGAGACAATCCCGATCACTTGTTCATGATTTTTTTTTTATTTTGAGGAGTATCTGTTAGTATTGGCATTAGTATTTCGTTTGATTAGATTCGTTTGGCTTTGTCGATTTTGGGGATTTTTTTTTCAGTTTGTTAATACTGAGCAGTAGCAGTATTAATCCTGGTTTGTACCGAGCAGCAATATTAACACTGGTTTGAGCAGTAGTATTAATTTGTTGTTAATATTGGACAGTATTAACCAGTCCTCTGTTATTACTGAGCGGCACTGGGGTTGTGTATCCATATAACCTACAATAAAACAGAATAACATGAAATCTATAAATTAACATGAATGTTTGCATTTAGCGACGTATTCTACAAGTCGCTAAATCGCTTTTAGCAACAAAATGTGCTTGTTGCTAAATGGGTTTAGCGAGAAATTCGAAGGATCTAATCTGACAAATACTTTGATTTTCACCCAACTATATTTATAAAATATACTAATATTAATTCAAGTCCGTTCAAATTTTTAACATGTTACCCTAGCTACATGTCCTATATATATACTTCCTAGTTCTTCCGTTTCAAAATAAGTGATACAAATTAGCTTTCACGTTTTTTAAGGCAAAAGATTATAATGAAGGTTAAATTAGATTAAATTGGATAGTTAGTGAGTGAGAGGTCCCACATATTATGATTAAAGTAAGTTTAATGATGTTTAGAAGTAAAAGTAAGGGTAAATGAGTAATTTCACTTTATTAAAGGAGATAGTTAGTGGGTATGGGTCCCACTATATTTTACCAAATAAAGAAAGTTTCAAAGTGTATCACTTATTTTGAAACATCCCAAAATGAAAAGTGTATCACTTATTTTGAAACGGACGAAGTATGTTAAAAGATGTTGATTTTTAGAGAATATTTTTTATTTATACATAATAATTTCATATTAAATAATAATAATACTCTTAGTGGATGAGTGAAATGTAAAATATAGTAAAAGAAAAGGAATGTCATGATAGTGGTTTATCATGAAATTCCTCTGTATAAATAAAAATTAATCTGTAACAATCAGTTTCCTTTGTTAAATATATTTTGAATATTATTTATATAAAATATTTATCCAGATAATAAATGTTAAGATTAGGAGAAGAATGCACGTTTCACCAGTTTAGAAAGCAAAGCTATGGATTCCTTTCTAAGTTGTTGTGTTCTGGCTGTAGGTTGGTTTGCTAGCTGTCTCCAACTTCTTTGACCAGAAAGCGACCTCCAAAACTTATTTCCATAAACAACCCCTCATCTTTATGACAACTTACATATAAACCCGTTTTTCTATCTAAATACAGTCCTTCATGATCTTTATCGAAATGAATCCAGTCAAATAAGAGGCTAAGAGCATTCTTGTTTAGTAAGGTTTTCAGTTTTCTTCACAAATTTTACAAAAGACATGCTTTGGAATGCCTGGATCTAAAGTAGGTTCTTACCATTTTTTTTTCTTTTTTAAATTTAAACTTACTATTAATATCGGAAAATACATTTATTACATATTAGTACAAGCATTAGTGAGAGAGCTAATGCAATCGAAATCAAGCTAATCCATGAAGATTTGAGAAGAATTGATGAATCAAGTGTGTGTTCTTGGTGTAATGAGTGTGTGAGATTGAGAGAGAATAGAGGGAAGAAGAGAGCTTTCAAAGTGTAAATTCTATTCAAGTGTGGGAAAGCTTACATCCAAAGTCAAATTACAACATTATATACTCCTCACCACTTAACACTACAAGAGTTAGATAACGGACTTAAAGGTCAAAATCTATTACAGAAATGGTCCTAACAATCTTCCCCTTTTTGATCTTTAATACATCATCCCAGTCTTCAGACTTCAGATTCTTCTCATAATCTGTCTTTGGCAAGAAAATGTTTTTCTGAATTTCAAGAATAAAACATTGCAGAGAACTGGAAGTTTAAGGTACTCAAAGAGAATATGTTTTTCGTTGATAATGTTTGTGTGAGGAAATCATATAACTGATTTACTAAAGATTTGAAAACTTTGGGAAATGAAATATCAGTTGAGTAAGGATTTGACTGGGTTTTCAGATAATGGAAAGGTTATTTTTGGAATTTTGTGGTAGAGGATTATATTGAGTATAGAATGATAATGTTTTTGAATGATTTGTCAGTTAAAGTTTTGGATGTGTGTGTTTGTTTTGGTAAGAATGATTTGAAAGTTAAAAGTTTTGGATACGTATGTATGTAAGTTTTGTATGTATGAAAGAATGATATGTACATTTAGGATTTGGATGAATGTGGATGATTTGTATTTTGTATGGAACAAAAGATTTGAACAGTTAAGCTTTTGAATGGATATGAATGTTATGGAATTTAGAAAGAAAGATTTATACGGTTAAGCTTTTGTATGGATATGGTTGTTTCAAATTTTGGAAAGAATGATTTGTACGATTAAGCTTGTGATAGACATGGTTGAGATTTTGAGAGAGATTTCTGTAGATGATTCGGTTTTGTTCTTCTTCACTTGTTTTTCTGTCTAGTACACTGATTATCATTTTCTTTTTTTCTTAATCACTTGATCTAAAACGTTTCTGATTTTGCAGTTGATTTGAGAACATTAGTTATGAATTTTCTTCTTTGATGGGATGTTTGTGGTTCTTTTTGATATTGTTCAGTTATACATCTGATATTTGAACTATTTCTTGCTCTTTTTCTCCCCCTCATGAGGATCATGACCAGGGTCCTCATGATAAAGCTTAATGGTGGCGTTTTGGAAACGGAGAGAGGAATTGTGGGTCGGTGTAAATCGAGAGCCAATATCAGAATGAGAACCAGAAACATGTAATACTCATGAAGGAACCAGGGACAAATTGATTTAATCTAAGAATGTTGGAGAAAAATATTTGAAATTGAAGAATAGCAGTGTCAATAATCACGTGAAGTCATAAACAGATGCAATCTTTACTGAAAAACTTCAGTAAAGAGATCGTTTACGGATATGACAAACACGATGATGAGAGACATTGTTAATCAAATATTTGAAATTTAAAAAAGATCAATTTGTTAGGTTATATCAAAGATCAGTGAAGTATACCACTTACAAAGATGCAATCTTCTCTGAATGTGTGCATAGAAGAGATCTACGGATATACAAAGATCAATGACATAACAATGTGCATTCAAAACGATTTTGAGTGTGTGAGAACTGGAGAAAGTCATAATTGAATCTGAGCATTTTAGAGAAGATGAAAAATTATTTCTCCAATGATCTTTTAAGGATGAAAATCGTTTGAAAAATAGTAAGAACAATCAATCCAAGATGGTGTTAAAAACAGATGCAATCAGTACCGATTGAAATCAGTAAAGAGATCGACGAATTTAACAGCAAATAGTGTTGAGTGTTGCAAACAAGTCATTTAAAAATGAAAAACATTATGTGCAAAATCAGAATTTTGAAAAATTGAGCCACAACGCAAGAGACAAAAATTCGTCATAAACAGATGCAATCTTTACTAATCGAGATTAGTAAAGAGATCGTTTACGAATATGACAAAAATTTATATCCGACGTTGTGAACACATCATTGTGAGCACAAAGTGAGATAAAATTTTTTGGAATGTTGAGCATCACAGATTAATAAAGAATTTATGAGATTGTGATGCCAACAACTCGATATGAGTAAGAGAAAATGTTTGTAATTGAGTAACGATTTGAAAAATGATAATTGTATTTGAAAGGAGAAAAAATTGGATTTACAATTGAAAAATTTTGACAATGAAGAAACACAAAGGTATCAATGAGAAATAAGAGAATTTGCAATAAACAGATGCAATCAGTACCAACCTAAACTGGTAAAGAGATCGTTTACGAATATTGCAAAAGCTAATACTCAACATGGACAACCTTGTGTGATTGTAAATATGTAAAAGGTTGAAAAACTGTTTGAGGTAAAAGAAAATTATTATCAAGATAGAATAAGAAATTTTGTAATAAACAGATGCAATCAGTACCAATTGAGATTGATAATGAGATCGTTTACGGATATTACAAAAACTGATACCCCATATTGATAATTTTTAAAAAAAATTGATAGAAGCATCGAAACAGTATTTAGCGATTATAAAAGGATGCTCCCCCTCAACAGTTATTATTCAAAAATCATAGAGCGGTTATGCTCCCCCTTGACATAAGAATGTCTATTTTCTCCCCCTTGACAGGTGAATATAAAAATTCTCCCCCTCAACCAATGATATCGATAAAGAACGGGTTTCAAGCAGATGTACTTGAAAGCCATTTTATTATTATTAAAAACAAAAACAATAACAATAAAAAAAAATAAAAAAATAAAACGGTTTAAGTTTTGAGATTTAGCATACCAAGCTTAGATACAATAAAATTAAAGCGTTTTTCGTCTAAAGCCTTGGTAAACAAATCAGCTAATTGATAGTCAGTGGAAACGAAGTACAATTCCACATTACCGTGTTCAACATGGTCTTTTATAAAATGATATCGAAGATCAATATGTTTAGTTTTGGAATGTTGAATAGGATTACATGAAATTGCAATTGCACTTCGTGAATCACAATATAAAGGAATACGACTGTATGAAAAGCCATAATCTGTTAATTGTGATTGCATCCAAATTACCTGGGATAAGCAGCTTGCAGCAGCAACATATTCTGCTTTTGCAGTTGAAAGAGAGACGCAATTTTGCTTTCGTGAAGACCAACTCACCAATTTATCACCCAGAAATTGGACACTTCCAGATGTACTCTTGCGATCCAGCATACATCCAGCATGGTCAACATCAGAAAATGCAGTCAATTCAAAAGAAGTTTCTTTGGGATACCAAAGACAAGATCTCGAGTACCCTTCAGATAACGAAATATACGTTTGACGACTTGAAGATGTGATTCTTTAGGAGCAGCTTGATACCGAGCACATATGCAAGTAGAGAACATAATGTCTGGTCGACTCGAAGTAAGATATAACAAAGATCCGATCATCCCCCGATAATTGGTAATATCAACAAGTTTTCCATCAGGATCAGCATGCAATTTCGAACCAGGTGACATCGGTGTCAGAATTGGTTTACAATCATCCATAAGATATTTCTTCAAGAGATCAGTTATATACTTGGATTGATTGATGAAGATCCCGGTAGGTAATTGGCGAACTTGAAGACCAAGAAAGAAATTCATTTCACCCATCATACTCATCTCAAAACGTTAAACCATAAGATCAGAGAACTTTTTGCAGTATTTGGGATTTGTAGATCCAAAAATGATATCATCAACATAAATTTGAATGAGAACTATATCTCCCCCTTGTCGTTTGATAAAAAGAGTTGTATCTATTTTTCCTTTTGAAAAACCAGACTCAACTAAAAATTTGGATAGCACATCATACCACGCCCGAGGAGCTTGTTTCAAGCCATACAAAGCTTTGTCGAGAATATAAACATGATTAGGCAAGTGTGGATCTACAAAACCTTCGGGTTGATGAATGAACACTTCTTCTTTGAGTATGCCATTTAAAAATGCAGTTTTTACATCCATTTGATAGATAGTAAAATTCTTATGTGCTGCATAGGCCAAAAATATTCGAATGGCTTCAATTCGTGCAACTGGAGCAAACGTTTCTTCAAAGTCAATACCCTCCTGTTGAGCATACCCTTTAGCAACTAAACGTGCTTTATTACGAACGACAATCCCATTCTCATCCTTCTTGTTTTTGAAAATCCATTTCGTACCTATTACAGATTTTCCGGGTGGTTTTGGAACAAGACGCCAAACTTTTAATCTTTCAAACTGATTTATTTCTTCTTGCATAGCAAGAATCCAGTCTGGGTCGGAGAGAGATTCACTGACCTTCTTTGGTTCATTGGAGCTTAAAAATGCAGTATAATGACATTCATCAGCAGTGGCTCTACGGGTTTGAAAAGAAGATTCAAGATCACCAATTATCTGATGTAAAGGATGCTCTCTTGTCCATTTAAGAGAATGAGGAAGTGGAAGTTGACCTGGAGTGATATTTGAGGTATCGGTGAATTCAGGATGAGGGATTATTGCAGTTTGAACATTTGATGTAGAAGGTGGAGGATCAACACGTTTAACATTAAATTTTGAGAAATCAATCACCAAAGGTGGAGGTTGTGCTGGAACGGAAGATAGATCTAAAGTAGTAGAAGCTTGGCCAGTAGTTGTCAAATGGACCGGAGATGATTGATTATTCGTGGGTGGGGAATCGTCCGGACATGATTGATGTTGCAAAGGTGAAGAATTTTCCGGAGATGATGGGATTTCATTTTGTGAAACAGAAGGTGAAGAAGAAAAATTGTTATTTGGATAAGTAGAAGTAAGAGAAGGAGAATCCGTTGAACTTGAAGTTTTTATATCAGGTACAGTAATAGATTGAACTTCAACGACTATTGGAAATGGAACGCCAGCCTCCTCGAGTAATTTATGTCGAATGTTATGATATTCATCATAAAAATGTTCAAACAAGATATCATAATCATTTTTAGATGTTGAAGGAGATGACGACGAAGGTAAAGGAGCTTCGATTTCTGAAGTGAGTGAGTCAATTGGAAAAGTCTCATCAAAATTAACGTTTACACTTTCTCTAATCGTTCGTTTTGACCGATTATATACTCTATAGGAAGCAGATTCTCTTGAATATCCCACAAAAATTCCTTCATCAGCTTTTTCATCAAATTTATTCAATTTATCTTTATCATGCAGGATGAGGCACCGACTCCCAAAAATATGTAAAAATTTGACATTTGGAATGCGGTTATTGATTAGTTCATATGGAGTTTTGTTGTATGCTTTGTTGATGATTGAACGATTTTGAGTGAAACATGTCGTACTTATGGCTTCTGCCCAAAGAGATAATGGGAGTTTAGAATATGAAAGCATTGTACGAGCAGCTTCAACTAAGGTACGATTTCTTCGTTCAACAACCCCATTTTATTGAGGTGTACGGGCAGCGGAAAATTGATGGGTTATTCCGACTGAAGCAAGAAAAGAATCTAAAGTTTGATTTTTAAATTCATTTCTATTATCAGTACGAATGGTTTTTACTTTTAAATCTAAATTTGTTTGAGTTTTCTTGATGAAGAATATGATGATATTGCATGCTTCATCTTTTGTACGTAAGAAATGAACCCATGTATAACGAGAATAATCATCAACAATTATTAACACATACCGTTTTCCAGCTAAAGATTGAACGCTCATGGGACCACATAAGTCCACATGAAGTAATTTAAGCGGTTTTGAAGTACTTTGAACTGGTTTGGACTTATGAGACTTTTTAGTCATTTTGCCCATTTCGCAAGATGAACATAGATGTTCTTTTTCAAATTTAACGTCTGGAATACCAAAGACATGACCACCTTTTACTAATTTATTGATGGTTTTGAAGTTAAGGTGAGAGAGGCGACGGTGCCATAACCAGGATTCATCCGATGATGCTGTTGACAACAAACATACTTCATCAAGTGGGACCACATCATTTAGATTGATAGTAAATAGATTTGAATCACGTTTTCCGGTAAGAAGTTCGTCACCATCATATGTGCGAACAACACATTTCTTTGTTCGAAAATTGACTTCCAACGTTTTATCACAAAATTGACCAATACTAAATAAATTATGAGCAAGATCTTCAACATAGGTCACATTCTTGATGACTAAGTTGTAACGGATTATATCACCAATACCCATTATGGCAGCTAAATGGTCATTCCCAAACCGAACAGTTCCTAAATATTTATCTCTAAAATTTGTTAACAAAGTCTTGTTTCCGGTCATGTGTCGTGAACAACCCGAATCAAGATACCATATATTCTACATAAAACAATTAAAACAAAAAGGTACACAATCAGATATGGGTCCTACTCGATTAGTAATACATGTTTTATGAAGAGTATTTAAAGCGGTGTAGATTTAGAGATTTGGGGAACTGCAAGGAGGCAGTTCTGCTTTAGTTGATTTGATGGACCATTTTAAGGATTTCTCAGGAGAATGTAGAATCCATTTTGATTGTTCATTTTTAATCCACTTATATTTAACAAATTTGAATGAGTTTTGATTTGTATTCTTAGATGGAGTCGATGAAACGGAATTTGACGATTTAGACTTAGAAACTACGCGATATACTGATGTTGGAGATTTGGATGCAGAAACTACACGATAGACTGATTTTGGAGATTCAGAAGAAGAACGTGTAGTTAGAGGTGTGTGAGATCTAGCGAGGATTGTTTTGCAGGGTTCTGGATAACAAATTGTACATGATTGAATAATTGAACCATTTTTGTGAAGTACAGCATGTCGAGAACCACACGGAGCATCTTTTCTAACAAAATATCGTGTATCATATTGAGAAATTGGTTTATTAGTTTTTCGAATTCGACTTCTTTAACTGCTTTAACTGCTCAACTTCTTTCACCCCACCTTGCATTGGTCTCATAAGCTTTGAATTTAAATTTGTATCTGAAAAATTTAAAACATGGGAATTAGAATCTCTTCTTAAAAGAATTGGAGTTTTGGGAGAAGAAGAATTTTCAATGACGGATTTTGGCTTTGGAGAAGCACTTTGATTAGAAACTGATTTCAAATCTACAATTTTATCTTCTAGATCATGGATTTTTGATTGTAAGACTGATTTTTCATTATCAAATGCCTTATGAGTTTCATCTAATTCAGTTTCCAGCTGGCAGATTTTCTTTTCAAGAATTAGAGAGGGTATATAGATCTTGCGTGTTACTTTTTGTTGAAGCACGTCATTACCCTTGATCTCAAATTCTTCCGGTGTAATAATTGGAAAATAATTATCATTTTTAAAATTTGCCTTTTTAGTTTCATATGTTTTATTAAGTTCAGTATAATTGAAACTAATTTGTGCGTTCTCCTTTTTAGCCCTGTTGAAAACCTCACTTTCTTCTTCCTCATCTGTCATCCGAAGGAAACTCTGCCATACATCTACATGAATGTATTTTGAATCATACAATGTAGGAAGATAATTGCAAGCCATCTTAAGATATTCTGGATTGTTGGCTCCCGGTCCTTCTCTTGAATTGAAATATTTGAAATCTTTAGGCTTGTTCAAGTGAATAGTTTGATCAGTTTGTCCTCGTTTGGCGATTAGTTCTTCAAGGTGTTTGATATGAGAAGAAAGTTGAATTTTATCATGTTGAAGTTGATGTATGACATTTTGTTTGTTATTTAATTCCCGTGATGTTTGAATGTCGTTTTCATGAAGGGTTTCTGATAATTCTTTTATTTGAGTATTTAATGATTTAAACTGTGATTCATTTTCATCAAATTCTTTTTGTTTACGTTCCAACCAGTTTTTTGTGATTTGATAATCATGAAACGCTTCAATGTATAGCTTGTAATATTTATCATTTTGATCATTTGATGTTGAATTTTGTGTATTTTTGAGATTTGTGATTTCAACTTCTTTTTCAGAAATTGTATGAGACAAATGCTTAATATAAGTCTCATATTTAACCGTCAATTCTGATACTTGATTTTGTAACTCCAGATTCTCTTGTTTGATAGTTTGATGTTGTTTAATATGATGTTCAAGTTGTTCACCATGATGAGCAAATTGTTCATGTTTGTTTTCTAAAACAGTCAAACTTTCTAGAAGTTTAGTATTTAAATTTCGTTCAAATAAAAGGGTTTGTTTTAAAGAATTAATTTTAGAAATCTGGTTCGTTACAAAACTATTATTAGAATCAATTAAATGTGAAGAATTAGACAAGAAAGAGTTAATTACCTCTATTTCTTTGTTGGCATATGCATTTGAACGATCAGAGAGTTCAGCATTTTCACGTGCCATGAAGCATAAATTGGCCGAATGTACTTCATCTTCAGGATCTGAGTCATCCATCCAACTTCAATCTTCAGCTAATAAAACTTTTCCAGCTTCTATCTGCTTAGCCATGAGCATCTTGCGTTTAAAATATTATGAATTACGGACTCTGGGCTTTTTGCAATCACGTGAGTAATGACCAGCAATACCACAATTGTAACACTTCTTTGTTGGATCCAAAGGTGTTATTGTTGGTTTGTCAGATATAATTGAAGCAGATGGTGCAGACTTAAAGGTGGATGAAGACCTCTGATTGTTGTTTGTTGGGGTTGAATAATACTTTTCTCATACCTTGAGATGAAAGACATAGCTTGCTTAAGTTGTTCCAGTTCTTTCTCCATTTCGTCTGTTGTATCCATTGCAGGTTCTTCAGTTTTTCCTTTCATTTTACCCAATGAATTGGACTGATATTGTTTTGTAAGAAGAGCAAGAGTATCAAGAGTGTTGGCATTTTCTTGTTTAGTTTTGACTATCTCTTGTACCATGGGGGCATTTTGAAGTAGATACTCATACAGTTCATGAACATCAATCAAGTGAAGATCCTTGTGTTGCATTGCACTGTTACCAAATGTAGCCCATTCGGGAAGTAGACTGTTGATGAACTTGATGTTGATCTCAAGATTTTCCTTTTTCAAATTGTTTCGACGGAGGTCATTCAACAAATTACAATAACGATGATATGTGCTTTCCAAATCTTCCCCGGGTTTAGCTTTAAATGTTTGATAGGAATTTAAAGTGGTAACCATTTTCGATTTATTTCCTAAAATAGTACCCTCCATTTGTTTTCGTATTTCATCCGAAGGTTCTTTACCGGTTGTCAAACTATCTAAGCTGTTATAGATTTCATTTGGTAACTTTGAAGCATGAATGAAAAAGAGTGTAAATCTGCTTTAGCTCGTTGTTTTTGTTGAGCATTATATCGAGCAGGAGGAAATGGAGTCCGACCACCAAGAACTGGAGGATTTCCATTTGGAATAGCAATAACATCTTCATAAAACACAACCACCCATTCTCAAGAGAATCAAGAATTTCAGTTGCCAATTCATGATGTTTAATAAAGTGGAGAAATCGTATTTTCCACTGTGCATATTCACCTCGGTATAAAACCGGAGGTTTGAGATCGGTTCCGATAGAAAGAGCATCTTTTGACGTCATTTTGAAGCGATTTTAAGTTGCAAGTTTGTGAGAGAAAATTCAAGATCTCCAAAATGATCAACTGATTTTTCCAGATGGTAAAATATACTATAAATGTGGCCTAGATTTTTGAATTGGTCTAAAACGATAAACGGATCAAAAACTAGGGCTCAACGAAGTTTGGAATTTTACCGAAAAATCACAAAAACGCAAATAAAGTGTCTAAAACAAGGGTTTTTGGACCGAGAAGTCGGGTAAACCGCCTACGGCGGGATATCATGTCGTAGCTTTCGTCGCAAGCTTCGATTTGGTTACTCGTGGGCGTTGAACGGACACTCGAGCTGAAAGTTATGATCGTTTTAGTAAAGTCCCTTTTGTCACACAATATGGTCTTCGGGCCGAACACTTTGTATGGGCCGAAGGTTGTTTGGTATATTCTTCGGGCCGAAGACTGGTTGAGCCGAAGTTCAGTTGGGCCGAAGACTAGATGTTCGGGCTGAAGTTCAGATAGGGCCGAAGACTAGATGTTCGGGCCGAGGTTCAGTTGGGCCGAAGACTATATGTTCGGTCCGAGGTTCAGTTGGGCCGAAGACTATATGTTCGGGCCGAAGTACGGTGATCGAAGACTGGGTGCCGAACTGTTTGAAGCCGAAGTATGAGTTCGAGCCGAACTTGTTCTTGGAGCCGAACTCCTTCAACGGGCCGAACACTCGAGCAGAACGAACAGTTACGTTTAAAACTTCACTATTTTGATTCGATTTTGCTCAATACTCGACCAAATTCAGTGATTACAATTCCTATCTGCTCGAAAATGATTTTCGCACGATCTGATCCGATTAAATTCTTCAATACATAACACTACAGCTCGAATTCTTTGATTTTCAGAGACTTTTTGAGTTTTTCAACTTTTGCACAAAAATCACTGAATCATGATCAATTGTTGATGGAATTGATCGAAATTTGATTCTATTCCTATTAGAATCAATGGAAAAACATCAATCTTCAATCAATTCATTGATTCGAACTGAAAAATTTGACAATTAAATTTCAAGTGACGAACACAACTTTTCTTCAAAAAATCTCAGATCTGGACGAATCTACCATGAATTTGGATCTACTCTTAGAGAGTTTATGCTCTGATACCAATTGAGAGAGCTAATGCAATCGAAATCAAGCTAATCCATGATGATTTGAGAAGAATTGATGAATCAAGTGTGTGTGTTCTTGGTGTAATGAGTGTGTGAGATTGAGAGAGAATGGAGGGAAGAAGAGAGCTTTCAAAAGTGTAAATTCTATTCAAGTGTGGGAAAGCTTACATCCAAAATCAAATTACAACATTATATACTCCTCACCACTTAACACTACAAGAGTTAGATAACGGACTTAAAGGTCAAAATCTATTACAGAAATGGTCCTAACAATTAGGTTAATATTTAGATATATTAGATGCATTTTTATTGAAAATAGTAAATTTAAGTCTTTAGGGGCTAGATTACGATCTAGACAAATTCTTTTTAACTAGAGTTTTCTTTTTTTGGAAATGGCAAATGAAATAACGGAAGCCTACTCGTAATTTTTCAGCGAACACCCCGAGTTCGAGCTCCGCATAAGCGGGCAAACCCAGCCCCCAAAGGGATTTAAAAGGAAAATTCCCCATATGTGCCCGTGTGAGGTATGGGTTAAATTACGCTAATGCAACGCTCCCAAAGGGATTCGAACTCACGACCTGCAGCCCATATGGGTATAAACTCAGTGCCTCAGACCAGCTAGGCTGGCCATCATTGTCAACTAGAGTTTTCTTAATTCATGTTTTAAGGGCATGAGATAAAAAGTGTTCAATAAATTAAATTTACTATTTTTATTTAAAAATGCATTTAATATATATAAAAAATAGATTTCAGTAATATGAAATATAGAAATTTTGAGTTGATTGAACACTTATTTTTTTATACCCTTAGTGCATGAATTAAAAAAACCCATTAAATTATAATGTATAACTATGCGATAAGGGAGGATTCATGTGGTAGCACTAGCTACTTCTTTACTACGTTGGCAAAGTGTATACAATTTTTAGAAGTCTTGTTTTTGTGACTAAATGTGATATTTCTTGATATAGTTTATGATTTGATAAACTTGTTTTAATAAGTTATGGATACTCTTACATGATTTAATAAGTTTATGATTTCTTGGCAATTTAATTAATGTGATATTTCTTGGCAAAGTGTATACAGTTTCTGATTTAACAAGTTTTAGTAAGTTATAAATTTGTTGGGATACATAAGGCCTCTCCCAACCCTTACCCATCACTAAACCCATCAGTAGCGCCACGTTATCACATCCTTACTGACACGCTACTGACACGGTCGTGTCAACCCTACCCATCACTAACCCATCACTAAACTCATCATTTCCACATCATATTTTTAAATAAAATTTAATAAATAAAAAAAATATAAATTTTTTGAACAATAATAATATATTATACCTATTAAAACAAATATATAAAAAAAAGTTTAAAATTAAAAAATAATGTAAAGAAAACAGAGAAAAAAAGAATTTTTAATTAAAATATATACAAAATGTACAAGTTTTGGTCCACAAAGTACAACTCCCCAAAACCCCTTCTCTCTCTTCCCCCTTCCTCTCTCCCCCCTTTCTTCTTCCTTGCCTGCAACGACGCCAGCCTCCCACATCCTCACCCCGACGGCTTCCCAAGGACGGCACCCACGACGCGCCCGTGCCAACGGCGTCGTAGGGCGACGGCGAAAAACGGGCCACGACGGGTCCTTTTGACGGACCGTTGGCAGGGGTCTAAGAGTAGTATTCATACAATCAGTGATACACTTTGGTTATAGAAGGTTTTTGAATGATGAGTGTAATTAAGATACTTAAACTAGTTTTATAGACTGAGACAAATATGTAATTGTTTCATGTTTTTAATTAAGTCGTTTTTATGAAAGAAACTATAAAAAAAAAAAAAAAGAAATTGATACTATGGTTTACAAATGAAACTCTAATTTTAAAATTTTGACTAAAATTTTCGCTACTACTCCGTATTAAAGAAATTTTAATTTCATTCTACGATGTAGGAATATGCACGGTTTAAGAACCGGACCGAACCGAATAGGACCGAGAACCGAAAAAATGGTTTTTGCCGGACCGAGGACCGAACCGATGATACTCGGAACCGAACCGAACCGAACCGAGGTAATTTCTTCGACTTTTTTTTCGGGTTTTCTCGGTTTTGGACCGAACCGGTTGGAACAAAACCGATTGGAACCGAGAACCGAATTTTCATAAATAAAATAGAACCAAGAACCGAACCGATGTAGCTCGGTTCGGTCCAGTTCGGTCCGGTCCAGTTCTACGGTCCTAGTCGGTTCTCGGTCCAATTTGCACAGGCCTACTATGATGTATGGAATATATTTTTAAGGAATCCAATGTGATAATTTACACGTCTCACCTAAATGCATAATAAAGTTCGGAAACGGGCCTATGTTTACAATATGACACTGGGCTTCATCAAGGCCTTTAACAAATAAAGGGTATAACTTTGTGTATACGCTTTCATGTTGAACCAAATTTTACTATGTCTACTGAAAAGATACCAAAGTATTTCATTTATTTTGCTTAATATTTATAGATGGAAATTGTTTATTAGTAGTCATGTCGTTGAGAATATCGTCTAAGTCTTTTACAAATACTCGCAAAACATTTTGATAACCGGCAATGCAAGTCTCTGTTTTAGATTCTGGTTTAGGGTTAGGCATTTTGGGGGTTCTATATTATTATCAAGATAAATAATAAACAAATACAATTTTTAAATTTGAGATATGAGAATTGAATATCCGTGATATTATTTCTAGTGTGTACGTTTTATTGGGACGCTTGAAAGGGTAATATTTTTGTCCACGACAGAGGAAACTTAACCAATGAAAGTCAATAGATGTGTAACAACATTTATACAAGAGAGAATTACATGGAAGGTTCATATGTCTTGTTACTGATTACTAAGTCCAGTCTTTTAAGATCGTTTATTACGCTAGACATTCTCAGTGTAACTAGTTTGTTACATTGGTGGTACATAAATACCTTTAAATTGGGCTACTAAAATTATCTAAATGACCGAACTACATTTTTGTAACAATTGTAGATAAAAGACTATGTATGTAATAAATGACAAACTACAAGTATAATTCATGAAATTTACTCTATTAATTACTCCCTCCGTCCCACAAAAAAGTTCTCATTTCTCAAATTTGAGAGGCCACTTAATAAAATAATATTATTATCAAAGATTCCACTAATAAAACATGTTCTCTCTCAAATCTAACCTTATATCTTAATCAAAAGTATTACCAATTAGGGGTGTCAAATTTGTACCGAATAAAACCAGCCAACATGCTACCAACCATACCAAGAATAGTTGGTAGCCAATATGTTGGTAGCCAACATGTTTGGTTGGTAGTACCGTACCAATTGTGTAATCATGGTACGGTAATGGTACAAAATTTTTAAATACCATGGTATACTGTACCAACCAAGATATATATATTATATGATTTTTAGTTTAATATATTATACCAAACTAGCAACCTATTTGCCCAAGATTCCAATTAAATATTATAGTATACGATATTTTATTTAAATTATAGACGTGCCCAAAAAAATATCTCTGAAACTAATATATAATATAATAACACATACTTATTTTATCATTAAAACTAAAAATATCTTTGAAAATATAATATTTTATCTCTACATTTACACAAATCAGTGATTCAGTTACGACAAGATATCTACATCTTTTATTACTTTATCGTACTAGATTATGTCTATATAGCACATAACATATTATATCATTTTGCTTATTTTGTTTCCATGTTCGGAACACTCGTTAATATGTTTAACTGATCGATAATGATAAAATATCATTGTTCTTTTGTTATTAATTTTTTTAATTTCATATGAGTTAGTGATGTTGGTATATACCATTACCAATTTGTACCAACCAAGATTGCTGGTAGCCAAACAAATTGGTACCAAGTAAACTTGGTATGGTAATGGTAGCTAAATCAGTGTACCAATTATAATTGGTACGGTACACGGTATGAAGAAAATATACGTGGTACCGTACCATGTTCACCCCTATTACCAATGACCCCACAGGCCACTAACTATCTCCTAAAAACTTGTGTTCAAGACAAATGAGAACTTTTTTATGGGACGGAGGGAGATACAAATATGAATATAAGATTCTGAAGTCGTAGCCGCATGTGCAAAGCCTAACCTAATGCGGCTCGCCCCTCTCACCGTTTTTGAAACAAGCCTATGCATAATATACGATAAAACATATAATTTTATATTTTTATATACATAATAAAATATTAGTTACTCCCTCCGTCTCATAAAAAGTTTACATTTCATTTGGGGACAATCTTTTAGGAGATAGTTAGTCGTGTGGTCCTTTGTAATATTTTTGATTAAAATATAAGGTTAGATTGGAGAGAGAAAGCGTTTTATTGGTGGAATGATTGGTAATAATATTATTTTATTAGATGGACCCCCCAAATTTAAGAAATGTAAACCTTTTTATGGGATAAAATTTTAAGGAGAAATGTAAACGTTTTTATAAGATAGAGGGAGTATGTTTTAAAGTGCAAGCATAATGTTATTGGCTGACAACAGTAAGCTAAAAACTATCTGCAACCAGAGTAATATGTAATTTGTTTTGGGCAGTTGGAACGAAAAATTATTGGATGACATTTTGTGGTTCTGCGACAAATTTAGGAACGAAAATGCCTGCCGTTTGAGTAACATATGCGACAGATCTGTGACAGTTTTACCACAGATCAGCGACAGGCACCAACTCCGACCCAATATGAATATTTTTGCATCCAATTGTACTATATTAATATACTCCCTCCGTCCTTAAAAAAAAAAGTATCAATTTCTCCTTAAATTTGTCCCATAAAAAAATTCTCATTTCTCAAATTAATAGATCGGTCTACTTAATAAAATACTACCTCTGTATCTATAACGACCCGAAATTTGTAAATAAATAAATTGTACAAAAATATGATAAATATGGATAATTCATTTAAAACAAGTAGGAATTGGTTTCGTGTCATTTGGACACCGTATGAGAAAGTTATGGGTGAAACCGGGTCGAACCATAGATGAAAAACTGCAGCCTGGGCTGCTGGAAGGGTTCGCGGCGCGAACCTGGGTTCGCGATCGCGAGGATGAGGCAGTGAGTTGGGGGTCTGGCCGTGAGAAGTTCCCGATCCAGCTCCCGATCGCGAAGAAGGCGGGTCCGAATGAGTTCGCGGCGCGAACTCCTAGTTCACGACGCGAACTTTGCGGCTGGTGTATAAAAACGTAAATGCAGCCTTTAATGCTCATTCAAAACCCTAGAATCCTCTCTCAAAGTGTGTGTACGGATTTCTAGAGAAAAGTGCTGAAGAAGGTTGAATCTTCATCAAACCCTGGAGATTCTTACTCCTAGTTGAAGATCTAAGGTAAATCTTCATCTCTCTTGAGTTTTTAGCCATAGATTCAAGTAGGGAAAACTTGAATCTCAAACCCTAGTTTTGGGTTTGTTCATAAATGGTTAAATGGAAGTTGTATAACTTATATCTATGGTATTTTAACAAGGAAAATATGTTTATGAAATGGATCTATGAAAATATGAAGATTTTTGGAATTAGGGTTTGGTAATTTGGGGAAATATGATACAAGTAGTTAACTAGCCATGGAATATATGATTAGTATAGATGTTTGATGTAAACCATTGTGTTGGTTTTGATATTAGGTCATTTGGTGGAAGGATTTGAGGTTCAAGTCTTGAGGAGAGACATTTGTGTTCAAGAAACACATCTTTTGGATAAGCTTGGCTAAGGTGAGTACATGTGAACTTTCAAAACTGAGTACATAGTTAGGAAATGCTTTATGATTAAATGTTTTATCGAGTCTATAAGTAGTTTAGCCATTTATGTGATTTATGATGAATTGCTTATATTATGATGAATTGATTAATTGATTAAATAATGATGGAGGTATAAGCTCATAATGATAAGTGGCAAATGATGATGATGATTGTGATGTCCCTAGGGCCGTGATAGATTGGAGGCATTCCGGTTATCACGGTACCTTAAGGTTAGTGGTAGATTGGAGGCATTCCGATTACCCAATACCTATGAGTCCCGGTAGATTGGAGGCATTCCGGTTACCGTGGATATGACGGTCTTGATAGATTGGAGGCATTCCGATTATCTTGACATTGACCAATGATGAAAGAAATGAAGTGACCCGAATGGAATTAATAATATTATTATGATATAAATGATATTATGTGACTAATTATTTATCGGGTCTAAAACACATGTATCTCACGAGACAATTTTGTCTCACGTACTATGTTTGTGTTTTGCTATGTACTCAGGTTCGGGATCGAAGATATAGGAGGCCCGTTTAGAGAGGAGGTCTTGTTGAGATTAGCTTGGTGTTCATAGTTGAAGTCCTTATCCTATGGCTTAGATATATTTTGTAACACCGTTTTGTAAACTCTGATAATCTCAAACAAGAAACCTTTTTAGTTTTTTGTAAATTCGGTATTTGACACCGATACATTATTACTTATTTGGGATGAAATGTTATTTGAATATTGTTTTGAAAATTGAGGTGTTACAGTATCAAAATAAGTGATACATTTGAAGAAAAATGGTTTTTGAAGCAAAAGATTAGAATGTAGTTTAAAATAGATTAAAGTTGATAATTAGTTGAGAATGAGTCTCACTTCTTTTAAATAAAGTGATATTAATGATGTTTAATAATAAAAGTAAGGGTAGATGAGTAATTTCACTTTATTAAAGTAGATACTTAGTGGAGAAAGGGTCCCACTTTTTTTTACCAAATAAGGTAAATTTTTGAAGTGTATCATTTATTTTGATTCACCCCTAAATAGAAAATGTATTACTTATTTTAATACAGAGGTACTAATATAATTATTAAGGACCCCACCACTAACTATCTTATTTTCTAAAACTAACCTTATATTTTAATCAAATTTATTACCAATTAACCTACCACTAACTATCTCATTAAAATTTATGCCCAAAATAAATGAGTAGTTTTCTGCGGACGGAGGGAGTAATAGCTAATTTTTTAAAAGTGGGTTGACGCAAACGCAAAAAGTCGCAAAAAGTCAGTCACAAACAAATAATCGACGTAAATCCGTCGCTATTACAATACGATGCAATTCCGTTGCAATAATAGTTGATGAAATTCATCTCAAAACCGTCTTTGATCATAATGTATGTCGGATACTCCGACCAAAAAGGTATTTGTCAGGAGCATATTTGTAACAGCCATATTCTGTGACCGATCCGACACAAAAGCCCTTTAGTAACGGATTTGCAATGGATTTTTCTGTCACAAAATTCCTTCTTGTAGTTGTGATGTGTTATTTATTTTTTATGTTTATACTTCTGTTTTGCCATTTTATGTCTCTGTGATCACGTATCCAAATATGTTACTTTTTGTACACCGAGAAACCTAAAAATTTAATTACAATTTCTTTTAAGACAGAAGATTCAATTACCTTAAAATTTAGACCCTGAATGGATTAGTCTCGCAATTTCTCCAAATTCATTAACTTTCATAAATATCAAACGAATACGATTAAATTTAGTCATAATCGTCGGTTCGTATAGGTATAAGTTTTCATCTTTCTTTATTAAAAAGTATTCCCATTGGGAAGGCCAAGATTTGATATGAGACACGTGACCTAACCGTTTGAACTAAGGATCGAATTTGTGACTTCTAGACTGTTCGTCAATCGAGCCTGCAGTTTGTGAGCTACGGTCATTTTAATGAAGTGTCACAGAGATTCATACCCGTGCAACCGTTTTGTGTTGAAATTGTTTGGGAACCCGTACTACTAGACAATCTGATGGAACGATTATTAGGTATAATTTTTGATCGAATAAGCGAATGTAATATTTCTCATTTTTAAATCAAGAATACAAATCTCGAGAGAAGGTTGTAGAGGTGGTTTTTTTTCGTGAATTTGCTTAGGAAACAATCAAACATCGCAATAATTATTTTGTTTATATTATTTGTTCCTCGGGATCGTTTGTTTCATTTTTTTTTTTTTTTTTTTTTTTGAACGGCAAAATGATCCACCCTTAGGAGCTTCGGCAAAGCCGTCACCCCCAAGAGAGAACCAAGGACATAAAATTAAAAGCTAGCAAGGAACTAGCGAGAAGTACAAACAAAACAGGAAACAAAAGCAAAACCAAAGCACCAAAACAACCAAAACCCGGAAAAAAAAAGAAAAAAGAAAAAAAAAGGGAAACTAAAAACAACTCGACGGGTTCGAAAGCCAGCCTGCCCAGTTATTCGCCAAACTTCTAGAATAAAACCTCTTGGAGAGCCAAAAGAAAGAAAGCGTCTGGATCTGAGAGAAACCAGAGAAACGAGAGTCCAAGTCGGAGGCCGCGGAGGAGAAGACTTTAGCATTTCTGGCTTTCCAGACGCACCATAGAAAAGTATATATAACCCCAGTGAACGCGATCAATCTATCACCAGAAAACTGCAGATTCGTGCCCCATGATAAGAGGAGATGCACCGAATTGATCTGCCCCGCATCTAGACCCCACCATCTGCTTATATCTCTCAGCATGGATCTGGACCGAGGGCATGAAGTGAACAGGTGGTCCTCGGATTCATTTTCCAGACCACAAACAGGGCATAAGCAAGATAAAACAATAACTCCTCTCCTTTCAAGGTTGATCTTTGTGGGCATTCTAAGATGAGCGATCTTCCAAGCGTTGATGCAGATTTTGATAGGGATCTGCTTGATCCAAAGGAAGTTGTCTAGCGGCTGTTTTATGAGTGACTCAGCATCGTTTGTTTCATTTAATAACACATCTACATATACCACAACGCGTTACACTCGCAAGTGCTTTTCACCACCAACTATTAATGTTCATATTCTTACGAAATTCCGAAGAATAAATCTCAATAATTGATCAATAAAATCAAATGATCAAAATTAATCACATATTATTTTTTTTTATTTTTTTTATTAATAACACATAATATGATTGAATACTGAATCACATGTGATTGTATACTGAGTCATATGTGATTCAACTAAAACATCAAATATGATTAAATATACAATCACATGTGATTTTACATTAAAAATACATGTGATTAAGTACTACACGTAATTATCACATAAATATTGTTTTTTAATGAAAAATAATAAAAAATTACAAAAAAGTAAAAAAGTATAAAAAAAATATTAAAAAAAAACTAAAAGTTTTTAAGTGTCAAATGACCAAAATACCCCTTCATGTATAAAATACATGATTAATCTTGATCATTAAATCTTATTAATCAACGGTTGAGATTTATTTTTCAGAACTTCATAAAAAGATAATCCTTTAATTTTTTCTAAAAAGTTTTGCAAATTTTAATGAAATTATTTGTGTTCAAAAAAATTTGCAAATTTTAATAGTGTCTCCACCCACTCTCGAGGGTATTAAAGTGGTTACACGTACTATTATTTTTGAAAAAGCTTCAATTATTATTAAAAAAAATAGATTTTGTGACCATGTTTCTAACATATACTCCCTCCGTCCCTTAATAAAGTTCTCATTTCTTTTGGGCATATGTTGTTAGGTGATAGTTAGTGGTGGATCCTTGATAATAAATTTGATATTTTTGGAGAGAGAAAGTGTTTTTAGGAGATAATTAGTGGTGGGGTATATAGTAATAATATTATTTTATTGAGTGGGTCTCTTCAATTTGAGAAATGAAAACCTTATTTTAGGACAAACATGTTAGGAGAAATGGAAACTTTATTAAGGGACGGTGGGAGTAAGTTATTCATTAAGTGAGAAAATATTGGTAATTCATCAAGACCCCGTTTATTTGCTTAAAATATAAACATGTTAACTAGGTTGCCAATTAATTTTGACACTTTCAAAAAATGGTGGAACTTGCCATGCCAATCTTTTCACCTACCGATTTAGTAGACATATTTCCGTTTCCTATACATCATCTTGTTTCACGGTTTGGCAAGAAAGAGACTAATGATTTAGATTACATAAGTGTAATTTAAATCTAAACAAATAATTTTTTACTTACACCTTTTAAAAGGTGCTACTAAAAACATAGATATGATAAGACTTTTCATTATATTACGAATACATGTGAATGTGACACCAAATGACAAACTTCTTGCAGTATAAATTATACTATTAGGAGACAATTATCATAATTCATAAGTACTAATTAAGTTTTTCCGTTAAAAAATATACTAATTAAGTTTAAATTGTTACATGAACAATTTTCACATGCCAATAACCTAAAAGGAAAGTGTTTACACGCGCATACAGACACGCGCGTAGGTAAAGGATTGAAATTGCATGGATCATGTCTACGAGTCCAAATACTATTGCTTGCAATCTAAGTCAGCTTTAAGCTACACCGCCGGCGACGTCACCGGCCGTCAACTTTCCTCTTATCACATCCTCCTTCAATTCGTTGACACCCACATAACACCACCACTATATGAAATCTTTTTTCACATCAATTTCAGACTGATTAATATCCACATAACACAGAAAAACTAATAGAGACATCGAGAGAGAAGAAAACACATATTGAGTGTGTGAATGGCGTCATCAAGCGGCGGTGTTCCGCCGGGGTTTCGGTTTCATCCAACCGACGAAGAACTGTTGCATTATTACTTAAAGAAGAAGATATCGTTTCAGAAATTTGATATGGATGTTATTAGGGAAGTTGACTTGAATAAGGTTGAGCCGTGGGATCTTCAAGGTTGGTATGCTTTAATTTATGCGTTTTGATAATAACAGCTCTAAAGACTGTCATTAAGGATGGATTATAGGCTTTAAAAATAATAATTAGTTATATTACATACCATTTGTTCAGTTATTTTCCTTATTTCTAGGAATATCAAAATCCCTCTTCCAATCAAAATCAAGGAAACTCATTCTTATCCATTCTTAGTGACCGTCGTCGTAAGCTAGGGTTGTCATTATCAAAACCATGAATTTATTAAGTGATTTATAGAGAAATTAATATAAATTTTACTGTATGTGTTTTAAAATACATGTCACTTTTTTTGTAATTGGAGAATTATTGTAATTGCAATTCAATTACAAGGATTTAGTTTAATTAAGTAGGAGAAATAATAAATATGAAAAAACTATGTTGTTGCTATCGTTAGAATTGAGATTTTTCTTCTGGTATAGTATTGTAAATGTATTAATTAGTTTGAAATGCATGTTAGAAATCTTTAATTAACCATCTTGTATATGAAATTAACCACATGCAAAAGTTTTACGACTCTTCTCTTAGAATTAAATGAAAGGATACAAGTAAAAAAGTATTATTAAAGCAATATCAATTCCTCTACTTTGATATATCAATTACATTTTCATATGATAAAATTCACATTACTTACTTGTTCAGTTGTTCGATCATGTAGTATTTGTCTCCAAACATCTATGTATCTTTTAATTCTAACTCGTAAATGATATGGGATCTATGATTACTACAGAGAGATGTAACATCGGATCAACACCACAAAATGAGTGGTACTTCTTTAGCCACAAGGACAGGAAGTACCCAACCGGTTCAAGGACGAACAGGGCGACAAATGCAGGATTTTGGAAGGCAACGGGGAGAGACAAATGCATCCGTAACACTTTCGAGAAAATTGGTATGAGGAAAACACTTGTGTTTTATCGGGGCCGAGCGCCACATGGCCAAAAGACAGATTGGATCATGCATGAATATCGACTTGAAGAAAATGATGAACAACATGATCCCCTCAATCCCTCCCTCACATCTCATGTAAGTTATATTTATCTACTTCCATTTCAATTAGATAAAGATCATTTTTTACATAGAGAAAGAAGACAAACGAGCAACAAGTTGTGTCACTAGTTTTCTTTCTGAATTGCAAAACTAATTCTAGATTCATAATGCAAGAAAACCGACAAATACAAAAACATACAGTAATGATCTTTAATGTTTTCCTTCAATTTTATTTTGTAGGAAGATGGATGGGTGATTTGTAGGGTATTCAAGAAGAAGAATTTGTTCAAGGTTGGAGGAAATGAGGGATCAAGAAGTAGCATGGGGTCCGATCGAGTTAACCCTGGCCCGAGCCAACCTTGCTTGGTTTCAAACACCAGGGTTGACAACCATCAATACTTACCATATCATCAAGAGCAACACCAACATCTACAAACCTTCGTCGACTTAGGGCTTAACCATGGTCATCTTCCTCAACCCTTCGTCGATTTAGGGCTCAACCATGGTCACCTTCCTCACCAATACCCACATCTTCAAGCTCAAAACTTCATACCCACCCACAAACCCTTAGGTTATGATTTCTCAAATCTTCCTTCCGAAGATTCACCCGCCATAGTTAAACAACTGATGTCAAACCATGGCGAGTGTGATAGTGGAAGTTGTGAAAACCAACTTCCAGTTGAGTATAACCAAGCTTGCGAGCCTGGTCTACGGGTCGGAACTTGTGAACCAGCTCAAAGCTTGGTTAGTTCAACTGGTAATGAGTGGGGAATGATGGATAGGCTCGTGGCTTCGCATATTGGTGCAGCCAACGAAGAAGAGAATAAGGCAAATGAATCATCGTCTTCATCAATGCAACAAACCAATCAAGTGTCGTTGCATGGAGAGACGGACTTTTGGCGCTACGGAAAGTAGTCGATAAGTCGAATATATATATTTGTATCATTAATTTTCTTTAAAAACACGGATTAGGGCTTCAATTGAAGATGCCTCTAACCATATACTTAAAACTACCAATACTTTGATTATTACAATTAATTCTGTGTAATTAATTTGACTTGGATTGAGAATAAATAATACCATAACGCGTTCATATATATTCCATCATGTGAAGAATATATCTTTAAAAATTTTTATTAACTCCAACTTTAATGGACAACTAATCCATGTGCACCATATCTTTAAGTCTTTAACTCTTCTGTTTACTGGTCCTTTTAACACAGAATCAGATGCTTGAACAAGAGGATGAAAGCTTCTGTCATGTATAAAAGTAATCTTTACATATATGTGTTAAACAGAAAACTCAAAAATAAGGAAACCATATCACCTCTTGGTGTGACAGCCGATCATCTCCAAACTACAGCTATTGCCTCACACGATTCCAGCAATCAACTTTAATGTATTTCCTTTATTTGTTTCTCTCCTTGTGTATAAATACCAAGCATTACCTACATTGTAAACACACAACAATATATACGAATACAGTTTAGCATACAACGTTTTATATTCAATTTCTTATCAATATGATCAACTTAGGGCATCAATTACCGTTAACCATTTTAGGTGATCTATAGGCTTATAAATCATGTTAGGGAGCAAATAGTCATTATCGTACGTTGTTTGAGGGACCACTTGTGTAAATGTTTTAATACGAGGAATTGGGCCCGCGCTTCGCGGCGGGTTGCAAAATACACATCATATGTTGAGGCAGCGTGTTTGTATCAATGTATCCAGCGTGTTGGAGTTCTTGGATGCTTCAAAGCAGCTGCAAACGGGTCAATGAAACAAAAAACGTTTCAAACGGATGAACAAAACATCAAAAAGTTCAAACAGTTCAACTATACAACAAAAAAGTCAAACAGGTCAATGAAAAATCAATTTTTACGTTACCTGAAATTGAGGGATTACCAAGACCCGAGACCTTTTGCTGAAACCATTGGATGAGTGAAAGCTCGTGGATTAGACATCGAGCCTGCAAGTGGAGTCGGTACTTGAATAATCTCAACTTCAGCCTATAATAACAAAATTGAGCATAAGCACATCAAGATAAAGATTTTAAATCATTTATCTCTCTGCATATATAATTAGTATAATTATTTCATGATTGATTCAAAAAACTTTTGATCTGAATGATGATTGTTTCATCATATGCTTTGGTGTTCTTCAAATCGTTTATTGTAGTATGATTGTAGAGTTTTTTGTTCTTTGAAATTGTCCAAATCCAAAATACTCCAAACTACATGCACCACATTTTGGTACCCCGTTTCACCATTAATTAAAAACAGAGGCAAAATAATTGGGTTGACAGGTTAGGTAACGGGTCATAAGTCACAACGGGTTGACTCAAAACATCTACCTTTTTAGTTACTACAGGACAGGTTTATCCTAAACATCTTTTTTTTTTCTTCATATTTGTAAGAAAAATTATTGATAATTATTCAATTATTGTCAAATATGATTACAATAACTATATTGTCTTAATATTATTCTATTTTTTAAAATTGTTTTTGATGGTTTCATTCATTAAAACTACACTTTGTGGCGACTTTTGACCTGATCAATCCAGTTGGCACATTTCCTTTTAAGCCAATCAATTTTTTTTTTTACCAGTTATAGATTGATGATAACGACCATTTTATAAGTAAATGATTCAAAATTCTGCCAAAACAAACAATGCAATGAAACCTAACTTATTTTCTATTACGTTGTTATAGGTAAAGCTCGAAATCAAAAGACAAAGAACCAATATCTCACCAATTGCTACTGGAAGCGCTAAAAGGAAAATGTAACACACACTTATACTCTCTAAAGTACATACAAACATCGGTAAAAATTAAAAACATAATTTTAGTGTTCTTTTAAAAGTAGTGTGTACTTTAAGATAACATATCTTTATAAATATTAATTAAAAAAAATAGAAAATATAGGTAGAAAGTTGATACCTTCATAAAAGTGGGCAATCCATATTTTCAATTGTTCTTTTCATAACGCGTATTTTCAGTTGTGGTTAATGGCGGTAATCCAGGAATATCACCTAAATCCTTCAGGGCCATTAAAGTGTCCAACATTTCGTCTGTTATTCCCGATGCAGCGATTAAGTCGCTAAATGCATGATTATTTGGACATGTGCTTAGGGTTGCAAAAAGTTATAAACCAGTTAAAGAAAGTGTAATTTGAAATCAAGACACTAATTATATAACTGATTTACAACCATATATTAGTAAAGAAACCTGGAATGATTTACAACCATAACACGCAAATTGATCCTTTTTGGTGCAGATAATTGAACTATTCCTAGAGAATTTCACTGAAAACAATTAGTAAACTTGATATTCTTAACCACAACATATATCAACTAAAATATAGCTTATGAAAAGAACAACCATAACACACAAACTATTCCTTCAGATTCTAAACTTCAAGGACTCACATAGGCTAGTTGAAATCCTTAACACTTCCTAATCTCGAAACATTAATTCTTTGGAATTGTTACTGTTTCTAAGCAGATGCTACCCAACTCATGTCAACAATACCTAGTAACCATTTGTGTCTGAGCAGGAAACACACATCAACTGAAATATAGCTTGAAACTACTATAAGAACTTGATATCAAATTATGTAAAATTGTTAAAATAACCATGTAAATTTGAGTAAGAAGTAAAAGCATAATAAATGAACAATTATGTCTGAAACACCCAAAATACTATCATTATTTATTATAAGCTAAAATTGGGTCGTGTTTTGTTTTACCTGAAATTGACGACCGATGTGGTCAAGAATCTGGATGTTGATGGAGTGGGAAAATTGTGGAGTTTTTTTGATTTGTTTGTTGATATATAGAGCGGAAAACGAAGAGGTAGGGCTCTGATGTTATTCCCCAAATTGAGCTCTTCTTAATGATGAATAATCTCAACATAAACTCGACCACTTGTACAATTTGGTATATGAGGAACTTGTTGAAGGCTGATTGAGATCGAAGAGAAATCGATTCTGATAATGGAAATTTAGGATTAGGGTTTAGTTGAAGTTGAACACGTACTTATCTTGGTAGGGATTAAAGGAGATCCCTATTGAACTGTAGAGCAACAGTCCCCCGGGAAATGTTAATATAGGTAATGTTAGTTAGTAATTAACAGGAGGTGTCCGTTACCGTTAGTCATAACCTGAGTTAGATTCAAGGTTATGCTAACATAATTCGATCTATCTTTTCATCTTCTCTTTTATATAGATGACATTCGATTAGAGGAGATCAGAGTTTATTCGGTGTGTGCTAATTCTTTAAGTTTCATGATCATAATTGTTTATTGGTTTCGGAAATTGGTATCAGTGCCAAAATTAGGGTTCTAATTTGGGGAAAATGCAATTGAAGAAGATCTGCAAGTAATATCAAGATGGGATCAACCAGATTTGATCTCGAAAAGTTTGATGGCAACACTGATTTTGGTCTTTGGCGATTAGTTCAACAGCGGCATTCGGCGGTCAACCGAAAACTCTGACGAAGAAAAGCTCACTCGATCATCATGAGGTAAAAAGAAACAACTTCTGCTGGTGTTTGGGTAAAATCGGAAACACTTTATATGACAAAACCATTAGCTAATCGCCTGTATTTGAAAAAAGAAACTGTATACATTTGAAATAGCATCTGGAAAATCTCTTCATGATCATATTGATGTTAGATTAATATTCAAGTTGATTTAGATGATGATGATCAAGCCATTATTATGTTATCCTTTAATTTCTTCCTCTGGTCTACGAAGTACGAACACTCTGTTATCAACATATAAGTGGAGATTTAAACAACTTGTTATCAGTAATTTAATTTAAAAACTATATAATTTGATTGTAACTGAAATTAATTAGCAAATTGCTAAGAATTCAATTGCATTCCTTGATGAAAAATGATATTTTCATTTGTTCCTACTCATAATCCTACCTAGGGGTGAGCTTGGTCCAAAAACCGAACCGAACCGAAACCGATAGGAACGAACCGATAACGACGAATTTTTAAAACCGAAGCGATAACATGTTATCGGTTTTGGTTCGGTTCGGTGGTCCGGTTCGGTTTTTTTGCCAAATGTTCATCCTTTTCCGAAGACCGAACCGAACCCGATAAACCGAAACCGAAAACGATAAATTTTCAAAACCGATACCGAACCAATAACATGTTATCGGTTTCGGTTGGGTTCGGTTTCGGTCGGTTTTCGATTCGGTTCATTTTTTTCGGTCCAAATGCTCACCTCTAGTCCTACCCACTTGATAGTTAGACATGTGCAAGGTTCTAAAAAACGCGCCATGGCGGCGCCAAGGCGTGAGGCGCGACGTCGACGTTACGAAACAGACCATGGCGGCTAGGCTAGGCGTGGCGTGTGATAAGGCGTGATAAGGCGCGATAAGGCGCAACTTATGACGAGTTTTTTGTAAGGCGGCTGAGAAAATTGAATTTTTTTAAAAAAAAATTATAACATATTTAATTATAAATTTAGATGTAACATTTTTTGTAAGCTTTATATATGAATTGTTATATAAATCAATATATCTATAACTTTTATTTAATTTGATATATATGTATATATATATATAAATTATATAAAAAATTCACCGCTTTAAGTCACGCCTTGAAAAACGCCATGGCCCGCCATGGCTCGCCTTGACTGAGGCTTGATGGTGCCGCCACGCCACGCCTTACGATTTCTAGAACCTTGGACATGTATAATCCACTAATTCTCTCTCATAATATTATCTTTGATTTTGACGCGTGTTTTCATCTAATGAATATGACTATAAATAGGAATAAATTGTAATTACTCTTCCTTGATTGAGCTAACAAACTTTAATATTCTGTATATTTCTAAAACAGTTCAAATTTATCTTATAATACATTAGTGGTAGTAAACCACTGTTCATTAGAATCTCAAAACGGCGTTCTACCACATTAGAAGAAATAAAAACGGGGTTTGCATGGTTGATCTCACGTTAATGTTTATTCCCTTTAAATTAAAGAATTTTTGGGAATCTCAATATGATGCTTTCGATATTGACCACTAATTATTTTTAAAACCAAAAAAACATATGATGGCAATGCATCCACATTAATGTTTTTTTCTTTTAAAATAAAGAGAAAATTTGTTAATACTACCACTGTATCAAGTGATATACTTCTTGAAACACGGTTTTTGAGGCAAAACTTTTAAGTGGTGATTAAAATTGATTAAGTGGATCCTACAACGTATTAAACACTTTTAGTTAGGAATGAGAAACTTTGAAATATGGTTTTTAAGGCAAAAGTAGAATATTAATGATGTTTAAGAAATGTAAGTAGGGGTAAAGGGTAAGTTCTCATACAAAATCTTTCCAAATAAAGTAAATTTTGAAAGTGTATCACTTATTTTGTTTCACCCCTTTTAAAAAAGTGTATCACTTATTTTGATACGGAGGTAGTATTTAATTACTATGATGTAATTTAATACTCCTTCTGTCTCAATATTATTGTCCATAAGAAAAAACATACTTTAAGAAAGTATATTTAATTATATTATGTTACCAATAAAATTTTCTTTTTTCTACTTAAATATTTTTTTGATTGTTTGAAACTTAGAAGTAGACAACTATTTTAGAACAACCCAAATAGAAATGTGGACAGTAAAATTAGGACAGAGTGAGTATAATTTAACTTTTATTATAATCTTTTACCTCAAAAAACATGAAACTTCAAATATGAAGTTTCATACACCGCGGCGAAGCGCGGCCCTATAATACTTGTATATTAAAATTTGGATTTATTTTACTTTTATGTTTCTAATAATAAATAACATATAAATTTATTTAATATAGTGTAAATTAAAACTTAATTTTATAATTCTCGTAAAAATAGGTAGTGCCATGAAACTTATAATCGTATGGAATGAGGTCATTTGAAAATTAATATATTGGGTGAGAATGCGAGAATAAATCTCAGCCGTTGATCTGGGGCTCACAACGCTCAGGGGGTCGTCACGGCCAGGCAAAATCTATCACGCGCCGTGAGGGGAGCGCATGTGCCCTGTTTAATCATCAATGATTACTAGTTAATCATAAATGATTACCTTATGTGTAATGTAATCATGTATGACTAAATTTTTTTTCACATTCTCACAAAATTTTCAATTATCAAAAGAATCCTCCCCAATACATTACACAATTTTATTACCTAACTTATTACCTTTGCATTAACGAACCTATACATTACACAATTTTATTCCAAAATCCTAGTTAATCATTTTTTACCCGAGTTTAAAGCTCTTCAAACTCATCAAAGACTACCACAATCATAATCAACATGACCACGCTGGTTGTGAAAGAAAATGAACAATAACACGATATATAAAACCTTTTTTAGTCGCGAAGAAGATCCCAATATCATGCCCGTAAGGTAAGTCTGTAACGACAATCGAACCACCCTCATCCTTTGTTGCTTTACAAATAGATTAAACGCTTTCTCAACTCCCGAAATTGCCACTTTTTTCTCATTTCCAACACGGTTCGAACCCATTTGAGCCATGGTTCTAGCCAGCACGACCGCATCTTCTAATCCCGCTGAACCACCTTGTCCTAGAAAAGGACCCATGACATGCATTGCATCGCCAGCAACCACCACTCTTCCTTTACAAAATGTGCACATGAGCAAGTCCCATGGTGCACGATACCATATGCGTGTGAGAGACAGTGAGTTTGTTTCTGCGTTTTCGACCATTTCTTTAACTTCTTCGGGGTAATCGTTTAGAAACTCTAGGGTTGATTGTCGTATAAACTTGTGATCTTTCCAAATTCCCTCTGTTCATCGTAATAAAAACAAAAGATCAAGGAGTTGTGTATGTTCTCTACTATATCCTGAACTATTAAATGTGTAACATGGTATCCTGAATTTGACAAAATGGTCAAGTTAATACCATAACTCACTTATATTGTTTTATTTTCTCATTTAATTTGCTTATAATATAAATACATTGAGATGAACGTACACTTTTTAGTACTTCAAAACTTCAACGAAAATAAGTCAAGTAAGAAAATGTGATCAAATTAATAATTCAGGGTAATAAATCAATCATTTTGTTAAGTTCATAGTACCAAGTTGCACCTCTAATAATAGTTCAAGGTGGTAGAAAATCTAGTCAGTCAAGTTCCTGATATTAAAATGCATTTTGGCCTTTAATGAACTCTATCTTTGTAAAAAAACAAATTACGTATGTGAATAGATGAAGAAATAAAGCAAAATCTACATAACCATGAAGCCATAATGAGAAACAACCTTTAGATACACAGGGTTGCGCACAAAACCAGTAAACCAAATTATGGTCCATCGGAATTCGCCCAACGAGAATGTTATCTTTCCTTAAACGAGTGAACTCGTGGTCGAACGAATGACCATTTGGGTAGTTTGTTAGACCTCTAATTGCACATAAAGGGAACATCTTTGTAGGCTTAAGGTTAAGAAAGTTAGCAATGATCGACTTGCCACCATCACAACCGATTACAACCTACAAGCATCAAGAAGTATTGTTATATTTCGACAAATTAACCAATTTGGCACATTTTTAGGTATTTTATATTTTGAACTTAAAATTGCGAAACAGCCAAAGTATGAATAATCTCTTGTGCTTTAAAGCGACTCAAAACATCAATACCTATAGTTTTAGAAATATGGAAGAACTCTTGAAAAATTCTGCATTCAAAATCTTGGACAGATTAATTAGGTAAAAGGTCATACTATTAAACAGAGATTAACTGGTTAGATTCTAAGAATTTCTAATCAAAACGCTTGTCAATCGACAACTTTTTCCTAATTAGCAAAAATAAAAAAAATTCAGTGTCCTCTGCGTTATTAAATTAATTTAACTGACCGAGGTAATAGGCTATACTTCACTTTGGGTTTCACGGATTTTGAGGTAAAAGATTATAATGATGACTAAATTAGATTAATTGGATGGTTAGTGGGGAATGAGTCCCACACATTTTGAATAAAATGGGGTTAATGATTTTTAAAAGTAAAAAGTAAGGGTAAAAGAGTCATTTCACTTTGTTAAAATAGATAGTTAGTGCCTAGTGGGTGTGGGTCCCACTACTTTTTGCCAAATAAGGTAATTTTTCAAAGTGTGTCACTTATTTTGAATCACTCCAAAAAGGAAAGTGTGTCACTTATTTTGAATCGGAGGACGTATTATCATTTATTGACCACAATTATTTTTCTTAATCATCAAAAGGCCTTTGGCCTAACGATATGTAATTGTGTCTCTTCTATTCTTGTGGTCGAGGGTTCAAGTCTCAGTGCGGAAATATGTGATATATATAGTACTCCCTACGTCCCATTTTTATTGTCCATGTTTCCTTTTTTAAATGTCCCAAAATGACTGTCCACTTGAAAATTCAACTAATCAAAAAACACTTAGGTGGTAAAGATAAAATTATATTGGTTGCACAGTCTAATAAATGCACTTTTCTTAAACTGTGTGATATTCAAATGTGGACAATAATTTTGGGACGGAGGTAGTAATAGATTAGTATTTTCCGTTTAAAAAAATTATCTTTATTAATCCTTTAATATTTAAAAAGTTGAAATTACCATCACCATCAGAAACCAAAGAACTATACCTTGGCAATAATGGAGGTTCCATCAATGAACCGAAGAAGTGGTTTAGCTGTATTCGGATTGATATTCATAGATTCAAGTTGGCAACCAAACTTCACAGTGGCCGGAGGAAGTGCAGCATAAAGATTGTCTATAAGATCCTTCCTTCTTAGGCAACGAAATTCACCATCTCTGTCGCATATTAGAAACATGTTACAATTGCTTAATAACAGCCAGATTAGGAATTCAATTAACAAGGACATAATTCGAAATTAAGCTCTAGACAATAGTCAAATGCTTACAACAGTTAGAATATAAAAATGAATTACAACAAATCTCAATGACAACTAACAGCTCACTACTCGTCTGTTATTTCTGTTATATAGTCACGTGACACTCATGTGTCCAAAGTCAACGTTGACCCGTAATGACTCGTGACAAAACATGAACAGATAATACCGTCGATCTTTGTGTATTAAAACGAAAAAAAAATGTAAATCACAACTCCAAATTCACAAATAGAAAAAAGGTGCGAATGTAAGGTAGATGAATTAAAGCCATCGACCTACACGATTAACTATTTAAGTTTCAAATATTAAGGTTACTAAAAGATGATTTTTTTAAAAATTTTTGGAAAAATATTCTTCTTCGGAAAAGACAAAAACTATAACCGTTAATTGAGCAAAAATACACTGGTTAATTAGTTGGGACACTTAACAATATTTTTATGGATACGCACAAAAAACAGCAAGTAGCGTTTAAATAAGTAAGTTTTTTTTTAGGAAAATATATTTACATTTGGTTTATTTTGTTAATTAATTCAAAATAAAAAGCGTTTAAAAGTACGGTGACTTACATCGGAAGTTCTTGATGCTTTCCATGGTCAGTAAATAAGTTGTTGACTTGATGAAGTTTACAAGAATAAATTGTATGTTTACATGAAGAATAATAGGTACCGATGAATAGCGATAACAGTCTGGCGGAGGATGTCGGCAACACCAAGCTGATCCAGAGCTCGCCACCCATTTTGACAGATTACGATTGCTGCTCCGGTGGTGTTCCTTAAAGTCTCCGATCTCGGGCAGTCCTACGTAGGATAAGGCGGCTATGCAGATTTGTCTTGGAAAGATCTCGATTTCTAACATTGGAAGTATGCGTACTAGGTATCTAACTTGAATTGGGATATGTGTACATTTAATATTTTTCAGGAATTCCTAAGAAAAAATAAAATTTATAAGGATATTAAGTATGAAGACTCACCTGTAATCTAGTGGTATGATGTTTAATGTTGTTCATGACGTAAGTTTATAAGTTTAAAAAAAAGATGTAGACTATGTCTAACTTGTATGAGAGGTGATTATTAGGCTGTGTAATGAGTTACCAAACCTAGTTTTTTCACCCCTAGGGGCCCTTATAAGCACCAGATTAGTCTTTTCACTTGCGATCAAACACATGAAAAATCCCGACCAAACCCACGTAGCCGGCAACTAAACCCATCCCCTTTAAAAACACCCACCTCCCTGAAAATTTGGCGACCAGCTGTGATCGCTTGGACGACCAAACACACACCGGGACGCGTCAAACATGGGGCGACAAAAGGGGGACGCATGACACGACCCCATAGTTACGCCCAGTCTATAGATTAATTTTTATTCATGTAAGACAATTTTATATCAAATAGCAGTCATATCCTTAAAGGGAGCGGTGAAATGGAAAATTTAGTAAAATAAAAGGAAAGTCATAATTGTCATTTGAGATGAAATTATTTTATATAGATAACTATATATATGAATCACCTTCCAACTTGTATGTTGTTAAGATGAAATAAAGGAAGTCCAACTTCTCTAAAAATTAATAACGTACACCTCCTCTAAGAGAATTGATTTATTTAATGCATATTTTAGTTTATCCAAGGTAAATTTAAATTATTTGGCATTTATACACTTAAATTTTTTTCCCTCTTTTCTTATGGATTAACTTTAATCCCATATATGATTTCCCATAACTTCGAGCAAGTTTTGTGTGATAAAGTGGGTAGTTTAATCCCCATACTAAACAAAATTTGGTTTAAGTTATATTAATTAGAAAAGTAAGGCTATGGATATCTGTAAAAGGTAATCCTTTTTTTTATGCAATGAAATGTGCTCTATTTCCTCTCTAGTAAAAGCCATCTTTCGGGAAGCATTTTTTCTATCATCCGTTGACAGGATTGGGTATCAGTTAAATAAAAAACATATGGATTGTATTAAACATGCCCAGTATAATCTTATTTACATATCAAACATCCACAATTTAACTACAACAACAATTTCCCTAATATCTTCTCCATTTCTCAACCTCTTTGTGAGTTGCTTTGATCAGCTTCTTAGTGTTCACAACAACCTCCTCAATAAGAAACCCAATTTCATCTCTGGTATCAACAAGCCAAAGTTTTCAAATATCAGACACATAGCATACAATCAAGAATTCAAAACTGTTTGAAAAATATAATCTTGTGGTTGCTGTCCTATTCTATGCTATATAATCAGTGGTCAAAAAATTAAAATTTAAGGACTCTAATGTTATAACTTATGTCACAAAAAGCCAATATCACACACACACACACACACACACACTTACTGAGTAGGAAGACTGCCAGGTCCATTGAATAACCTGCCAACATTGGAGTGTTTCCGGTTTTCATCATAAGCAATTCCCCTCCCTGCACCATACCCAAACCCGAGACCAATTCCACATCCCGCACCAAACCCAAACCCGAGTTGTAGGCCCGGGATTCCCGGACCTAATCCAGCACCTGAAATTATGTTCAATTTAGATAAATCCAAAACGAATTCACAAAAAACATTGTGTTCTTACAATACTAAAAGGAAAATTGCGTACAAAACAGCTTAATTTCGTTCAATCCCCTTTTTAGTTAACTAAATAAGGGCAATTACTACTAATCTACTATAGAGTACAGATATTTCAATCAAACACTAAGTTAAAAACTTAAAATTAGTGAAGTACCTGTTTTCTTTTACAATTTTTCAACAGAACCTAAATTTTAGGGCTAAATTTTAGGGCTAATTTCCTTAACTGAACAATTCATCTACTTTCTAAGTTTCTAGAGTTGAATTTGTAACCTATAGGGTTTACACTATCAATTACACTTCCAACAACGACAGAATCAGACGGTAAATCAATTCAAAATGATAAATCACATAAAAATCAAAACATTACCTCCGATCATTCCAACGCCGAAACCAACACCGCAACCGGCACCAACGCCGAAAGCAGGGCCGAGCTTACCCAATTTGTTTGAATACGCCACCGGTAGCTTCCATAGTAAACCTTTATCGTCGTCGTCGTTGTTCCGGTTGGCCATTTGATGGTTGAATTTGGGGGTTTATGATTAAATTGGCGGATAATTTGATAATACGATTGAGGTTTTATATTTCGTAATGGAATGAAAGCGTGAGAGTACAAGCAATAAAACGGTGATGGTTGACACTCCACGGGTCCAGTCAACGTTTATTTATTTGACCATCGATCTCATTTTACGTTTTCAAAGGATTAATTCGGTTTAGGTTTTTAGAACCGAAAAGTTTGGTTTTTCAGACTTTGATAATATTCGATTTTGGTTAAATCAGTTTTGGTTAGCATTTTGGTTTAGTTTAAGTAGTAAGTTAGGTGTTATTTGTTTGCCGTTTTATAAAATCATTCAGTGTTGAATAATGTTTTTCTTTAGTGTATTTGAATGAAGACTGTGTTGAATGGAACAACAAAAAAATTATGAACAATTCTACCTTATGATATATGCTAAATCATTAAGCCGTTCGAATATTTATCAAGAAAATTCTCACATTCAAAACAAGTTTTATACATAGCCTCTTTATCATTTAGACAATTGAATTATTCAGCGCTAAATCATTTTGTTTCTAACAAATAACCAACTTTTTTTTGTGAACGGCACCTAATATACTACTTTTTTTTTGTCAACGACGGGATTTGAACCCTATTGGTCATGGGAAACACCTTATATCAATCTCCATAACCACTACTCCACTAGACTACAAACTTTGGGTTAACAAACAGCCAACTAACATATTTTTTTATGTCGTAACCATATTTTTTTGGCTTAAACATACCAAAATATTTCAAGCATTGTTTTGTTTTTGAAAAATAAATAGTTAGTCGAAACGTATTTCAATGTATCCGCTAAACTTTTTTGAATGATTAGATTTTATAAAAACTAGCAAAAAATTTATAAACAATAAATAAATAAATATTTTTGGATCAAAATGGATCAAGAAAACTTACATTTCATATTTTTAGAAGAATACTACAAAAACTGAACAATAACAATTTAATCTAATAAATCCTTTTGAAGCATCTTGGTGTCCCAGAAAATTGTGCTATTATCGAAGTGGAACTTAGGCGAGCGTCATCAAGCCCTTTGAAAACATCATTCTGGTTATCCGCATCATGAAGAGTAAGATCAATCCGTTTAAAATAAGACGCCAAACTTAATTAGTCATAAGGCCTGACCATAAAATATGTGAGAAAGTTTCCGGTGAATTGTTACAAAGATGACAAATAATATAAGGAACCTCGAAATCTTTCTTACTTAGATTCCAACGGGTTGGATTCTCTCTCAATATACGCCAACTAGAATGTTTATTTTTTTTAGGGATAAAACGATACCAACTTGTTTCAATCGTGTGATATAGAAAGATGGAATTAATGTACCAGATAAACTTTTAGTTGCTAAACTTATTAAAATATATCAAAAGATACTTTATAATATACATAGATGGGTCAATTTCGATTCACTTTGGTTCTATTATTTTTCCTTCTTTTTTTGGCGAATCCAAACCAAACCACATGTTTTTGGTATATCCTAACTCTAAAGGTTGAATTCGGTTATTTTGGATCATGTAGATAAAAAAACCTTATTAATTGAATCGTTACTAGCTCAATTATTTTGCTATCTCTACATATTTTTGTTCAACTAGTTTTTTTCATCAAAAGTGGTGATCAGATGAAAATTACAGCTCTTACTAACTTCGTGCTCCTTCTTCCTTTCATGTCTTCGGAGGCTAATGTCGGTGAATCGGTTAATATGACATAGGGTGCTAAGATCCAAAGTCGAGAGGGAAACAGCCCAGATCGTACGCTACTCTTTTCTCGATCATATGTGGTATTCGCCAATATCTTGGTTGCTGAATTTCTCTGTAACTGAATTCCAAAGTTCATCGGCCTGTTAGAGCTCTCTTCAACCTGCTCATGGCTAGATCGATCGGTTTCGGGTCAAATATTTTAAGTTTTTTGGGAACAAGCCTTCAAAGTGTTGGGTTGACCATCACCCTTTCTTCCCACATCGGTTGGAGAGACAAAAACAAAGGCTCCTTATAAGGTAGTCAGAAACCTCACTAAAAAAAAGAGTTTTTGCGGCGATCGGAAACGCCGCAAAAGCAAAACGAATTGCGGCAAAAAGGTTTTTGATGCGAGGGTTCGCTGCAAAAGGATCGCCGGGAAAGATTCATGGCTAAAACGTTTTTGCAGCGATAATTTTCCAGCTTTTGCGGCGAGATTCAAACGGCGACATTTCTATACGTGACATCGTATTATCACTTTTGCGGCGAGCTTTTTGTGGCAATTTACACGATGTAGCCATGTACGTTTTTGCAGCGACCAGTTCGCCGGAATTTTTTTTTTTTTTGTTGTTTTTCTAGTATTTTCAGAAAATAACTTCTAAAAATGTTTTAAACAAACCACAACACAATCAAATATTTAAGCTTAATCATTTCAAACACAACTAGTAGCAAGTTAACACAATGTTTATGTTTCAAAGTTAATAACATTAACAAACTAGTTATCATAGCTATCGGTACGCTCTTCATCACGATCCAAATCAGTGGTAGGACGAGAAGAGGTAGTACGACAAGAGGAAGGACGATTCATATCCAAACCCACTTTAGATAAAAATTGAACGATTCTTCGGTTCTCAGCTCGTATTTCATGTATTTCATTTTGTTGAGCCGCAAACATGGCATCTACCTCAACTTGTGTGTAGGTGGCTAGTGCCCTGGCTAGTTTCTGAAGCTGAAGACGAAGTCGTAGAACTTATCTTTCTACCTACTCCACGAACATTCGCCCAACACAACTTTCAGGATTTCCTATTTGCTCTAGGGATTTTGGCTCCCAACTTGATTATCCCTCAGCTCGACCATACGGCCCAGTGAAGTTATAACAATAATAGTCGTTATGGCAAATATTATTTCGTATGTTAAATATATAACAAATATAAATGATTACTTACATGATTTTCGGCAACATCCGAATAAATATAAACGCCATCACGTGAACGTTTATCAGCATACACGTTTAACACACTAGGAAGTTGCTTCGTAACCGGATCTCACTATAGACAAATGAAATGAATGTAGAGTTAATAACAATCACACAAACGGGTCAACCCTTACCCAAATAATACAAACGGGTCAACCCTTACACAAATACTCCCTCCGTCCCATTAAAAAATTTACAATTCATTTGGACACAATATTTTAGAAGATAGTTAGTGGTGGGGTCCTTTGTAATACTTTTGATTAAAATATAAGGTTAGATTGGAGAGAGAAAGCGTTTTATTGGTGGAATGATTGGTAATAATATTATTTTATTAGGTGGGCCCCCCAAATTTGAGAAATGTAAACTTTTTTGTGGGACAAAATTTTAAGGAGAAATGTAAACTTTTTTGTGGGACAGAGAGAGTAAAAAAAACGGGTCAACCCTTACCCAAATCAAACAAACTGGTCAACTCTTACCCAAATCACACAAACGAGTCAACCCTTACCCAAATCACACAAACGGGTCAACCCTTGCCCAAATCACACAAACGAGTCAACTCTTACCCAAATCACACAAACGGGTCAACCCTTACCCAAAAAACACATTACCCAAAAAACACAAACGGGTCAACCCTTAGAGATAAAGCAACTTACGTTCATGTGTCAATACTGTGCATATGGTGTCCTACCATGCAAGCTTTGATATAATTGCTTCGCTCTAACATTTTTGTTTACCTCCAACCGCCTCGTGATGTTTGGAACCAAGTAATAGTCTATATACTGAGACCACTCTTGTTGGTCCATATTTGGCGGAGGTTTCGCGCGAAGTGACTCGGGATTTGAGGTCCCCCTCTGCCGGTAAACCATTGTCTTTAAAACTTTGATTTCATATCCCGATACCGGTCAACAAACATCCTTTCAATCCCTTCTCTAACTTCTTTACGCTTTGGGCCATTGAAGTGGGATTGTAAATAAAAGTACATCTGCGAATTACAAACATAATAGTTAGATTGCATGTTTTTAAAAATTTTTAAATATAATTAATTAAGCAAAACCTCAATTTTTGGATAAACAATAATCTTCTCTTCTTCCGGTACTTTATCCCACGATGGGTACCAAAATGGGATTTCCTGCACTACATTCCCCAACAGACTCAAGAAGTATTCGGCATTGTCTCCCACTGGTCCCCAAGTCTTGGTATCCCCGTCAAACTCAACTAAGAAAAGTCCTTTCACATTTTTCTTCAATAGTTTTCTCATCTCAATATTCCGAGATTGCCACGTCCTTTCTTGCGGCCAGCAAATTCAAATGAACAAATTAAAAGTAATGAAATTAAACTAATAAAAAATCACAAAGTTTTTTAATACCGCCACTGCCACAACCGCCTAGAAGTGACTGATGATCACCGCCTCCTGGAGGATCACCACCGCAATCTCCACCATGTTCCACCATGTTCATGTGCTGCAGCTGCCATCTGTAAATAAAAAAAATACAAATATACGGACAAATACGAAATATTAACATTAATTGTTGTCTGCAAATAACAATGAAACGACACAATTAAACTAACACAATAAACATAAAGATTCAATGCAGTGTCTTTATACAAAATATAACACTATCATCATCACTATTACTATGTTGTGGGACAGGAATATCTTCAACTTCTAGTGATTGACCTATACTCAAACTAGTATAGGTCAAATGCTCCAAAACAACAGACAATGATAAATCAGACGAATTGCTGTCATGTATAACATCTTGATCTAACGATTATATCCTGATCCCAAATCTTCCTGTGGTTTACCTCTTGGACGACCTTCCAATAATGTTGGCTTGATTCACCTCTTGGACGACTTTTCGACAGGTCATCGAGGTAAAACACTTGAGTAGCTTGTGTTGCAAGAATGTATTGCTTATCAACAAACCATTCACTCTGAGTAGAAATACTAGTTATGTTATTCTTAGTAACTGTGTTATCTTCATTCATGTTATTCTCCTGACAAACATCGTCAAAGTAGTCATGCAACTCATCAGTGTTTTGACTAAGATCGTCATTCACTGCTGGATGAACAGATGGTTCCCCGTGAAACCTCCAATTCGTGTAGGTCGAGCTAAACCCATATCGATGTATGTGAGCCCTAAGTATTCTAAGCGGGGCAAATACATGGTTATCACAATTCTCACATGGGCAATGGCAATTACCAGAACTATTGGGCCTTACATGTATCAAGGAATGCATCAAGACCTTTTGTAGTAAGCTATTGGGCCTTACATGTATTGGGCCTTACATGTATTGGGCAATGGCAATAACTGTGTTCACAAGATATCATAATATTAACTCAACAAATTTTATACTAAGGATTTGCGAGTAGTTTGTAGTAAGGTGGTGGTCCTAACCCACTTTTTAAATACCTCACCTCATATGTGAAAACTTTACATGAGTGTCCGTTTAAGAAAAATTCAGCAACATTTCCCCTAGCTCCCAAATATATATATATATATATATATATATATATATATATATATATATATATATATATATATATATATATATATATATATATATATATGGTTGAATTAGTTTCAGAACCAATTAAGGCTACAGAACCAGCAGAACTCAATCTAAACCATTGATTTTTGAAATGAAATGATCATTAAAGACACATTAATGTATTTGATGAGGGACCCCCAAATATTGGTTTGCATGGATGTCATTAATGCATGTATACATATATGTATATGTTTTCATGTATGTATACATAAGTGTTTATACATATATGTATACATGCATGAATGACATCCATGCAAACCAATATTTGGGGGTCCCTCATCAAATACATTAATTTATCTTCCATGATCATTTCATTTCAGAAATCAATGGTTTAGATTGAGTTCTGCTGGTTCTGTAGTCTTAATTGGTTCTGATTTTAATTTAATTCTACACTATATATATGTATATATATATATATAGGGTCCGGATCCGGTGAGGACTCAAAAACCGGTGAGGACTGCGAGGACTCCAAAAAAACTCTGAAAATGATCCAAAACAAACTTTTTTCAAAAAAAAATTTTAAATAAAATTCGTAGCCTATAAGATACAAAAAAAAAATGAAAATTTTCAAAAAAATGATCAAAAAAATAATATGGATCATAATTTTGATCCACAAAAAAAATATGGATCATTATTATGATCCACAAAAAAAAGTTGATCATAATTTTTTTTTTTAAATTTTTTTTTGGTCAAATGTAGTAATAATCATGGAGAGTTAGATATAATGAAAAGACACATTTATCCTTATTTTTACTATTAAACATCATTAAATTCACTTTAATCAATATACGTGGGACCCATCTTCCACTAACTATCAAATTATCTAATAAACCCTCATTATCATATTTTGCCTCAAAATCCGTGAACTTCAAAATGTATCACTTATTTTGAAACGGAGAGAGCAATTGTTTTTTATATTTATTTACTGATAGATGTGAGGATATATTCTAACATGGTTGAGATCCTTGTTGAAGTGGAGTCATCAGAGCATCACTATTACCACGTAATAATATCATAATTATTTGGTTTTATTAATTATTATTTTGTTAATTTAAAGGATTAAATTTGTTGTTTTGAATGTGTAGCATGCATTTTTCACGACTAGGGATGTAAAGGCTATAGGGGAATTAACTTGGGTAAGTAAGCAATGACATGTTAGGATGAAAATTGAAAATATGATGAGTTTTTGTTTGTTTTTTTTAATTTTTGAAAAATGGATGCATGACTATGGTATTGATTTTGACGATAATAGTCATCCAGTGAAAGCATTCGTGTGTAAATGTGGAAGTAAATCTTGTAGGCAAATCAAAGTCAAAAAGCGCAAGGCAAGGCAAACAACTAATTGAAGTTATCCCCTTAGTATGAAGTTTTTGGTAGCCTGAACATAATATAATTGCAGGTGAATGTCGATTTTGAGTGCAACGATTTCTCATATTTGGTATCGAAAAAAAAAAAAACCAGAATTATCAACAAAATTAAAATCTGAACATACCTAATTCGTTAAGAAAGAGAGGAAGAAACTACAAAACATCAACAAAAACCCCTCCCGTCGCAAAAAAAGCATTTTCTTGTAGTGATCTTAATAGTTAGTATAATAATAATTACTCAAAATTAAGGAATTAAATCACCAATTAATTTCGTGAGTTATACCTTAATTTTCACAAATAAATGCAATACCCACCCATCGATTCGCGTTTAACTCGTTATAAAACAAAAACTAAAATATTTTTTTCTTTTATTTTTACTTTTCATCTATGCTTGTTCCGATGACAGAGAACACAACACAGATCTGTTCAAAATAGTTTCCGGAATAACTCTGTCGGTGACACCCTAAAATCCGTAAAATTTGTGTTTTGCAAACTATTGGTATTTATCCAAAATACTTTAAAACCCAATTAACTTCCCACAAATTCATAACTATAAATCAAGCTACGTTAACCTAAAACTCTAAAAATCAAAGTATAAAACCACAAAAGTTCTATGTTAACAGACCTAAGATATACTCTAAATACTGAAAGTTGTAAACTGAATAGTAAATACCTTTTTAAACAGGGAAATCGAGGTCGGAAAACATTCCAGAACCCATTTCAGGAGGTCTACGCCGGCGCCGGAGAATAATCGGGCAGAGGGAGAGAAACATTTATGGGGTGGAGGAGGCTGGTGGGCCGGTGGCGGTAGGATGATGGTGGGCTACGTACGACGGTCGGACTTGTAACTGAGTTGGTCGTAGAAAAAAGTAGAAAATTTTGGCCGGAAAATCGCCGGAGATGATGGAAAAGCAGATGTGTGTGAGTGTGTAGGTTGCCTCGAAGATATTGATATATATTGAAAACAAGCAAGGGAACATGATCTCTGTGCAAAGATATGTAGACAAGACATTTAATGGAAAATAGTGATAGCTTTCCAGTACCAACAGTTCAAATACAAAGCTTTTCAAGTATTTTCAGTCCTAACGACTGTGGCATTTATGTTTCCAATAACCCATATACAAACAAATTACTTTTCCTGTCGGTAAAAAAAAAAGAGATCTAAGGCCGAACGGTATGGGCACATTTGCGTGCCCGTGGTGCTGATGTGGACAACGGCAACGGCGTGGTCGGAGACGGGAACACCGCCCCCCTTAACGGCGTGGGGGTGCGGGGTCGGCGGAGGTGGCCACGGCCACTGCTGGTAACATGCGTGGTGCGATGTGTTCGAGGGAGAGGGAACGGATTTTCATGGTGTTTCTACCATTAACCTTTAATATATATATATATATATATATATAAGAAAAAACTTACACAGATTTAGATCAATTTTATGGTTGCTTGAATACTGTAAAAGAAGCTTACTGGGAGAGACGAAGTGTGGATCGTTTTTTACGAAGTTCTAATGAGAGAGGGAGAGAAGCTTAAATATTCACTATAAGATCAGATCTTGGCCGTCGGATCTAGGGTGAGTCTTGACCCCCTTTAATTTGGGCCATTAAATTTATTTATTATATATATGAACGCAGGCCCAATAATATGTCACTTTGCAATATATAAATTTTAATTATTATAAAAGACTAAATTGAAGTAATTTAATTTAATAAAATATTGTTTATGCTTAAAATAAATGAAAAAGAATAGTGACGTGGAAATAAAAATGGTGTGGTGTGGTGTGGTGGGTATTTCCTGGATAAAGTGGTGTGGTGTGGTTGCTGAGGTGGTAGATGATGTGGCAGAAATTTTCATGTTATGGTGAGACCCATACCTAATAGCCTAAGAATATATTCTCTGTAAATAATCGAAAGAAATCAAGATTTCTTTTTGAGTACGAAAAATATTTTTATAAAATCTCACAAATCAATTCATAACACTTCTTACAAAAATTGGGGTCATCATAGCGACCTAAGATTATCTTTATTAGTAATCTAATTTAATCCAACTTTTTCATTAAAAAATAGGGTAAATATCAGAAATTGTCCCGGTGGTCTTGCATTTTCTCCTTTTTTGTCCCTAAACTTTTTTTTCGGGATTTTCATCCTCGTACTCTTTAAAATTCTGGTTTTATGTCCTTCCATCCAAATTTGACTGTTATCTAACGTAAGAAGCTAAAAAGGTGAGGGTATTTCCGTCCTTTTTCCTCCTTCATCATGTTCTTCATCTTTCTTCTTCTTTCTTCTTCTATGTTCTTCATTTATGAACCATAATCCCCAATTACAATATAAAAACACCTATCTGCTCCTTCGATCCCTTCTTTAAACACCCAAATTGATTGAATCACTAAATAAATACTATTGATTTTGTCTCTGTATAGAATTCGGACAATTCCATATTACCTCTTTCTTCAAGAACACCCCAAATTACTTGTGTTCTTCTCTAAATAACCTGCAACAATTCACGCAACAATTCACAATAAAGAAACAAACCCAAAATCAAATCTTAAATCTGCGTCACAATCTTGCATTTTGCCATCGACTCCTTTAAAAATTTTATGTGTACAAATCTTGCATTCACAATCCTCATTTTCTTTTTGTTATTATCACAGACATAAGTAGATAACTCTTTTACATCGAGGACCACAACCAGACGAGCAAATCGTTTGGAAATCAAACCTTTTTGTACAAATTCAAAACCCTTTTGTGGAAAAATCAATTTTGAATAAACAGAGTGTGTACTCTTCCTCCTACAACAGATCGGAGGTAGGATGGAGAAGAGAGAACGCCTTCAGCGGAGGCAACGCTGGCAGCGGAAGCAAGCGCCGGTAAAATCAGGATTAGACCATCTGAAATCACAAATCTGTAGGTATCACGATCGTAGCTACCATATCTGGTTTTCCTCTGCACCACTAATCCCGCCTTCTCCATCCAGATCTCTCGCTCTCCTCTCGATCTCAACACTCTATCTCCTCTCGACCTCTCGCTCTGCTCTCGATCTCAACTCTATATCTCCTCTTGATCTCTCGCTCTCCTTTCGATCTCAAATCTCTAATCATCGGGGTTGTGTGTTTAATTTTCAGATCTAGGGTTTATGTTGTGCATCAGTGGTGGTGGTATGATTTTGAATAAAAAGGGAAAAAAGGAACTTGACGAAAATACCCTCAATTTTTTCGCATTTTCCGTTAGTTAACAGTCAATTTGGACGGAAGGACTGAAAAACAGAATTTTAAAGAGTACAGGGACAAAAATCTCGAAAATAAAAAAGTTTAAGGATAAAAAAGCAGAAAATGCAAGACCACATGGACAATTTCTGACATTTACCCTAAAAAATAATATCTCTCTCTTTCACCTACACAACCTTATTTTTCACACATATTAACAACCCAACCCAACCTAAATTTTTATTACTTATTAAAATTAAAACAACCAATCATAAAATTCCACCTCACATTAAAAACAAAAAGAAAACATAAAATAATTGGTGACACTCATGTGACATTTGTCTCCTCCATCAACCTAGGTCACCTCTTTTGGTGACCCCAATAATATTTTTTTCATTATTATATTATGATGGCTCAACCCTCAAATGTCCCAATGGGAGTAGTCTGAGAGCATCTTCAATGAGAGTTTTTTACAAAGTTTTTTATTTTTTGTCTAGGTCATTTGAAGTTAAATAACCTTTTAATAAAAAGTTTTTGCTTCAAAAGCTTTTTCTTCCAAAAGTTATTCTCAAGACACATAAAAAGTTTTTTCTATATTTACATGCATTCGACCAAAAGCTTTTTTGATAGCTTATTATAAATTTTGAATATAGAGTTTATGTGTCAATCATAATAAGTCATTATAATGACTTAACCATTAAGAATGCTCTAACTCACATGAAAAATAGAAGGGGGACATGTTCTATTTGGTCGCGGAATTAGGAGATGTGGTCGTGACCATTGGCCGAAGTATCCGGTTGTGGCCCATTATGTTTAGTCTAAAGGTTTTTAAATGAATATCTCAAACCAACAATGAAATTGTGCTTTTTTTGAAACTATGACTTAAAGAAATTTAGAGTTTGTTTTGAGGAAGATAAATGCTACGAGGGAAAAATTAAAATTGCAAATCGCTTGCATTTTTCTACTGTAGTGAAGAAGTGATGTAGATTAAAAAATGATAACATAAATTGATTCCGTTACTTTTAAGAATATTCAGAACAATCTAAATAAAAAATAACGTTGATTAAAAAATAATGTAAATTTGAATCTCCAAAACCTGTTCAACCTAAATAACAAGAATTTTAAGAGAAAAAACTCAATTTTTTTAATATAAAAAATCAGCTCTTCCAGAGTTTCAAATTAACATAAAATTAAACCAAAATTTCCATCGGGCCAAAATAGAATTGAGTTGGGCATAAAACAAAGTCCAAAATTTAAAGAAAAAACTAAAAATACAAGTAACTCTTCAAAAATAGCATTTTTGGGCACCGAAAGTTTCGTGAACTGCCACGGCTGTTTACCAAGCATGTAGTCTGCGTCGTGTAACGACCCGAATTTTGGTGAATAAATAAATTGTACAAAAATATGTTAAATAAGGATAAATCGTTTAACGAACGTAGGAATTGGTTTCGTGCCGTTTGGAGTCCGTATGAGAAAGTTATGGACGAAACCGTGTTGAAACCTAAACCGAAAAGTGCAGCCCTGCTGCACAGGCAAGTTCGCGGCGCGAGCCTGGCGCGAGCGAAACGCGAGGCTGAGCAGAGGGACCAGAGCTGGATCGCGAGTATCTCGCGTCGACTTCGCGTCGACTTCGCGGCGCGAGCCGGGCGCGACCGAAACGCGAAGTCTGGTAAAAAGCGGCAGCTAGCAGGCAGACCCGCGTCTTCTCGCGACGCGAGCTCGGCGCGAGCGGGGCGCGAGCTCTTCCGACCAGTGCATTAAATTGGGTTTTTGGCCATAAATGCATCTCCATCAAACCCTAGTTTTCTCTCTTCAAGTGTGTGAGCGTTTTTGAGTGTAAAGCATCGTTTGGAGCTCAATCTTCATCAAATCTTGGTGATTCTTGCTCCTAAGTTGAAGATCTAAGATTGTCGGTTGGAGGATTTGAGGCATTCAAATCTTGGGAAGTGATATTGGTGTTCAAGGAAACACAACATTTGGATAAGCTTGGCAAAGGTGAGTACATGTGAACTTTCAAACTGGGTACATAGCTAGTAAATGTTTTATGATTAAATGATTTTGTCGAGTCTTTAAGTAATTTAGTCTTTTATGTGATTTATGATGAATTGCTTGTATGATGATGAAATGATTGAATGATTGAGAAATGATGGAGCTATAAGCTCATAACGATAAAAGATAAGTAATGATGACGATGATGATGTCCCTAGGGCCGTAGTAGATTGGAGGCATTCCGGTTATTACGGTACCTTAAGGTTAGTGGTAGATTGGAGGCATTCCGATTACCCAATACCTATGAGTCCCGGTAGATTGGAGGCATTCCGATTACCGTGGAAATGATGGTCTTGATAGATTGGAGGCATTCCGATTATCTTGACATTGGCCAATGATGAAAGTGATAAAGTGACCCAAAATAAACTTAGTAATATTATTTTAAGATTAAATGATATTATTTGACTATTTGTTTATCGGGTCTAAAACCCATGTATCTCACGAGGCAAATTTTGTCTCACGTACTATGTTTGTGTTTTTGCTATGTACTCAGGTTCGGGATCGAAGATCTAGGAGGCCCGTTTAGAAGAGGCCTTGTTGAGATTAGCTCGGTGTTGATGATTAGAGTCCTCCTATGGTTAAGATATAATTTGTAACACCGTTTTTTGTAAACTCTGATAATCTCGAACAAGAAACCTTTTCGTTTTTGTAAAACTGGTATTTGATGTTGATACAATATTATGTATTTTTGAATTAAATGGTATTTAAATGTTGTTTTGAAAATTGGGGTGTTACAACTTGGTATCAGAGCTATAGTTTAAGTGAACTAGGTTGAGTTGACCATCCTAGACTTAAACTGAGCTAGTAGGACCGTAGGTTCCATAGGATACTTGTGAAATGGCTATTGAGACCTTAAGTGTAGGTTCAATAGGGTTGACCTTGGAGGATTAGGTCATGTTTGGTTTTGGGACGGTCAATGTTACCGTTACTTTGATAAATTGACTTCTAAATGATTAATGTCTTATTATAGCAAAATGGTGAGAACTAGAAGTACAAGAGGCCCACTTGATCAAGGGCAAGATTCGAACAACATTGTTGAACCGGTGTTTGGTCCTCCACCTCGGGAAGGGGAGGAAAATTCGGGTGTTGAAAGGAATACTCACACCCCGGTCACCGTAGAACACCTCCAAACTATGTTCAATCAAATGAGGGACATAGTGAACGAGGATGTGAACCGACTTCTCAATGAGCATAGGGCACGTGAAAGGCGGGAGGAATCTCCACCCCGCACAAAGAGCAAGTCAAGTAGTGTTGCTCAAACTGAGAAATCATCAACGGAAGAAGATGAAAGTGAGCCCGAGCCGAGGGAAAGGAAGGGGTGCACGTATAAGAACTTTATGGCCTTTAAGCCCGATAACTACTATGGTAGCTCCGAACCGAAAGTCACGATCCGTTGGATCCGTGAAACTGAACAAGTCCTTGAAGCTAGTAAATGCAAGGAAGGTGATATGGTAATCTATGCTTCTCGTTTGTTGAAGGATGAGGCCCTCGTGTGGTGGGACACCATGTATGAAACGTTGGGAAAAAGGGCGGTGTACAAGATGACTTGGGATGAGTTTGTGAAGCGGTTAAAGGCAAAGTTTTGCCCCGAGAGGAACTTGGAGAAACTTCAAGAGGAGTTTGTGCATTTGAAGAAAGGAAGTTTGAGTGTCGATGAGTACACTAAAAAGTTCACGGGATTAATCCCGTTTGTGATCAAATTGTATCCGGATGAGAGATCCCGGATTGTTCGTTATGCTAATGGACTCCCGTGGGAGTATGAATTGGAGGTTAAAAGGGCCGCCACACTCGATGAGGCTATCGGTGCGGCGAGAAATGTTGAAGAGGTTGGCCAAAGAAGAATCAACGAGAGACCGAAGTTTGAAAAGTTTGAGAAGAGGAAGTTTGAGGGGAGCTCGGGTTCGGTGAAGAAGGGAAACTTCACCCCGACCTTCTCTAAACAATCGAGTGTTGGTGCTTGTAAGAAGTGTGGCAAAGACCACAAGGGAGAATGTTTGGTGGACTCAAAGTCGTGTTTCAAGTGTGGAAGGCCGGGACATTTGGCAAGGGATTGCCGGGTCAAACCGTTGGATGAAATTGAGTGCTATTCGTGCCATGAAAAAGGGCACTATAGCAATGCATGCTCGAAGAAGGGAAGTGAGACCATGGTGTCGACCGCTCAAAAGAAAGCGGAGCCGACAAAGGTCAAGGGACGGTCCTTCCAACTTACCCGAGAAGAAGCCAAGGAGGCCCACGATGTCGTTTCAGGTACCCTACTCGTAAATTCTATTCCCGCGCAGATCTTATTTGACTCGGGTGCTACTTATTCGTTTGTGTCACATGATTTTGTTGTGATGTTGAATGTGCCATTAGAACTTCTTGATGAAATTTATGATATAGAAATTGCGGATGGTAAAACCTCCATAGTTCAACATATGTGTCGGAATTGTGAATTGGAAGTAGATGGGAGAAAGTTTAAGGTGAATTTATTACCCATGGAAATTGCGGGTTTTGATATAGTTATAGGTATGGATTGGTTGGGTGAGAATCAAGCAAAGATTTTATGTGGGAAGAAGATAGTCTCGATAAGGACTCCCGACAATGAAAAAGTTTATGTGTATGGTGAGAGACGACACCATTTGCCATGTCTTATGACCGCGGTTAAAGCTAGGAAATGTTTAGCCAAAGGATGTTCGTCCTTTTTAGCATATGTGTTAGATGGAAGGAAAGAGAAGAAGTCGGTGGAAAATGTAAAGGTGATTCGGGAGTTTCCCGAGGTATTTCCCGACGATTTACCGGGATTGCCACCGGAGAGGCAAGTAGAATTCCGTATTGATTTAGTTCCGGGAGCGACCCCGATAGCTCGTGCTCCATACCGCTTGGCTCCCACCGAAATGCGGGAATTGATGTCCCAGTTGCAAGAGTTACTTGACAAAGGATTTATTCGTCCAAGTTCATCTCCATGGGGTGCGCCCGTGTTGTTTGTTAAGAAGAAAGACGGTTCAATGAGAATGTGCATCGACTACCGAGAGTTGAACAAGATGACTATAAAGAACCGGTACCCATTGCCTAGAATCGACGACTTGTTTGATCAACTTCAAGGGGCCGACTATTTCTCGAAGATCGATTTGAGGTCGGGCTACCATCAAGTTCGAGTGAAAGAAGGAGATACCGAGAAGACGGCGTTTCGTACACGTTATGGGCATTACGAGTTTTTGGTGATGCCATTTGGGTTGACTAATGCACCGGCCATTTTTATGGATCTTATGAATCGGGTTTGCAAACCATTGCTCGACAAGTTTCTTATCGTATTTATTGACGATATTCTTATTTATTCAAAAACCGAAGAAGAACACGAGAGTCATCTAAGACAAACATTAGAAGTGCTACAACGAGAAAAATTGTATGCTAAGTTTTCAAAATGTGAATTTTGGATTCGAGAAGTCCAATTCCTTGGTCACGTCGTGTCGCGAGAAGGAATCAAGGTTGACCCGTCGAAGATTGAAGCGGTTATGAAGTGGGAACCGCCACGAACTCCAACCGAAGTGAGAAGTTTTCTCGGCCTTGCCGGATATTACCGTCGATTTATTCAAGACTTTTCCCGAGTGGCGACACCACTCACACTGTTGACCCGAAAGAGTAGTGAGTTCGTGTGGGGAGAAAAGCAAGAAAGAGCATTCGCCACATTGAAAGAAAAATTGTGTAACGCCCCAGTTCTCACGTTACCCGAGGGGATGGAAGATTTTGTCGTGTATAGTGATGCTTCACATAAAGGTTTGGGTTGTGTTTTGATGCAACGGGGGAAAGTGATTGCCTACGCCTCGAGACAACTAAAGAATGCGGAAGAAAGGTACATGACTCACGATCTAGAATTGGCGGCGATAGTGTTTGCTTTAAAGTTATGGAGACACTACTTGTATGGTACAAGGTGTACGTTGTATACGGATCACAAAAGTCTTCAATACGTTTTTACTCAGAAAGATTTAAATATGAGGCAAAGAAGATGGATCGAATTGATACAAGATTATGATTGTGAAATTGTCTACCACGCGGGGAAGGCCAACGTGGTAGCCGACGCCTTAAGCCGGAAGGTGTATGAAAAGCCGATTAGGGGAAAGCTAACACGTATTGAAGTAGTCTCAAGTATAGTTGAACGAATCAAGAATGCCCAACGAGAAGTGATGGAAAAAGATGAGTTAAGGCAAGAACGATTGGGAAAGAACCAACATTTTGTGGAGAATAAGCAAGGGTTGAAAACCGTGGGTGGACGAATTTGGGTTCCCAAGTTCGGGGGTACCCGAAAGGAGTTACTAAACGACGTTCATAAGTCTAAGTATTCGATCCACCCGGGAAGTACAAAAACGTACCAAGATATGAAGAAGATGTATTGGTGGCCCGGGATGAAGGCAAGAGTGGCAAAGTATATTTCTAAGTGCGCCACGTGTGCACAAGTAAAAGCCGAGCATCAAGTACCTTACGGGGTAGCTCAATCGTTGCAAATCCCGGCCGGAAAATGGGATGATATAACAATGGATTTTATTGTTGGGTTGCCAAAGACGAGCAAGAACCACGATGCCATTTGGGTCATTGTTGACCGGTTGACCAAAAGTGCATTATTCTTGGCAATCCGGGAAACCATGCCACTTGAGAAGTTGGCAAAGTTGTATGTGGATGAGGTAGTAAGACTTCATGGAGTCCCGTTGTCGATTGTGTCCGATAGAGACGCGAGGTTTACCTCGAGGTTTTGGAGATCGTTGCAAGAGGAGTTGGGAACGAAATTGCGGTTGAGTACGGCTTACCACCCGCAAACCGATGGTCAAAGTGAAAGGACCATTCAAACGGTTGAGGATATGCTAAGATCGTGTGTGTTAGACTTTGGTGGTAAATGGGATGAACATTTACCGTTGGTTGAGTTCTCCTACAATAATAGTTACCAATCGACGGTTAAGATGCCGCCTTATGAGGCGTTGTACGGAAGGAAATGTAGAACTCCATCGTGTTGGCTTGAAGCGGGTGAAACGAAACTCACGGGTCCCGAGATTGTGAAGTTGACCAATGAAAAGATTGGGATAATCCAAACCAATATGAAAATTGCCCAAGATCGACAAAGAAGCTACTCGGGTTTGAAAAAGAGACCGTATGATTTGAATGTTGGAGACATGGTGATGTTGAAAGTATCGCCTTGGAAAGGCGTAATGCGGTTTGGTAAGAAAGGCAAATTGAGCCCAAGGTATGTTGGCCCGTTTAAGATTTTGAAACGGGTCGGTTTGCAAGCTTTTAAGTTAGAACTCCCACCCGAACTTCAAGGTGTTCACGATACATTTCATGTAAGTTATTTGAAGAAGTTCGTGGGTGAAGTTGAAAATATAATTCCATTGCAAGAATTGCGGGTTGATGCCCCGAACCGGTTGATAGAAGAACCCAAAGCCATATTAGAGACAAAGACCAAGAAACTTAGAAATAAGGAGATTGAGTTGGTGTTGGTCAAGTGGAAGCAATCACTTGGGCCGAACTTGACTTGGGAAGTCAAGGATGAGATTCGGAAAAGATACCCGAACTTTGTGAATTATGATGAGATTCCGAGGACGGAATCTCCTTAAGGGGTGGATAGTTGTAACGACCCGAATTTTGGTGAATAAATAAATTGTACAAAAATATGTTAAATAAGGATAAATCGTTTAACGAACGTAGGAATTGGTTTCGTGCCGTTTGGAGTCCGTATGAGAAAGTTATGGACGAAACCGTGTTGAAACCTAAACCGAAAAGTGCAGCCCTGCTGCACAGGCAAGTTCGCGGCGCGAGCCTGGCGCGAGCGAAACGCGAGGCTGAGCAGAGGGACCAGAGCTGGATCGCGAGTATCTCGCGTCGACTTCGCGTCGACTTCGCGGCGCGAGCCGGGCGCGACCGAAACGCGAAGTCTGGTAAAAAGCGGCAGCTAGCAGGCAGACCCGCGTCTTCTCGCGACGCGAGCTCGGCGCGAGCGGGGCGCGAGCTCTTCCGACCAGTGCATTAAATTGGGTTTTTGGCCATAAATGCATCTCCATCAAACCCTAGTTTTCTCTCTTCAAGTGTGTGAGCGTTTTTGAGTGTAAAGCATCGTTTGGAGCTCAATCTTCATCAAATCTTGGTGATTCTTGCTCCTAAGTTGAAGATCTAAGATTGTCGGTTGGAGGATTTGAGGCATTCAAATCTTGGGAAGTGATATTGGTGTTCAAGGAAACACAACATTTGGATAAGCTTGGCAAAGGTGAGTACATGTGAACTTTCAAACTGGGTACATAGCTAGTAAATGTTTTATGATTAAATGATTTTGTCGAGTCTTTAAGTAATTTAGTCTTTTATGTGATTTATGATGAATTGCTTGTATGATGATGAAATGATTGAATGATTGAGAAATGATGGAGCTATAAGCTCATAACGATAAAAGATAAGTAATCATGACGATGATGATGTCCCTAGGGCCGTAGTAGATTGGAGGCATTCCGGTTATTACGGTACCTTAAGGTTAGTGGTAGATTGGAGGCATTCCGATTACCCAATACCTATGAGTCCCGGTAGATTGGATGCATTCCGATTACCGTGGAAATGATGGTCTTGATAGATTGGAGGCATTCCGATTATCTTGACATTGGCCAATGATGAAAGTGATAAAGTGACCCAAAATAAACTTAGTAATATTATTTTAAGATTAAATGATATTATTTGACTATTTGTTTATCGGGTCTAAAACCCATGTATCTCACGAGGCAAATTTTGTCTCACGTACTATGTTTGTGTTTTTGCTATGTACTCAGGTTCGGGATCGAAGATCTAGGAGGCCCGTTTAGAAGAGGCCTTGTTGAGATTAGCTCGGTGTTGATGATTAGAGTCCTTATCCTATGGTTAAGATATAATTTGTAACACCGTTTTTGTAAACTCTGATAATCTCGAACAAGAAACCTTTTCGTTTTTGTAAAACTGGTATTTGATGTTGATACAATATTATGTATTTTTGAATTAAATGGTATTTAAATGTTGTTTTGAAAATTGGGGTGTTACAGATACGGAACTATTGACTCGTGGAACGTCTGAAACGGAGACCAAGAAAAAACTTATGCTTATTTTAGTGTTATCCATTTCTTCACGCAATCATGAGCTTTAAAGAACGAAATAACTTGTTCCTCTACAATTGGGTCTGCATCAAAGAAGAAGAACAGAGTTATTGATATAAATCTACAAAAGAGATCCCAAAGATTAACCATGTGGTCTAGTCTTCTCTTGTTGAACTCTTTCAGCCAAACTTTTTGGTTGTACTATGTATGTATTTAAACTCAACTAAAGTCAAAATGTATACTAACTCTGTATTAAAATAAGTGATATATTTGAAGAATAATAGTTTTTGAGCAAAAAATTAAAAAAGTAATTTAAGATAGATTAAATTGGATAGTTAGTGGAGAATGAGACTGTTAGGACTAGTTTTAAGCTTTAAGCATGTAATTAGGGATAATTAAACTAGTTTAGAGGTGGGGTATAAATACCTTGTATTGTGACTAATGATGTAAGCTTTCTCACACTTAATAGAATTACACTTTTGAAAGCCTTCATTCCCTCCATCTCTCTCTCTCAACTACACACACTAAAACACCAAGAACACACACACTTGATTCATCAATTCTTCTCAAATCATCATGAATTAGCTTGAATTCAATCACATTAGCTCTCTCAATTGGTGTCAGAGCAAAAACTCTCTAAGAGTAGATCCAAATTCGTGGTGAATTGGTTCAGATCTGGAAATTTTGGTGAAAAACTTTTGTTCGTCACTGTGAAATTAAATCGAAACTTTTTGTGTTCGAATTGATGTTTTGATTGAAGATTCATGTTTCTCCATCGATTCTAATAGGAATAGAATCAAATTTCGATCAATTCCATTAACAATTGATCTTGATTGAGTGATTTTTGTGAAAAAGTTGAAAAACTCAAAAAACGACTGTAATATACAAAATTCGATCAGATGTGTTATGTTTTGGATTATATGATCGGATCACAGTGTTAGCGAATAGATTTCGAGCATTTAGTGATTGGAATCACCAGATTTGGTCAAGTATTGAGCAAGAATTGAATCAAAAAGTAAGTTTTTGAAGCTTACGTCAAAATGTTCGGCATCAAGAACATGAAGAACTCGACCCGAACTTGACAGTATTCGGCTCTAGTGTGTTCGGCCCAATCAAGTTCGGCCCGAACATTATTTGTCTTCCAGTTTTCGGCCCAAGCTTGTTCGGCCCAAGTGATTGTTCGGCCCAAGCAATTCTCGGCTAGATCTTCGGCTCATCAAGAGTTCGGCTAAGTGAAGTGCTCGGCCCGAACTTCATTATCTTCGGCCCAATCTTGCTTTCAGTGTTCGGTTCATAGAGATCGGCCCATAGAGTTCGGCCAGGTTATAAGTTCGGCTCAATCTTACTTTCAGTGTTCGGTCATATTATCTTCGGCCCACAAGCAAGTTCGGCCCAAACACCCTACCCGAACATTGTTTTCGGCCCACAAGAAAGTTCGGCCCGAACACCATCTTCGGACCATACAAGAGTTCGGCCCATACACATTCTCGGCCCAAGATCGCGTGACAAAAGTGGGTATACTAAAACGATCATAACTTTCAGCTCGGGTGTCCGTTTAAAGCCCACGAGTAACCAAATCGAAGCTCGCGACGAAAGCTACGACGTGATAAACAGCCATTGGCGGTTTACCCAACTTCTCGGTCCAAAAACCCTTGTTTTAGACACTTTATTCACGTTTTTGTGATTTTTCGGTCAATTTCCAAACTTCGTTTAGCCCTAGTTTCTAACCCGATCGTCGTTTTTGACCAATTCGAAAATCTAGGCAATATTTAAAGTGTCTTTTGTCATATGAGATCTTTTTGAAAAAATTTCAAATTAAATTTTTTTTTCTTCCCTCTCGGTCGTAACTCATACTAAAGCGAAATTTTAGATACGAGAACTTTCTTCCCTCTCGGCTCAAACTTTTACACTTTTAAAACACGAGATTTTCTACTTATCAACCCGAGAATTCAATCAATCCTAATAATCACAAAAATGGAAAAACCTACACCAGCTACAAATGATTATGTGGATAAAGACCTTGAAGATGCTCTATATAAGGCATATTATTCATCCAACTTCAAATATGCTCCATCTGCTACAATCTCAACTGAAAAGCCAATCATCACACCTTTGAATGCTACAAAGAAACCAATCGTTCGTGATTCAAAGTATTATGAACGCAAGATGTTGATGGCTAACCAAATTGAAACTGAAAAAGTGTTATTAGTTGAAGATCTTCAATGGATGGAAGATTCAAATCCAAAGGATGAAGCGAGTGCTGAGGTTTCTGATAAATTCAATGAAGAAGCCAACAAAGACATTGAGGTAATCAGTTCTCACTTATCAAATACTGATAATTCGATTGGTCCTGATACTTGTGTTGTTAAAACCCAGATATCTGAAGTTGATTCTTTAAAACAAAACCTTTTAGATGAAAAAGATTTAAATAATCAATTTCAAGAACGTTTAAATGATTTGCAAAATGAAAATGAACAACTTGTTCATTCATGTGAACAACTTGTTCAACAGATTAAACAAACTAAAAATTTCAAACTCGAGAATCTGGATTTACAAACTCAAGTATCAGAATTGAAGGCTAAATATGATAAGGATATTATGAATATGTCATATACAATTTCAGAAAAAGACATTGAAATACAGAATCTTAAAAATACACAAAATTCAATATCGAATGAACGAAATGATAAATATTACAAGCTATACATTGAAGCGTTTCATGAATATCAAATCACTAAAAACTGGTTAGAACGTAAACAAAAAGAATTTGATGAAAATGAAACACAGTTTAAATCATTAAACGATCAAATAAAAGAATTATCTGAAACCTTACATGAAAATGACATTAACACGTCACGGGAATTAAATACCAAACAACATGTCATAAATCAACTTCAACATGATAAAACTCAATTGTCTTCCCACATCAAACACCTTGAAGAAATAATCACCAAACGAGGTCAAACTGATCAAACCATTCATTTGAATAAGCCTAAAGAGTTCAAATACTTCAATTCAAAAGAAGGGTTAGGAGCTGATAATCCAGAATATCTGAAAAAGGCGTGTGACGTGCTTCCAACATTATATGATTCCAAATACATGCATCTGGATATCTGGCAGAGCTTCATTCGCATGACTGATGAGGAAGAAGAGATTGAGACATTCAACAGAGCAAAGAAGGAGAATATACAAATTAGTTTCAATTATGCTGAATTGAATGAAACATATGAAACTAAAAAGGTACAATTCAAAAATGATGAATACTTTCCTATCGTGACTCTAGAAGAATTTGAAATTAAAGGAAATGTTGTTATTCAACAAAAGGTTACACCAAAGATTTATGTTCCAAATCTAATTCTAGAAAAGAAAATTTGTCAATTGGAAACTGAAATCGATGAAATACATCAGGCTTTTGATAAAGAAAAATCTGTTTTGCAAACTAAAATTTATGAATTAGAAAGTAAAAATGAAGAAACACATAAATCTTTTGATGAAGAGAAATTGAAGTTAACAATACGAATTCAAAATTTAGAAGCTTCTTTACTCTCTCTACAAAAACTTGTTCCCAACATTGAGTCACCTATTTCTAGTACTTTCACAAGTGGTTGTTCACTTTGCACCAAAGTTCTAAAATCACACAACCCTGTTGGCGATAGAAGAAGTCATCAGTTTAAGGAATCTAAATCATCTCATCTTCAGAAGCTTAAGAAGCCTAGTGCATCTATGAACTTAGATTCTTCTTTTGCTGCAAAGACCAAATGTTATGAGTCCAGAACGTTTTCTCCTGTCATGGCATATCGTGATTTATATACAATCAAGCAATCTGAGGTTAATAGAGGAAATTCAAAACCTAAACCGAATTCACAAGTAAGTTCCTCTACCAAACCTAAGCCTAGGAGATCCACGGTTCCACCAAACTCTGATAAGAAATTGAATGCTCTCAAACAAGTTATTAGAGGAAATTCCGCACCTAAAACTCCAAATAAATTAGGTTCATCTTCTAAACTTAAGCATTCTCAGATGGATAAGACTACACCATCAACCGTGTTGAAACATTCTACTACTCCAAAGAAACTCTTTTCCAAAACTAATTTTTTAAGATACTCAAGAAAAGATTTACTTTCATTGGCACCAATATCAACTTTTAATCAAGTGCCACAAACACCTCCTAAAACACCAACGATCTTAAAAGCTCAATGGGTTCCTAAAACTCCAATTTCTCAAATAATTCCTCGAAAATTATTTGTAAGTGAAACATCAAGTTTCAGTTTTTCATGGAATTCTAAATCGGTAAATCAAATTGATACAACTTATAGATGGTTTCACTCAAACACTAACACCATCGGACTCAAAACAAAATGAGTACCAAAAGTTGTTTGATATGTTTTACAGGAGAGTGACTTATACACAATTCAGTGTATAACTCGAACCACAAACAAAATAACTTATACACAATTCAGTGTATAACTCGCTTTTCACCGGATAATGGCTTATGCACACGTCAGTGTATAAACCGCCCCGCGCTTCAAAGCAATGGCTTTCAAGTACATCAGCTTGAAACCCGTTTTCCAATGAAATAACTGGTTGGGAGGGAGAATTTCTATTTTCACTTGTCACGGGGGAGAAAATAGACATTCTTATGTCAAGGGGGAGCATAACTGCTTTATGATTTTTGAAATTCAACTGTCGAGGGGGAGCATCCTTTTTATTAATGCTACATACTGTTTCGATGCTCCTTGGAATTTTTTTTAATTATCAATATGGGGTATCAATTTTTGTAATATCCGTAAACGATCTCTTTACCAATTTCAATTGGTACTGATTGCATTTGTTTATTACAAATTTTCTTATTCTATCTTGATAATAATTTTTTTTTCCTCAAACAGTTTTTCAACCTCTTACAAATTTACAATCACACAAGGTTATCAATGTTGAGTATTAGCTTTTGCAATATTCGTAAATGATCTCTTTACCAGTCTAGGTTAGTACTGATCGCATTTGTTTATTGCAAATTCTCTTATTTCTCATTGCTACCTTTGTGTTTCTTCATTGTCAAAATTCTTTAATTGTAAATCAAATTTTTCTCCTTTCAAATAAAATTATCATTTTCCAAATCAATACTCAATTACAAATATTTTTTTTAATCATATTGAGTAGTTGACATCACAATCTCATAAATTCTTTTTTAATCTGTGCTGCTCAACATTCCAAAATTTTTTAATTCACTTTGTGCTCACAATGATGTGTTCACAACGTAGGATACAAATTTTTGTCATATTCGTAAACGATCTCTTTACTAGTCTCGATTAGTAAAGATTGCATCTATTTATGACAAATTTTTCGTCTCTTGCGTTGTGGCTCAATTTTTCAAAACCCTGATTTTGCACATAATGTTTTTCATTTTTAAATGACTTGTTTGCAACACTCAACACAATTTGCTGTTAAATTCGTCGATCTCTTTACTGATTTCAATCAGTACTGATTGCATATGTTTTTAACACCATCTTGGATTGATTGTTCTTACTATTTTTCAAACGATTTTCATTCTTAAAAGATCAATGGAGACATCATTTTTCATCTTCTCTAAAATGTTCAGATTCAATTCTGACTTTCTCCAGTTCTCACACACTCAAAATCGTTTTTATTGCACCGGTAAATCATTGATCTTTGTATATCCGTAGATCTCTTTTCTGCACACGTTCAGAAAAGATTGCATCTTTGTAAGTGGTATACTTCACTGATCTTTGATATACCCAAACAAATTGATCTCTTTTAAATTTCAAATATTTGATTAACAATGTCTCTAATCATCGTGTTTGTCATATCCGTAAACGATCTCTTTACTGAAGTTCTTCAGTAAAGATTGCATCTGTTTATGACTTCACGTGATTATTGACAGTGATATTCTTCATTTTCAAATATTTTTCTCCAACATTCTTGGATTAAATCAATTTGTATCTGGTTCATTCATGAGTACTACATGTTTCTGGTTCTCATTCCGATCTTGGCTCTCCATTTACACCGGCACACAATTCCTCTCTCCGTTTCCAAAACGAATCTATTCAGCTTTATCATGAGGACCCTGGTCATGATCCTCATGAGGGGGAGAAAAAGAGCAAGAAATAGTTCAAATATCGGATGTATAACTGAACAACATCAAAAAGAACCACAAACATCCCATCGAAGAAGAAAATTCATAACTCACGTACTCAAATCAACTGCAAAATCAGAAACGTTTTAGATCAGGTGATTAAGAAAAAGAGAAAATGATAATCAGTGTACTAGACAGAAAAACAAGTGAAGAAGAACAAAACCGATTGATCTACAGAAATTTATCTCCAAAACCTCAACCAATTCAATTTAAAACTTAACCGTACAAATCATTTTTTCCAAAATTCTAAAAACACACACATCAAAAGACTTAAACTTTCAAATCATTCTTTTTAAAATCCAAAACATCATTATCATATCCTCACAAAAAACCTCTATCACAAAATCTCCAATCTCAGAAAAACCCAGTCAAATTCTAACCAAACTGATTTTCCAGTTCCAGAACTTTCAAATACTTAGTAAACCAGTTTTAGGACTTTCTTACACCAACATATTCAACGAAACCAAATTATTTCCGTTGAGTGTTTAAAATCTCAATTTCTTCGCAAGCAAATCAGATGTAAACATTTAAGAGCAACACATATATATGTTGAAAACAGTTTTTGTCGAAGAATTATAGTTGAAGAAAAGTAATTCAACTGTTTGAAGAACATCTGAGAGTTTATTAATCTCATAACGAACCAAAAGAAGAAATTGAAGAAGGAAGACTGGGATGAAGTGCTAAAGCTCAAAAAGGGGAAGATTGTGAGGACTAGTTTTAAGCTTTAAGCATGTAATTAGGGATAATTAAACTAGTTTAGAGGTGAGGTATAAATACCTTGTATTGTGACTAATGATGTAAGCTTTCCCACACTTAATAGTATTACACTTTTGAAAGCCTTCCTTCCCTCCATCTTTCTCTCTCAACTACACACACTAAAACACCAAGAACACACACTTAATTCATCAATTCTTCTCAAATCATCATGGATTAGCTTCATTTCAATCATATTAGATCTCTCAGAGACTCACTTCTTTTGAATAAAATGATATTAATGATATTTAGAAGTAAAAATAAGGGTAAAAAAGTATTTTAATATATAGAGACACCAAAGCGTTAAATGTTGAAAAACTACTGAAAAAAATTACATGCAATTTACCAATTACCATCTTCAATCTTATTTGATATCTATAAATAAAAATACCCGTTGTGCATGAGGTTGACTCGATATGCACATGAAACACCAAATAGTGATGCACAAAACTACAAAAATGATATTAGAATTTATAATTAACAAAATATAAGGCCGCCCGTCGATAATGAATCCAAATAAAAGACGAATTATTAGATGTTAAAATGGAGTGTCAATTTTGGCACAGACTGGCGACTGCCAACACCCTTGGGCTGAGGAGTTACCAACTCACACTTATTTATAGAAGAAAAAGGATTTTTAAATATTATAGAAGTAGTGGTCTCAAACAGAGTTTTAGAGACTATTCTCGTCAATTGGCATCACTTTCTCGTAATAAATTGTGTAGTTGGGTAGGTCGGTATCGTATTGCTTGGAACTTTCTTTAGATAAACGTGTTTATCAACCATTATATTAACGTGTAAGATCAAACTGGGAGCATGGGATGATTGAAAGATCCGAGGGAGTGATGTTGAAACCAACTTTTAAGTTATCTACCACAATTTATGTTTGAGATGCTTATACAATTTGTTGTAAAACTTGTACTATTTGGTATAAGAAGTAAAAGTTGTGGTGCAGAAATGAATTCTCATAGATCCAACGAGTAAGATCAAACCTGACCATTGATGCTATCGGATCAGTTCACAACACTTTCTTTTAATAAATTGCGTAGTTGGGGTAGGTTAGTATCGTGTTAAAAGTGTGCAATAACCATCATATTAACGTGCACCGTGTCAGGACCAAAATTTGGCTTTTGCAAACAATAGTGTGCATTATCCATTATATTAAAATGAAGTGAGATCGGATGAGGCCTAAAATCTCATATTTACTCACTTATAATTCATATGATTGGTTGTAATATGAAATTGACAATTATTTTTGGACAAATTAAAATAGTAATGTGGACAGTAAAAATGGGACGGAGTGAGTAACAAATAGGTAAAATCTCAAGTCGAATCTTTCTTAAATAAGAAAATGGTACATCATTAGGACATCTCCTAAATAAAGACAGTATTGTTATTATTTTTGGACAGTTACTATTTTTGTATAGGTGAATTAGTAAAAAAAAGTTGATTAGTACAGAGTAATATTTATTCATATAAAGTAATTTAAAATTTCATCTTAAATGACAATTATACCCTATCTTTCCTTTTAACAAATTTTGTATTTCACCCCTCCCTTTAAGGGCATGACTGTCATTTGATATATAATTATTCTACATTAATTAAAATTGTTTTGTATGAATCGCCTAAAAAACCCCAAATTTAACCAGTTGTGTAACACCTCAAATTTTAAACACAAAACATTTGCCCAAAATAAAACATTTTTCATAAATAGAAGAACTATCCCAAAAATATGGATTTACAAAAACCTTTGGTATGAATCAGAGTATAAAGTTTCGGTGTTACAAAATATATCAAAACCAAAGCTAAGCATAAATCCAATCTAAAGTTCTTCTACTCTAGGTCCCGCAACTCTATCCGTGCGAACCTAAGCCTTCGATCCTGAACCTGAGTACATAGCAAAACAAAACAAGGAGTACGTGAGACAAAAACGTCTCGTGAGCTACATGGGTTTAGACCCGATAATAAAATGAATGTCACATTTCATATAACCAATCAATATACATATATATATCCAACTATCCAGTCTAGTCACCTTAGTGTGACCCTATCAATCTTGCTTACTTAGCAATCACAACTAACGTGGATGAGTCGATGGGAATTCACCCCAACTGCCCCTCACTCCACACCTCATGACCGGGAGTATCCCGTGACATCGCATAACTAACGTGGATGAGTCGATGGGAATTCACATGGGAATTCACCCAACTGCCCCTCACTCCACACCTCATGACCGGGAGTTGCCCGTGTCATCTCATGACTAACGTGGAAGAGTCGATGGGAATACGCCCAACTGCCCCTCAATCCACAACTCATGATCGGGAGTAGCCCGTATCATCACATCATCTCAATCTCATCATAACCCTATGGTTATGCCAAATCTAGCTCTCTGCTAGCACTTTCATCATCAACAAGTTAGTTCAATACTATCATAGGTATAACTAACTATCAACTACTAGTCTATACAATTAAGCAAATAGACCATAACACAAGTAATGAAAATATTTAACAGGGCTATGTACTCAGTAAATTCCACACGTACTCACCTTAGCAATAAAGATGCTCCACCCGTGTTCTTGACACCAAAACTCTTGCTTCACAATTTCACCGACTTTCCAAGATGTCACCGAAAGCCTAAACAATGATCATACAATGATCAACATCACAATCTACTATCAATGTGTTCATCTATCTCTAGATAACACACATCAATCCATTTCCCCCAAATATGTTGATTACCAAACCCTAGGTTTAACCAACCCTTAAGATTCTTACAAATCATAATCATACACTTGTTTTCCTTGTTAATATACCATCTATTAAGTGTATACACCATTTATATCACCATAATCCATAACCCAAGAACTAGGGTTTCAACCCCAAGCTTCTAATCCCATAGATCTAAAGCTATAACTACAAAGGATTGAAAATATACCTTAAATCTTCAACTAGGAGTGAAGAATCACAAGATTTGACCAAGAAATCAGTTCCAATCGAAGCTTTACACTCAAAGTCGCTCACACACTTGAAGAGAGAAACTAGGGTTTGATCTTGGCAATAAATGAGCTCAAATCCGTCTTTAATGCTGCCAGACAATAGTTCACGACGCGACGAGAGTTCGCGTCGCTAACTATGCGCCTCCAATACATCGCGATCGCTAACCCATCGCTAACTACATCACGCCCGATAGCCAAACTCCCTGGCCCGACTTCCCGATCGCCATCTCCGAGTTCGCGACGCGAACTCCTTAGGGCAGCTGGGCTGCAGTTTTTGTCAAGTGTCTTGACCCGTTTTCGCCCATAACTTTCTCGTTCGGTCTCCAAACGACACGAAACCAATTTCCACGTGTTTTATATGATTTATCCATAATTATCATATTTTTTCATATTTTATTTATTTACAAATTTCGGGTCGTTACAACTATCTACCCCTTAAGAAGATTCCGTCCTCGGAATCTCATCATAGTTCACGAAATCCGGGTACCTCTTCCGAATCTCGTCTTTGACTTCCCAAGTCAAATTTGGTCCAAGAGAATGCTTCCACTTGACCAATACCAACTCGATCTCTTTATTCCGAAGCTTCTTTGTTTTCGTTTCTAATATAGCCTCGGGCTCTTCAATCAACCGGTTCGGGCCGTCAACCCGCAACTCTTGCAATGGAATAATATTCTCAACTTCCCCGATAAACTTCTTCAAATAACTCACGTGAAAGGTGTCATGCACACCTTGAAGCTCGGGTGGAAGTTCCAATTTAAAAGCTTGAAGCCCGACCCGTTTCAATATTTTAAACGGTCCCACATACCTTGGACTTAGCTTTCCTTTCTTACCAAACCGCATCACACCTTTCCAAGGTGACACTTTCAACATGACCATATCACCGACATCCAAGTCGTATGGCCTTTTCTTCAAACCCGAATAACTTCGTTGTCTATCTTGGGCGACTTTCATGTTGTTTTGAATAATACTAATCTTTTCATTTGTCACTCTCACGATCTCGGGACCCGTGAGTTTCGTCTCTCCCGCTTCCAACCAACAAGATGGAGTTCTACATTTTCTACCATACAATGCCTCATAAGGCGGCATCTTGATAGTCGAGTGATAGCTATTATTATATGAGAACTCGACTAACGGTAAATGTTCATCCCATTTACCACCGAAGTCTAACACACACGACCTCAACATGTCTTCAACCGTTTGAATTGTTCTTTCACTTTGACCGTCGGTTTGCGGGTGATAAGCCGTGCTCAACCGCAACTTTGTACCCAACTCTTCTTGTAATGACCGCCAAAATCTCGAGGTAAACCTCGCGTCTCTATCGGACACAATCGATAACGGAACCCCGTGGAGTCGAACCACTTCATCAACATACAACTTAGCCAACTTCTCAAGTGGCAATGTTTCCCGAATTGCTAAAAATAACGCACTTTTGGTCAACCGGTCAACTATGACCCAAATGGCATCGTGACCTCTACTCGTCTTCGGTAAGCCCACTATGAAATCCATAGTTATATCTTCCCACTTCCCGGCCGGTACAATCAATGATTGAGCTACCCCGTACGGTACTTGATGCTCGGCTTTCACTTGTGCACACGTGGCACACTTAGAGATATACTTGGCCACTCTCGCCTTCATTCCGGGCCACCAATAAACCCGTTTCATATCTTGATACGTCTTTGTACTTCCCGGGTGAATCGAATACTTCGATTTGTGCACATCATACAACAACTCTTTTCGGATACCACCGAACTTAGGAACCCAAATACGGCCGCCTACGGTCTTCAACCCTTGTGCATTTTCGAGAAAATGTTGGTTTTTACCTAACCGTTCTTGTCTTAACTCGTCTTTTCCCATAACTTCTCGTTGGGCATTCTTGATCCTTTCAATAATGCTCGAGACGACTTCTATACGTGATAAAATTCCTCGGTTCGGGTTTTCATAAACCTTTCGACTTAAGGCATCGGCCACCACATTCGCCTTCCCCGCATGATACACAATCTCACAATCATAATCGGCAATCAACTCGATCCACCTTCTTTGTCGCATATTAAGGTCTTTTTGTGTAAACACAAATTGCAAACTCTTATGATCCGTGTACAATGTACACCGAGTGCCATACAAATAATGCCTCCACAACTTCAAGGCAAAAATAATCGCCGCCAATTCCAAGTCGTGTGTCGTGTACCTTAATTCCGCATTCTTCAATTGTCGCGAGGCATACGCGATCACCTTTCCTCTTTGCATCAACACACAACCGAGCCCTTGATTTGAAGCATCACTATAAACCACAAAGTCTTCCATACCATCCGGTAACGTAAGGATCGGCGCGTTACATAACTTTTCTTTTAACAACTTAAATGCCTCTTCTTGCTTCTTCTCCCACACAAACTTCTCACTTTTTCTCGTTAACTTCGTGAGTGGAATCGCGATTCTCGAGAAATCTTGTATAAATCTTCGGTAATAACCGGCTAATCCAAGAAAACTTCTAACCTCGGTAGGAGTCCTCGGAGGCTCCCAATTTGACACCGCTTCAATCTTGGACGGATCAACCTTAATACCATCACACGTCACCACGTGACCTAAGAATTGTACTTCCCGCAACCAAAATTCACACTTTGAAAATTTTGCATACAACTTCTCCCGTTTTAACACATCTAACACAAGTCTCAAATGACCTTCGTGTTCTTCTTCGGTTTTTGAATAAATCAAAATGTCGTCAATAAACACGATCAAAAACTTATCAAGAAACGGTTTACAAACCCGATTCATCAAATCCATAAAAATAGCCGGTGCGTTGGTAAGACCAAACGGCATTACTAGAAATTCATAATGACCATAACGTGTACGAAAAGCCGTCTTCTCGGTATCGCCTTCTTTCACCCGAACTTGGTGATAACCCGACCTCAAATCGATCTTTGAGAAATAACTAGCACCTTGCAATTGGTCGAATAAGTCGTCAATTCTCGGCAACGGGTAACGGTTCTTAATAGTTACCTTATTCAACTCTCGGTAGTCAATACACATTCTCATCGAACCGTCTTTCTTTTTAACAAATAACACCGGTGCACCCCACGGTGACGAACTCGGACGAATAAAACCCTTATCTAACAATTCTTGCAATTGGGTCATCAATTCCCGCATCTCGGTGGGAGCTAAACGATATGGAGCACGAGCAATCGGCGTCGCCCCCGGCACTAAATCAATTTTAAACTCGACTTGTCTCTCCGGTGGTAAACCGGGCAAGTCATCGGGAAATACCTCGGGGAATTCCCGAATAATTTTTACACTATCCATTGTCTTCTTTTCTTTTCGGCCATCTAATACATATGCAATAAACGATGTACAACCTTTCGATATACTTTTTCTCGCCTTAATGGCGGTAATCACATTAGGCATGTGATGTCGTTTCTCCCCATACACATACACTTTCTCATTCTCGGGTGTCCTAATCGACACAATTTTCTTTCCACACAAAATCTTGGCTTGGTGCATACCCAACCAATCCATACCGATAACCACATCGAACGCCCTAATTCCCATGGGCAACAAATCCACCTTAAACTTTCTACCGTCTATCTCTAGTTCACAATTTCTATAAATACATTCAACCATAGACGTTTTCCCGTCGGCTACTTCTATTTCATAAACCTCATCTAACATTTCGGACGGCACATTCAATTTACAACCGAACTCATAAGACACAAACGAATAATTAGAACCCGAATCAAACAAAATATGAGTTGGCAAGGAGTTAATGAATAGAGTACCTGACACCACATCGTGTGCCTCCTTCGCCTCCTCTCGGGTGAGTTGAAAGGATCGTCCCTTCACCTTGGCCGGTTCCACCTTCTTTTGAGCCGTGGACACCATCGACTCGATTCCCTTCTTTGGGCACACATTGCTATAGTGCCCCTTCTCGTGACACGAGAAGCATTCAACATCGGCCAACGACTTGGCCCTACAATCTCGGGCTATGTGCCCCGCCCTTCCACAATTAAAACAAGATTTCGACTCTCCTCGGCACCCGCCGGTATGAGTCTTCCCGCACTTCTTGCACGAGCCAACACTACCTTGCTTAGAGAAGCTCGAGGTGAACTTCCCTTTCTTGAACGAACTAGAGCCGCTCTCGGCTTTCCTTTTCTCGCCCACATGGGCCCTCTCGGCAACACGTGCCACATTCACCTCTTCCACACCCCGGGCGGCACTAATGGCCTCATCTAGAGAAGCCGCCCTCTTCACCTCCAATTGGTAGTCCCACGGTAACCCACTAGCATACCGGACCACCCTCAACCTCTCATCCGAGTAGGTTTTAGCAACAAACGGGAGCAATCCCGTGAATTCCCTCGAATATTCCTCCACCGACATATCACCCTTTTTGAGGGTCACGAACTTTTCGTGCATCTTTTCCAAATCCCTTTCGGGACAAAATTTCTTTTTCAATCTCGCGGTGAACTCGTCCCACGACATCTTCTCAATCACCTCCCTCCCTAGGGTCTCATATACGATGTCCCACCAAACCATCGCATCTTCTTTTAGCAATTGTGACGCATACGTCACCATATCGGCATCCTTACATTTACTACTACCGATCACCCTCTCGGTTTCCCGGATCCATCTCATGGTTACTTTCGGGTCCGAACTACCCGAATACGCATTTGGCTTACAAGCCATGAATGATTTAAACGAACACCCTTCTTTCACAACGGGCTTAGCCCTTGCATCACTTTGGCCACCCGTGGAGGACTTCCCTTCCCCGGTGCCACTACCTCCGGTTTTCTCATCCGACTTAGCCTCGGATTCCCGGTCTCCACCCGACCTTTCACGGTCTCCAATAATTCGGTGCACTTCCTCGGCCACCGTTCCCTTGATTTGGTCGATTATAGTTTGGAGATCCGCCATGGTCACCGGAGTTCTATTAGCTCCGACCTCCGATTCGTCAACCCGATGCATTGACGGTTGACTTTCTTGCTCATCCACCCTCTCAATAGGAGGTACTTCCTCCTCCCGGTTCTCCGGGGCTTTCCCACTTCTACGAGTGTTCACCATTTCTTTCAATCAAGACTATACGAAAGACATTAAACATTTAGTACCTTGTGTACAACCCATTAGTCTCATGAGACTCAATATCCAAATCATATCAAATTCATCGGTCCCCTAGGTTCAACCCTAAACTTAATATAAAGTCTCAAGGTCAACCTATGATCTTAAGGAATCTCATATTCCTAATGCTACAGTCTAAGACTAGGATGGTCATCCAACCTAATTCACTTAAACTATAGCTCTGATACCAAGTTGTAACACCTCAAATTTTAAACACAAAACATTTGCCCAAAATAAAACATTTTTCATAAATAGAAGAACTATCCCAAAAATATGGATTTACAAAAACCTTTGGTATGAATCAGAGTATAAAGTTTCGGTGTTACAAAATATATCAAAACCAAAGCTAAGCATAAATCCAATCTAAAGTTCTTCTACTCTAGGTCCCGCAACTCTATCCGTGCGAACCTAAGCCTTCGATCCTGAACCTGAGTACATAGCAAAACAAAACAAGGAGTACGTGAGACAAAAACGTCTCGTGAGCTACATGGGTTTAGACCCGATAATAAAATGAATGTCACATTTCATATAACCAATCAATATACATATATATATCCAACTATCCAGTCTAGTCACCTTAGTGTGACCCTATCAATCTTGCTTACTTAGCAATCACAACTAACGTGGATGAGTCGATGGGAATTCACCCCAACTGCCCCTCACTCCACACCTCATGACCGGGAGTATCCCGTGACATCGCATAACTAACGTGGATGAGTCGATGGGAATTCACATGGGAATTCACCCAACTGCCCCTCACTCCACACCTCATGACCGGGAGTTGCCCGTGTCATCTCATGACTAACGTGGAAGAGTCGATGGGAATACGCCCAACTGCCCCTCAATCCACAACTCATGATCGGGAGTAGCCCGTATCATCACATCATCTCAATCTCATCATAACCCTATGGTTATGCCAAATCTAGCTCTCTGCTAGCACTTTCATCATCAACAAGTTAGTTCAATACTATCATAGGTATAACTAACTATCAACTACTAGTCTATACAATTAAGCAAATAGACCATAACACAAGTAATGAAAATATTTAACAGGGCTATGTACTCAGTAAATTCCACACGTACTCACCTTAGCAATAAAGATGCTCCACCCGTGTTCTTGACACCAAAACTCTTGCTTCACAATTTCACCGACTTTCCAAGATGTCACCGAAAGCCTAAACAATGATCATACAATGATCAACATCACAATCTACTATCAATGTGTTCATCTATCTCTAGATAACACACATCAATCCATTTCCCCCAAATATGTTGATTACCAAACCCTAGGTTTAACCAACCCTTAAGATTCTTACAAATCATAATCATACACTTGTTTTCCTTGTTAATATACCATCTATTAAGTGTATACACCATTTATATCACCATAATCCATAACCCAAGAACTAGGGTTTCAACCCCAAGCTTCTAATCCCATAGATCTAAAGCTATAACTACAAAGGATTGAAAATATACCTTAAATCTTCAACTAGGAGTGAAGAATCACAAGATTTGACCAAGAAATCAGTTCCAATCGAAGCTTTACACTCAAAGTCGCTCACACACTTGAAGAGAGAAACTAGGGTTTGATCTTGGCAATAAATGAGCTCAAATCCGTCTTTAATGCTGCCAGACAATAGTTCACGACGCGACGAGAGTTCGCGTCGCTAACTATGCGCCTCCAATACATCGCGATCGCTAACCCATCGCTAACTACATCACGCCCGATAGCCAAACTCCCTGGCCCGACTTCCCGATCGCCATCTCCGAGTTCGCGACGCGAACTCCTTAGGGCAGCTGGGCTGCAGTTTTTGTCAAGTGTCTTGACCCGTTTTCGCCCATAACTTTCTCGTTCGGTCTCCAAACGACACGAAACCAATTTCCACGTGTTTTATATGATTTATCCATAATTATCATATTTTTTCATATTTTATTTATTTACAAATTTCGGGTCGTTACAAGTTGATTTGTTTTTTTCTAACGTTTAACACACCTCTAAATTACATCATTATTTGTCCATTTTCAGCCTAAATACCCACCGCTATCCAATGACTGAACCCGACTGAAACCGATAGAATCAAAATCAAATAAAATTACAAAATCAAAAACTGAACCGCTTACATGTTTTCGGTTCAGTTTCGGTCGATTTTCGGTTCGGTTTATTCGACCGAAATGCTCACCCTTAAAAACTATTTAGCAGCGGCCAAGTTTCCGCTATTTCAGAGAGACACAAAAATTACTTCTTCTTGTCTTTTTAATTTTGTCACATTAGCGGCACACAATCTCTTTTATTCTAACAAACTAACTGTCATACTCATGTCAACAAGATAACAACACATCTTCCCACATTTTCCAGACACGTCCCTCCCCTTACGCGCCTCCTCCCGCGACGTGTCCCTAAACCCATTTGGTCGCCTCCGTGACCTCTTTTCAAAGGAGAAGAGGTTTTGTCACTGCTACATGCGTTTGGTCGGTGTTTGTCATGAGTTTGGTCGGAAGAGAAAAACTTGATGTGGCGTTGATGTGGCCAGGGATTAAACTAGGTTTGATCATCTTACGCATAGTCTTAGATATCCAAATAATTCGATATTCATATTAATATTAATGTTAATATTATTGTACTTTCATTTTAATTTTGTTATTATTATTATTATTATTATTGGTTTTATTCTGCCACTATTATAATGTTTTACTTTTATAAATTAGAAATTTGCTAATTATAGCTTTAAAGCTATGTATAATAGTAGTATATAATTTATGCTTAGAATTAGTTTATGATAACCTTAAGAAAATCAATTACTTTAAAAACACTTATTAATTTAAGGCCGGTTTAAAATTGTTCTTTAACCACTATAAGTCTATAATAAACCTTAACCTGTTAGAATTTTATTTATCAATTCCCTTAAAATTATTATTGTTATTTCCACTACTAAAAAATTATTACAAAGTAAAAGTCGTGTTAGAGAAGAGTTTTATAAACAACATATTGGTTAACACCACCTGCACACGGATAAAAATCCCTTGTTTCCTAACACAATAATCTTTTAACAACTTCTAAATCTGCCCTCAATTTTACCCATAATATAACTTAACCTATAGAGTATAGACATCAAATACCAGATAAATAAATGATTCTATGATTATGATTGAGATACCCATGAGATTCACGTAAGTGGATAATTTATTGTTTTTATAATAAGAAAAAACGGCAACCTTTGGAAGCTTGCGGTTGGCCGGCAGCTCATGATCGCGCCTCTAACATAGTAATCTTCAACAAGACTTAAATTACTTATCCAAAGCAAAATAAGATTAAATTACACATATGTTGCTTGGATGTGCCTAGTGGTGTAAATGATCCGTAATGAAGTCGAGCTCGTTTATCCTTGAGCTCGGCTTGTTTAAGTTCAGGGAGCTTGACCTTGACTCATTTTAAGTCTTATGTATAAAACTCAAATTTGGTTTGTTACATATTCTATAGGTTCAAACTCGGCTCGTTTAGACTCAATTAATATGTCATACATACTAAATATACATTATTTCACGTAAATATGATTCTTATTAGGGGTAAGCATTTGGACTGAAAAAACGAACCGAACGAAAACCAAAAACATGTAATCGGTTCGGTTTTGAAAATTCATCATATTCGGTTTGGTTTTTTCGGTTTCGGTTTGGTTTGGTCGTCGGATAAAATGAGAATTTAGGCTAAAAAAACCGATCCGACACCGAACCGAACCAAAAGCGAAATCATGCAATCAGTTCAGTTTCGAATTTGAAAAATCATCATTTTTTATTCCGGGTATGTCAATTTCGATTCGATTTGGTTTCTAGACCGTGTCACCCCTAACTCTTATAATGTAATATAAATATTTTTTTTTTGTTACATTATATATACATGTATATATAATAACATAAAAATGTAATATCTAAGATAAAAATATTTATATAATTAATATATTAGCTTGTTTAGATTCGAAAGTTATCATTATATTTCTGTTTATTTATTTTTACTTTATAGTTTTTATTTAACTTAAGAGACTTAAATAAAAATATAGGAATAAGAAAAAAGATAACAATAGAATGTATTAAAAAAAGTAGTAAATGACAATAGACAAGAAAATGCCAAAATGTTAAATGTTAAATTATAAATAAATTAAAATTTAAAAGACAAATCAAATAGTGGATAAAACTACAAAAAAAGGGGAGTGAGGGAAAGTGGGAATGGAAACAGGGCGGCATAACCTTAGTTGGAGCTATTAATCTGCAAATTTTGAATATAGTTGTGGAAAAAAAATAGATTAGGTGTTGTTTAAAAAAAAAGAGTAGATTAGGTCATGGATTCAAATCCGGGATAAAAAAGAAGTAGATTACGTATCATTAAAAAAAACCTTAGTTGGAGCAATTAATCTGTAAATTTAGAGCTATTCCTCCATTAAACTTTTTTTATTTCTTCTTAATTTTTTTTTCATTTCTCATATTTGATGAGGGAGGTGTATTATAGGTAGTCTTTAATTTTTATGTAATCTCAATGGACAAATCTTAACCATTGATTAATTATAATTAATGATCAAGATTAATCACATATTTTATACATATAGGGATATTTTAATCATTTTTACAAAAAAAATTATTTATTTTTTGTCAATAACACATAATGTGATAATCACAATTGATTATATATTTAATTACATTAGATATATACTAAATCACATGTGATTGTACTTATACATCACATGTGATTAGATATACAATCACATGTGATTGTACATTAAAATCACATGTGATAGTACTAATACATCACATGTGATTAAATATACAATCACATGTGATTGTACATTAAAATCACATGTGATTAAGTACCAATTGGTTATCATATGAATAAATGAATGTAAAGATTATCATATTACCCATAATTACCTCTTTTAACCTTAAACCCATCACGACTTACCATTACCGCCACAACCCACTACGTACCACCACCAACTACCACCCACCACCATCGTCACCATCACCACTACCACCCACCATCACCGCCACCACCATCACTACTCACTGTCGCCGCGGTCACGGGCCACCACTATCACTATCCTCCAACGTACCCACCATCATCCAACGCCCCCATCACTACCGCCACCACCACCTAGAGGTGCACAAAACCGAGTTTGACCGTACCCTAACCGGTCAAAGGAACCGAAACCGGTTATGGTCAACGGAATTGAAACCGGTTATTGCAGAAACCGGTTAGGGTAGTACCCGATTTGAACCTAAAAAAACCCTACCCGATCGTAACCGGTTACGACCGGTTTGTAACCGGTTCGGGTACAATACCCGATCAAAACCGGTTTTTCCGGTTAATTTATAATTCAATGCTTTTTTTTTTGCCATAATTCGATATCAAACACAACCATTTAACGTTTTATTAGAACACAAACGATATCAAACCCCCTTCAAAATATTAGGAGCTCTTCTTATGCAGATTCCACTTACCAAAGGACTACCAGTAATCCCTTCAAACATAATTACAATCGCCTCACCGATTTTGACCGAGACTCTCGAGTCAACTAATTGCAATGATTTATTGGCTCCGACAACAAAGAAGATGTCAAAATCTGCAAGGATCAGTTACAAAACAGTATAAAATTCAAAATTTTGAACCTTATAATTAACTTTCTGAAAGAATTTAAGATATTGAGAGGAAAACTAGACTTGCCTTTTCTTCCTGTAAGTAAACATTGAACACTCTCATTCCTTTAGGACCGAATGTGTTTATCATTTCAACAAAATGAAGGTCAACATAGTAATTTCCCTCTGGTAAATTATCAAATTGACACTGAAAATTTCCTAATCTTGCTGTATTGTAAATGAATGAAACCGGTTACAAACCGATTATTATAACCGGTTACAACGACTTCAAATCGGGTCGGGTACAATTAACCGGTTATGGTCGGGTACAGAGGCTATATTGCCAAACCGGTTACTAACCGATCGGGTATTGATTAATCGAACCGGTTACTGGAGTAACCGGTTTTGATCGGGTGCAGTTTCGGGTACTTTTTCGGGTCGGGTCGGGTAACCGGTTAGGGTGTGCACGGCTACCACCACCCACCACATGCCACCTACAACCACTACATGAGTTTTGTTATTTACATTATTTGTTAATCATTTTACAAAATTTCAATTTCAATTCCTGCCGATCAAATTAAATATTGTATTTTATCTCAATTCCATTTTCTGTCAATAACAGAATAAGATTTCATTTTCTTCCTCAATTATAATTCGATCAGAAACATGCAACGAAACAAACAACAATCTAATTCTTATTGTCGTCCGAATCCGAGGGACATACATGGAATTCCACCCAGAAATATGTGTGAGTGTGTGACCACAAAACTCCAAGTAGAATCGGGTCATACAAACTATCCTAAAAGTCCATGTCTACTTATCCTTTTAAAATTCACTTAAGATCATAATCTATAATTTATACCAAGTCATGTTACAAATCCATCCGAATGGTCATACATGATACACTAACAATAACAACCTAGTAACACTTTAACAATAAAATACGTAACCTTAAAACTCAATCGATAAAGATCAAATAAGAAAAACAATAGTCATGTCAAATCTTGAAGATACAATGAATCAAATTTGAAGTTTGACGTCTATAAATTTGAATGAAACATTATAATTTTACATCTATCCAAATGAACAGCAAACTTTTTCTTTATATATAATTTAAATAAAAATTCAGAAAGCTCAGTTTGTCTGCATGCAGTATCATAAGTTCTTCAAGAATTAAAAGAAAATAGCAACGGCCGGCCACGTACGTTAGTTTCTGCTTTGAATCCCTCTGTTTGTCTTCTCCTTAAATCACCATATATATATATGATTCTTAAATCTTAATTTATTAAGAAAATAGATATTGTTTTCACCTTATATATCCACTTCAACACTACTCAAGTTCAACTGCTAAATTCAAACTTTCATGGCTTGTATACTTTTGCAAAAACTCACCATCTTCATCGTCTTTATTATGTCGGTTTCCATACCTTCATTCGCTTACGAACATGAACACGAGCACGAACACGAAGATCAAAATCAAGATCAAGATCAAGAAGAACCTATGAATCATTTCACTTCTTGTTTGACCCGTTTTGGTGTTCATAACTTTTCAATTCACTCGAACTCAAACAATGATTCATCGGCGTATTATCAACTTCTGAATTTCTCAATTCAAAATCTTCGGTTTTCTGGTTCATCTTTACCGAAACCGGCAGTTATCGTGTTCCCGGAGACCAAAGAGCAGTTGGCAAAAACCGTAGTTTGTGCACGAGAATCATCACTTGAAATTAGGGTTCGGTGCGGTGGTCATAGCTATGAAGGGACATCATCGGTAGCCATGGATGGACATCCGTTTGTGGTGATTGATATGACAAGACTAGACCGTGTTTTAGTGGACGTGAACTCGGAAACCGCATGGGTTGAAGCCGGTGCGACCCTCGGGAAAACCTACTTAGCCATAGCCGAGTCGAGCACGGTCCACGGTTTCACCGCAGGCTCGTGCCCGACTGTCGGGATGGGTGGTCACATTTCGGGTGGTGGGTTCGGTTTATTATCACGGAAATACGGTTTGGCTGCAGATAATGTAGTCGACGCGATTCTAGTAACCGCTGATGGCGAGTTACAGAATCGCGTGGCGATGGGAGAGGATGTTTTTTGGGCTATACGAGGTGGTGGTGGTGGGGTATGGGGAATCGTTTTCGCTTGGAAAATTAAGTTATCAAGTGTACCAGAAACAGTCACTAGTTTCATCGTATCTAGACCAGGAACGAGGAAACTAGTGACTGATTTAGTATACAAATGGCAACATGTGGCGCCTAAATTGCCGGACAACTTTTATTTATCGTCTTTCGTTGGTGCGGGTTTACCCGAACGAAAAAATAAACCGGGAATATCGGCTACATTTAAGGGGTTTTATCTAGGACCAAAATCGAAAGCATTATCGATCATAAACCAAATGTTCCGCGAGCTAAATATCGTTGAAAGTGATTGTAAAGAAATGACTTGGATCGAGTCGGTTTTGTTCTTCTCGGGATTAGGAGATCAAAGCTCGGTTTCCGACTTGGAAAACCGATTCTTACAAGATAAATTGTACTACAAGGCCAAATCCGACTATGTCCGGAAACCGATTCCAAAATTCGGTTTAACCACCACACTTGAAATCCTTGAAAAACAACCGAAAGGGTATGTGATTTTGGATCCATACGGTGGCGTAATGGAAACTATAAGTAGTGATTCGATTCCATTTCCTCATAGGAAAGGAAATCTTTTTGCTATTCAATATCTAGTGGAATGGAAAGAACCCGACAATGACAAAACTAATGATTATATATCATGGATACGAGGTTTTCATAGCTTGATGACACCTTATGTGGCACAAGACCCACGAGCCGCATACATTAACTACATGGATGTCGATCTTGGAGTGATGAATTGGATTAAAACTCGAGTTGATGAGAATGATGATGCGGTTGAGATGGGTCGGGAATGGGGTGAGAAGTACTTTTATAAAAACTATGATCGATTAGTGAGAGCGAAGACACAAATCGATCCATGCAATGTGTTTAGGCATCAACAAAGTATTCCTCCAATGTCTTTGGATAACAAGAATCAAAGGGGGAGTACGTAGATCTAGTGAATAATCTAAGGAGTGTTATGAATCAAATTGTTTGTATTCTTTTTATATGTAAAAATTTGTGGAAGTACCCAACAAATAGATTATAGTTTGGTTGTCGTTGCAAACTGACCATTATATTATTGTTACTATATTGTTTCAGTTCCAAAACTATAACAGTAACAAATTTTTTATTGTTACTATTACTATCATTTTGAATTTCATTTTCTTATCAATCGATCAGATATTTTACTATAAGGTAAGTGAGGACTTCTTCTAAGAACGGTTCTTCTTAATCTTAATTAAGTTTATTTGTTACTGCTGATTTCAATAGCCAAGTCAAGCTTTCCAGCAGGCGAGACTGATGGCGATTCTACCTCTGTCAACTACCTCTTTATTTTCTATTTTTATCACTCTTTTTTCCATCAACGAAAACGATGTGATACATTCCTTTGACCAGTTTTAATTAACTAGTACGTATCCACGCAATGTAACGACAAATATCCTGTAACTATATTTTGCGATGGCGATAACGATGATGGTGGTAGAAATAGTGATGGTGGTGGTGGCGCGTACTTATGGTGGATGGCAACGGTATTGATTGTGGTGGTGGGTGGCGGTGGTGAATAGTGATGGTGATGGTGAGCGGTAGTCAATAAAATAATACGAGTTTATAAAGTACTCCGTAATAAAGATAATATGGTACAAAAGTAACTACTATCAAGTAATCTACACCTAACCTAGTAGCTCAGTTGGTTAAAGTCATTTGCTAACTATATAAAGGTCACATGTTTGAGTCACGATGCTGCCAATTTTTCCAAAACGCAAATATTTCCCGAAATAACAAGTATCTCGAATGTAAATTAAACTTGCTAATTTGGTAGGGTTTTAAATGCGTTATATATAGTAAAGATTTAAAACCATACTATGAGTATGGTGCGCCAAATTCGGCGTGAGGCTGCTTGTGCGAGAGGGACAAAGGGTTGTTTGTTATTTTGTGTATGGTATGTGAATGAAGATGTATTTTAGTGGGTCACAAAAGAGATGTTTTTCCCTAAAATATATTGCAATTTTATGACATTTATCCAAACTAAAGCTAAAACAGAACCAACGTTTATACGGGGAAAATACCCACATATGTCTATTAAAATGAAAAAAATGCCAACGTAAATAGGCCCAATCCTGCACCTCAGGAGATCGTTTAAATTTTACATCTTAAAAAAAGGGGTAAGTTACATTTTCTCTTTGTTTTTTCCTCTTATTTTGTTGCCTATCTATCAATTCAACCCGAATGAGATGCTATACTTTCTTTTAGATAATTTACACCAATTTATAGATGGATTTTACAACTTAATCAACAAAGGAGATGTCCATTCTACACTAAATTAACCTTTTAATTGTAACTGTATTATATCGCTTGTGTAATCTTACATGCTCATGGCTTTTGATGACACATCTTCTTCACCTTCCAATAACTGCCCTTCAACTTCCTACAAAATACCCAAAAAATGATAATACTTGTTGACTATCAAATAATGATCTTGTGTGACATTTATCACAAACTCGTTACAAACAAGTTGAAAATTTTGGAAAAAAAATTACTGTTTTGACATAAAAGAGGGGATTTAAGTTGATACCATTTGTTGTTTACACTTTGCAACATAATTATCCAATGCACCGTCACCACGGAGGATTTTTCCTCCACATCCAACTTTATCAACTGTCCCAACCGACTCTTCATCGATCACCACTGCTTCTACTCTATCATTTCCCGTCTTCACATCCGGAATCTAAAATCAAAATTAAAATAAATAAATATATATATTTGTAATGATGACAATAACTTTTATTAGTAATAGTTTTACTTTTAAATAATAATAATATATCATACCTCGTACATAGAGTCGGTTAGAAGGGTTTCAAGTATGGCTCTTAACCCTCTTGCACCCGTGTTTTTAATCATTGCTTTTTGAGCAATTAACCGTAGTGCTTTCTCTGAAAAATGTAGTTTCACCTGTGGTCAAACAGGTCAATATGGGTCAAAGGGAATGGGTCAAAGTCAAACGGGTATATAACATCCTCTGATTCATGAGAAAAGGAGAGAGACATTGCTTACATTGTTCATTTGAAGCAACTTCTTGTATTGTTTACCAAGAGCATTCTTTGGTTCCATTAACACCTACATACATGATACATACAACCCAAACATCATATTCATATATTTTATTTTAAATCAATAATTATAGGCCAAAATGCATGTTAGTACCCTGAACTTGGCTGACTAGGTCCTCTGCTACCCTGAAGTATTAAAGGTGCATCATGGTATACTGAACTTGACAAAATGGTCGATTTAGTACCTTGACTCACTAATTTGGTCTTGTTTTCTCACATGATTTGCTTCTAATATCAATATATTGTGATGAACGTATATTTTTTAGTCCCTCAAAAGCTCCAAAGAAAGTAACTCGAGTAAGAAAACACGATCAAATTAATGAGTCAAGGTACTAAATCGGTTATTTTGTCAAGTTTAGGGTACCATGTTGCACCTTTAATAATTCAGGGTAGTAGAGAACCTAGTCAACCAAGTTAGGGTACTATATTGCATTTTGGCCATAATTATAACCCCCTTAAATCAAAATTATGAAATAAAAAAAATTAATAAAAATTACCTGAACAAGTTGGTCTTCAGTTAGAGCTGATAAGCTAAGTAAAATAGGAAAACGTCCTATAAACTCTGGAATTAGTCCATAAGCTATAAGATCACTACTTTCAACCTAAAATTATATAAAAAATAGTGGATATTAGAAAAAATAATAATAAAAAATAAAAAATGAAAATAAAAATAAAAATCTTACAGATTCAAGTAAAGATGATGTGACTGAAGAATCAGTGAGTTTAGCGCTTCTCATATTAGCACGAACAGGTGCCCCAAATCCAATTGAAGAATCCTGCCGTCTGATATAAAAAAGATTCCCTTAAATATATATAATTTTAATATTTTATAACCGCATCTCAATTATGAAAAAGTTGTTAGTTAGTTAATGACCTCTCAGATATGGTTTTTTCCAAATCCACAAATGCTCCACCACAAATGAAAAGGATGTCTTTTGTATCTATCTGAAATCCAAGTTTAATTATAGAAAATTAATTATTAAAAAACGATAACTGAGAAATAATTTTATTAATGAAATTAATACCTGAATGTTTTCACCTCGTGGATGCTTCCTGGCTCCCTTTTCAGGCACATTAACTATCTGCAAATAATATATTAATTATATTTTAATCATTTAAAAAAATACACATTAATAATGCATAAAATTCTACAAGGGCGCGCTTACTGTTCCTTCCAACATCTTAAGTAAAGCTTGTTGAACACCTTCACCAGAAACATCTCTGCTTATGTTTATGCTCTCAGCCTGTATATATAAATAAAACAAAATATTAAATTAAATATATAAAGAAAAGGAATTGATAAAAAGAAAGTACCTTTTTGGTAATTTTATCAACTTCGTCGATGTAAACCATTCCTTGTTGTGCTGCTTGAACATTGAACTCAGCAGCCTTTATTTATACCAAATTCAAAATTTAATTATTAAATATAAAATTATAAATAATTCTCTGTAAATAAAAAAAGTACAGTATACATACGGTAAGTAACTTATGTAATATAGATTCAACATCTTCACCAACATAACCAGCCTGCAGAATATAAATAAATCATTTTCACAACAATTATAAAGTTTTTTAATTTATTTTCCATAAGAAAAAAACTTAAAAGCATAGCTACCTGTGTTAAAGTTGTTGCATCTGCAATTACAAAGGGAACATTAACAAAACGAGCAAGACTCTTTGCAAGTAAAGTCTTCCCTGTTTTAAAAAAGTCAAACTTATCAGCAACAAACGGTCAACTAAAAAGTCTAAAATTAAAGAAAATAATTAGTAAATATTCTTATTATACCTGATCCAGTTGGACCCATTAATAGTACATTACTTTTCTCTAAATCTACATCATCCGATTCATCTTCTGTTCTACTTTTTCCTCCTGACCTAAATTAAATTTCACTATATGTTGTAATTCAACAAACTAACAGATTTATAACAACCTCAAAAGTCAAAACTAACCCTTTTTGCAAGGAAGCGTGATATATCCTTTTGTAATGGTTATATACAGCTACAGAAAGCACCTGAACACCATATTCACAACTACCAATTCATAAATGGTAAATTTATGGTAGAATTCGCATAAATAGGGTTAAAGTTTTGACCTTTTTGGCACGAGTTTGACCAATGACGAACTTATCAAGTCCTTGAAAAATCTCTTTAGGTGTAGGCAAATTCTTCCCCAAATTTGATCCACCCCACCCACTGTTCTTCTCACCACCACCGGAACTTTTTTCACCACCACCGGCACGGATGACATTGAGCCCCGGTGCAAATGGTGGGCCAGGGGGGATATGCACTGCAATTCCGTTACTAGACGGTGGTGCCGGAGGATGAGGAGGAAGATTATTAGCATTTTCCGGCGATTCACCACCGTAAGCCCGCAATGTTTCCCAAAATGAAGCCCTAAGTTTGTTTCCGTAATCATCTTCACCGTTAATGTGTCTCTTATCTTTACCGTTACCGTTACCGTTTTTATATCTACCAATTTCAATAAACCTACCTTGAAGAGGAGACATCTTATACGGCCGGAAATGATAAGCAGATTTACAATTCGGACATATATTCACTGCTTGATTACCTCCTTTTTTATCTGCATCGGAAGAATTCGAATTTGGATTTGGCGGTGTTTCCAGTTCATCTCCCGGACCGAATTCCGGTGAAGCTGGCAGTGGTGGTGCTGGGATGACGTGGCGGTTATCGGAAAAAACGAGATCCATCGGTTTACAACAACGAGGGCAATTAGCTTCCGCTTTAATCCTCCGTGTCATCATCGATGTTTTACCGTTATTATCATCATATCCACCACCATTTCCGCCACCACCGCCCTGCTCCCATTTATACCGAGCTTGTACACCAATTAACGATCTCCGACGAATGTATGGACAATCAATTCCACCTTTCAATTTCACAAATCCACGCTTTGATGTGTACGAGGATGGACATTTCATAGCTACATCTCGAAGCTTCCTCCATCTCCATAACGCAGACATCGTACACCAAAATTTACTTAAAAAAATTCAAATTTATTCAACGGAGATGCAATTGAGATTCAATTAATGAAAAAATCACCAAAAATGGTATAAAAATTGGGATCTTTGTATAATAACTACACAAAAGTGCTATATAATTTGAGAATCATGTACCTGATCCATAAATATATCCAAATTAGGATCGTATTTGTGTGTTTCGTACGTAAAATCCGAGAATTGTTGCAGGAAAAAAGGGATGGCGTTGAGAAATTGAGGAGATTTGAAGAAATTATGAGAAATTAAAAGAGTATTTGTAGGTTTGAAGCAAAGGAATTATGTGATGATGAGAACCACCGGGAATCGCTCTATACTCACACTCTTGCTGTTGGTGTGTTCTGTTTCAATATTTCATTTCCAGTTTGAACTTTTTGTGAAGCACATAAATAGTCCCTTGACTATACACTAATTTGTAGTTTTGGCTCCTAGTAAAGTATTATTTGACTTTTCTACCCTTAAATGATTATTTTGTTACAGTTAAGTCCTTTCATCGAAAGTTTCGTTAGCCAAGCTGATACGAACCCATTTATTGAGATTGAATTGAACAAGTGGTTAACCATTCTCTATGCAACCACGGATACTGTTAGGTTAAACTTGTTTATTTGATAAATTATGTACTATATGATCTTTTGGTTTCTTTTCTTCCTTTCCTTCATTCTACACCTAGATTATCCGGTTATCCAATTCCAATTCACAGACAGTTTTTTCGTTATCAACGTTTTACAAATTGAATGTGTTTTTTTTATGTTTCATTTCTATTTTGACGACACCTTAAAAAGCATGCAAACCAAAACATCATGTGATTTGGTTAGTTTGGCAAAACCTAATGATATAATAGGCCGGTTTGGCCAATACTATTCTCTCCAAACCAACCAAATTGAACCGCACACATAGCTACTGTGCAATGTCCACCAACACAATCAAAACAAATTAAACAATTCCAATATTTGGAAATAAAAAATACAAACTTGTAATAAGAAATCTTCAATTTGATATAGAAATCAAATTTTGAGCAAGCTTTTAATTCCAATCATATAATTTGGTACCTGACCGACTAAAAATTCACAAGCCAAGTCTTGTTCATATACACGATCAGATAAATAGATTTGTGTATTAATCGGGCATGATGTAAGACCTGATTTCCTATTGGTCAATTTACAATAATAAAACATAGGCTAAAACATTAATGTTGTATTTATATCTCTGTTTGCATTGTTAATCTGTCATCTAATCCACCTCTTGTAAGTAAAAACAGCAGCAAGCACAAAACAGGGTAGGCTAATTCTATTTAAGAGGCTTCATACCCTGCACGTTTATACAACAAAAATGAGGTTAGAATCTGAGGCTATATTTAAAAATAATAATATTATTTCAATAATAATATAATATCTTAATAAAATACACTTTGAGCGACTTTTGACCTATTAGATATGTTTCCTTTTTATGATATTTTTATTTTATTTTACTTGTTAGAGATAAAACATAACCATAATCGACCCCTTTATAAAAGAAAAAGCAAAAAATGAAATATTATATAATGGTGAAAAGAAAAGGAAAAAAGAAAAATAAATATATAGGTGTACCTTAGATGTACGGAACTCATTAACCGCCTGTCGAAGAGAATCATCAGACAAAATTAACCGTGAAAGAGCCCCAGTGCTTAACCTGCAACCACAAATCATTACACTAATAATTTCTTCATTTAATCTAATTTTCCTTTAATTAATCTTCACTATATGATTACATTTCTTTTTGTTTAGTAAAAGATGTCTTTCTGTCACGTTTGGGTCATTTGTCAACCTCGTAAACCAATGACGTGGCGTAATTGCTGAGGTGGCAAGTGACAAATCATTCAATTACTGCCACGTCATCAAGTTGCCGAATGACCTAAATGGGACAGTAAGCCGTCTTATAATGACCCAATCGGGTATTAAAAATTGTACAATGACTAAACAAATGAAAATTGCGTTGTTATTTTAGATTAAAAAAAATGAAAATTAAAATAATGTGTTTGGAAAATAATTATTGTGTACCCCAATTTTTTTGCAGCATCAGCTACAGAACCTTCTACAGCAAAAATTAAATCTAATAAAGCTTGCATTCCCTGAGAAGAAAACGAGTCATATACAAAGTAAGTAAAAAAGAAAATTTAATGTTTATTTTCATAATTCATATTATTATTAATTATACCAAAGCAAACTTTGGGTTATTGGGCCCAATTTGAGACCCATATTCTGATCCTCTTATAGTTGACTTTGGTGGAAGAACTTGAAGAAGCTCAGGAGGAGGTGTATATGTTTCAAGATCTATACTGTTCCTGACTAGTTCAACAAACAATAACTATATATCAATTACCAATTAACTAAAATTAAAATTTTCAGCGTTATTTATAGTTAACTTATATTATTTGAAGGAAAATATATGTACCTTTAAGAGCTAGCAGACTGCGTAATCGAGTTAGCGCAGATGCACGGTTTTTGTGTTGTGATCTATCTTCAGATGCCTATATAAACACACACACACACAGATAATAAAATAACTTAACATTATGTTTTATTCAAATTTTAAAAAGTACACATTTCGCATTTCCAAAATCAAAATCGGACTATACTGATAATGTTAATTTTGTTGCAAATGGAAAACTATATAGAAATGCATTCAACTGTACACGAATTGCTATGGTGTGTATTGGAATATTAAAATTACATTTTATTATAAGTTTGTACCAACTTTCAATACTTTCTTTTTGTTGCAATCAACATTTATTTTTACTATTTTCATATAATCAACTTAATTTCTGAAAGTTTGTCACATCAAATTGTAATTTTCATATACGATAGCATACATTTTTGTATAGAATATAACTAACACTTGCTTCTTCAAATCTGATTATTTTGATCCTAATAATCACAAAATCACAATCACTTTAGTACTCTACCAAACAATGAAGTCACCGTAATCAGTTTACACTTACATCCAAACACCTCCTAAACTTCTGCTATTGATTTTGCAACAAAATTGATAAAAGTTCAGAACTCGATAAAGTGACAATTAGGATTCACCTGAGCTACAATGCCGGTAGGGAGATGTTTTATCCGGACCGCACTCTCACGTTTGTTACGGTGCTGACCACCGGGACCGGAGGCTTTGTAAGTATCCATTTCACATTGACTCAACAGTTTCTCGTCGGACATCGCCACCAATTCTTTGCCACCGTCATTATTAGAACTCGAAATTGGAGAAGCTTTATCGACGCTTGTAGTAAAATTGAATAACGATGTCCGATTCGGTGAAAACGATGTCGTGTTGTTACTTTTGAGAATCCCGAAGCGGATTTGAACACGTCGGAGTATTATCGGAGCCGGCTGTGATAGCGACGCTGTGTTTGGCCGGAATTTAACAAACGATTTTACAAGGTGAAGAGCCATATAATTGTGAAGTGGTCGTGAAGGTCACTGGATTATAATCGATTGGGGAAAAGCCAATGAACAGGAATCAAGTATTGAGAGGACGTGGTTTAAATATTGTACACTATGCATCATAGTATGTACACTCAACATGCAAATAGTAATAAATTTCCCATTTTTTTCAAATAATACATATTTTATAATAGGACTTACATCTATTAATAATATATTTTAATTTATTATAACCTTTATTATAAACTTTTGATTTAAAATCCGCAAAACCAAACCAACCATTCACTCAAAACGAAACAAAAGAAGTAAAATTTGATGTCATATGCTATTGAAAGAGGTCAACCCGGTTAATGATTTGCGCCATTTAAATGGGTTGAGTCTATATGTAAAAATATGCGATTCCTTAGCAGATTAACTTAGTTGAGGTGATAAAATGAACTTCATGTCAAATCAGGTCAAACGAGTAAACGATATAGAACCTATAACATAATGCCAATATTAGCAAATTTTACCCAAGGCACAATGGTACCAAATACTCACTATAGGTGAGTACATTTCGACTACGGTCACATTTTGCATAAAACCGAAATTGAAGTTGAACAGAAAATTTTGATCTTTTAGGATATGAAAATCGATTTCAGTTATGTCGGTTTTGGCTTACACTTTGGTTTTAGTTATGTTAATTCGGTTCTTGACCAAGCCCAACAAAGTACATCATTTCTTCATCTTGTGTCCACGTTTTTTTTGGCTTAAATTCAACAAAGATAATCTCAAGCCTTGTTTTGGATTTGTGAATTAGCCAATTAATCAAAATACTATTGAGTTTAAATCATATATCTTTACAGTTATAACAGTTAAATCATTAAAAATAGGGAAACATTAGAAATGTAACATAGTATACAATATTACCATTTTTTACAATATGAGGCATTTAAAACTCTCCATCATCAAAAAGGTAACATAAATTCAATTAATCACACTTTGAGAAACATTAGGCAAATAATGATAATTTTTACAACGCTACATTACCTTTTTGACGTGCAACAAATCTTAAATACTTGACATTGTCAAAATTGGTATACTGTTGTACCTTTCTGCTATTTTCCCTTAAATTATTGTCTTAGGGCGAAATTTAGTGACTCGAATCAAATCATCTATCCAATAATACATTTAAAAATGGCATAGTATGATCAAATGTTGATACCAATTGTATTTTTCTGTTTAATTGACAAAATCAAACGTTGTAAATATAATATTTTTATCTATATACCGTGTGTTCAATTAACAAAGAAGATAATATGCAAGTATGATTTTACTGAATGTGATCATTGACGAATCAGTCAACTGATTTTAGGGCTGAGGTAGACCTTGCAATCTCTAAAAAATCTTGAAATCATGTCGGCTTTTTCTGATGAAATGTCAGTGTTCTCCAAAATATTCTCTTTTGATGCTTTAGCAATTGCTTCGATTGATCCTATGGTTTGAATTAACTGTTTCCACACAAAAAAAAAAAAAAAAAAAGAGAGAAATTTAATAAATTTACATGTGGTAATATGAAGGTAGCAAAACGTGCGGGTCAAGTTGGGATGGTAATGGGTCAAAAAATATAACTTTTGTTCGGTTTTGGTTGATGCAAAACCATAGTTACATGGGAACGGGAATGCTCCGGTACACGAAACGAAAACGGGAACGAGGATCACTAATCTTTAAAATTCGGTACGAGGGGGGTAGTCTTCTCCGGAACGCTATTTCGGTACGCGGAAGGTTGTACTATGTAATGTGGTACGATGTAACATGTATGACTAAAAAATATAAATATGAATTAATTAACTAGTACTTTATTAATACTTCAAAAATCAAAAGTTCAATACAATAACTTCAAAAATCAAAAGTTCAAAATCAACGATGACTGATTTTGACTTTATTCACGTGATTTGGTTACTCAAAATCAACGATTTTCCTTTTAAAATTGATTTTGTTCTGAAATTTAAAATCGGTGTATCTAAATATCCAGATTCCATTACCGATTGACCTTCCAAAATTGAGTCCGATACGCTTTTGCTTCTAAATCGATGTATCATATCGATTGAAATCACGTTCCCAAATACGCAGGGTTCGAAATCTGTGTTCTATCAGGAACGCCACAAAGACTAATTGGATCGCGTATCGAGTAGCGATCGGAACGCAAGTGTACCCGTTTCTGGTACGTAAAATCAGGAACGTGGTTCGTGAGGGGGTTGACGTTCCCGTGTAACTATGTGCAAAACAACTTTTGTCCAAAAAAAGGTATTCTTTTAATCAAGTAGTGTGTTAATAATTACAATTTTATTATTTTAATTATAATATAATTAGGATGACTTTGGACCCGTTTGACCTTTTTCCTTCTAAGCTAATGTTTTGATTTTACCCATTTGACATGTTAGAGATATAACATAACCCAATCGACCCGTTTACAAGTACATATGTTGAAATTGCCATCTTTAATATTTAAAAGCACATAAATAATTAATATTAATATTTTAACGCTAAAATAAATGCATTATCTAAAAAGGAAGTAATTTAAATACCGCATTAGCATCATGAGGTTCAACACGGGGGATTGATGATACCACTCTCAGAAACACATCCATCCCTTGGACCGATCTCTCCCTCTTAAAGAAAAAGAAAGCCCGTAAGTAATGGGCCCGTTGGGTAACGGGTCAAAATGGGCCGGGTTGACCCGATACAGTTTTTGTCCAAATTTTTAACAAAAATTAAATTAATAATTATTGTGCTAAGCATGACTAGAAACAAAATATTATTACAACAATAATCTGATTTTTTTTATATAGCAATTTAGTATTTTGTGTAGATTATTTGACCCATTTCCTTTTTAGCTATATTTTACCCATTTGGCCCGTTTAAGAAATTTATTTAACCCGGATCGACCCGTTCATAAGTAAACGGGTCAATATTTCCACCTCTGGTAACAATATACCTCAGAAAAACATTGAAAATTGAAAAGAATTAATGGAGTAGATGCTTACCTCAGCTTTTAATTTGGATACAGCATCCTGCCTCTTGCAAACTGTAATACAGACAAAAAAAGTATTATTTAAATTATTATATAATCTTTTATATAAAATTATTTTGAACATTTTATGCATTAATATGGTAAACTTACCACCACGAGCATGTGCTATTCTTACAATCTTCTCGAATCCCATTTCTAGATCCAATACTGGAACAAACGTGGGCCTACCAATATCCATACCATATCTAAACCAAACAAAAATTATATACAAATTATTAATAACAATTTATACCAAAATTATATGGAAAATAAAAGAGTGTGTATAATTAATTACCTAAAATAAGAATGTATAAAAGAATCATTTTGCTCCTTTGTTGGAAGGGTGATCACCACATAAAGGTGTGCAAATTGAGTCTTCAGTTTCTCAGCTCTGTATCATATCATATAATAACTAACATAAGATCAAGCTGAAAGATAACATGTTGACTTTGACTTTGACTTACCTGCTAAAAATAGGACCGGGATTTTTGCAGTCGTAATTTATCACGAAAACGAAAGCCAATGATAATCCCCCACAATTGAAAATGAAATCCTGAAATAAAATTAAATAAAAATATAAGGTGTAAAAGCAGGTGGGTTGGGTAAGGGGTCAAAACGGGTCGGACCAAATTTGGCCCGTTTTATTAAAAAAAAGGTTATGAATGAAATGGAGTTTACAGGTGCAATTGGCACAAAGTTTAACCGAAATGAATTTGCATTCAGGAAGCTGGATATAAAGTTTATGAAGGATGGATGTTGTTCGTCTCTCCATTTGTTACTCATCATGCAAACACCACCAACACCTGTTTTAATGCAAATTCCGTTTAATTAAAATAAAATTACTAATAAAAATAAAATAATGTAACGGAACATCTTAAACAAACATTAATCATATTTGAGTAAGACTAACAACAAGAAGCGTTGTACCTTAAATTCAAATTTCCATCTTAAAAACAATCACAAATGCTGTTTCAGAGACAAAAATGAGTTTGAATGGAAATTAAAATCCAAAATTTACCTTAACTACTTTACAATCACTCTAGTTGTAGGTAGTTTGACATAAATTTTGGAAAACAATAGTGAATTTTACCACAGAGGTGAAAACTGGTGACTTATTACAGACACATTGAAAATCTATATTGCACAAATGAACCACATAATGGCTATTGCAGATTTTCAGGCTAAGAAGACCTGAAACTAGTAATTTTCCAATCACAAATGGTACAAACATGACTATGGTACAAACATGACTATTTGAAATCTTGTGTTAGATTTTAAAATCTCATGTACAACATGACTATGTTCACAGCTCGAATATAACTAAACCTATATAGAAACCAATTGCGATTTAAACAGAATACTAGTGAAGAATAGAACTGACTAACATATTCCTTCAGAATTCACACAAACATATGCATTGTTATGTTTTTAACAAATTGAAATGCCAAATCATGTCGCATCTTCAACTTGTTCTTTTTCCCTTTTCTTCAGTTGTACTTGTACATAAGTACATAATTACTCTAGCATTTTAAATGGAAAATCAAAACAAACAGCTAGTGAAATACTGATATAGCATAAGCAATACTGTAAATTATCAAAAATTCATAGTCACTTGGCTCTCCACTAACAAATACTTAGCAATTAGCTGGCCTCCTATAGTGAACTACCACCAACTAACGTACTGTATCCAATGAATCTGTCTATATTATAACGTACAGATTCATACATTACGCAACTGCAATCAGAGATGTTTAAAAGAATATAACTATACATAGATGCATCAACTTACAAATGAAACGAAAACTGAAACAATTTACCTAATAGAGAAGAAGATCACCTGAACCGCGTGCATAATCATCGTTCTGAGTCCGGATCATCGAGAAAACTAAGTTTGTAAAAAATTCGCCAACTCAAATCGTCGTTCTGCAGTCGTCAAATTCAATCGAACTATAATCGCAACGTCGTATTTCTACGAGCTTCTGAACATTAGTGGATTGACAGATGAATACGAGCTGCCAATGAACACCGCAATGGAGAATTAGGGCTTCGATAATGGTAACAGACGAGAAGAACAACTTTTGAATTCGCGGTAAACAAATTTCGTATTACAAATTTGATTTTCAATTATTATCTATATAACATTTACCATTGTAAATGAACAGTACTTTTTGTCCTTTTCTGAAAAGTTTCGTATCCTCTGTATAATCAACGACCCCCTCTAAATATGATGATTAGTTTAAATTCTCTAATAAGTAAATTAATGATGATTATTTTAATGATTAGAAAGTTAAATATGATGATTAGTTTAATCATTATTTAGATTATACTTTTTAATTACATTGTCATACTTTTCTTTTACTAATTAAATGTTAGACTTTTTAATTAAATGTCACATTTTATATACATATAACTAAATTTTAGAATATTCATACATTAATAAAATACAATTAACTTATGGATAATGTTACATAAAAACAGGTTCATATTTATTATAATATTTGTAAAATTCATTGTTTTCTGATTATTAGAGCTTTTAGTATGTTATTGGTTCGGTTTCCGTTTGGAAACCAATAATATGTTATTGGTTCGGTTTCGGTTTTAAAATTCATCGTTTTCGGTTTCATCGGTTTCGGTTCGGTTCGATTCAGTCTTCGAATAAGGATGAGCATTTGTCCTAACGAACCCGAACCGGACCGGACCAACACCGAACTGAACCAAAATTGATAACATGTTGTCGGTTCAGTTTCAGTTTTGAAAATCCAACGTTTTCGGTTTGGTTCGGTTTTTGAACTGAGCTCACCCCTAAATGATTAAAGAAAGATGTTACTTTTTTTAGTAAATAAAAATGACATTTATTTTAATCTTTTTAATTTTTTTTCATTTTATATAAAACTAATCAATTATTAAAATATTTTTATAAATTAATAAAATATAAACTAATATAAAAATAGTGTTATTTTAAAGCAAATATCTTAAAATCATGTCGCTTTTTAAATAAACGAGTATAATTTTAAGAAATAGTTTGAAATTATTTGTGTAGTTTGAAATAAATATGATAATGTACTGTTAAAATATTATAAACTAAGATACTTCGTATAATATTTTTTTTGTTTATCGTAAACTTTATTTTATGTGTTTCTTTTTCATTTTTCCGTTATCCAATCATCTTCACTTTCTTACTAGATACTTTTCATGAGTGAAGTAAAGATGACAATTAAAATAGTTGTAATCCCAACACATTGATTAGTTGACTAAATTTAGTGCTTTTAGTAGGACCCATAATCAACACGCAAAAGGTCAACAAATGCCCCACTTGCCCAAATGGCCAGCCGCCATCTTCCTAACACTTCCCCTAGCTAATAACCCGTGTTCAACTCCCAACAACAGCATATCTTTTTTCCTTATTTCATTACCTATCATTCCTTCCTTCCTCCCTCACTTTTTTATTTTAGTTTTTAATTTTTTTCCTTATTGCTTTAACTATCTTCCCTCAAATTTCTAACTATATTTTAATAGAATTATATTTGTTTGAACACAATAGATACTATTATTATTATTATTATTATTATTATTGATAATTTTCTATACAAAATGAGTTTCAAAGATATCTAAATTTTCAAAATAAAGAATAATTTTCCATAATTTGCCTTGAAGGGCAGGCACTATCATGGTTTCGCTGGAACGATCAACGAACACCGTTCCGAGGCTGGGAGCAATTAAAAAATAAATTGCTCGAGCGGTTCCAACCATCTCAAGAAGGCGACCTACATGAGCAATTTCTGGCAATCCAACAGACGGGCATGGCACGCGAGTATATAAGCCTGTTCGAATCAATGGCTGCTTAGCTCGAAGGCATCTCAGAAAGAGTTCTAGAGGGAACATTCATCAAGGGCCTCAAAACGGACCTAAGAAATTCAGTCTGTGTATTACAGCCGGTGGGGTTGAATCAAGTTATAAAACTAACCCTAATGATTGATGAATCTCGAACATGTTCGGTGGCAGAAAAAGAAAAAGGGGTGAGCAGGCCGGCTTACCCACGAACTAACACCGGAGGACCAAAGCCCACGGTACCACAAGCAGTCGGGGCGCCATCAGCAGCCGCTCCGGCCAAACAGCCGTTCCGGCGAATGACAGAGGCGGAATATGCAGATAAACGGGCAAAGGGGATGTGCTTTCGGTGCGACGGACGGTACGGCCCGGGCCACCGCTGTCCGGAGAAAACACTACAAGTCCTCATGATCACCGAGGGCGAGGAGGAGGGGGGCGACGACGAGCACCCCCACTTGGATAACGTCGAGGTGTTCGTGCACTCGGTGGTTGGAATTACATCCCCACATACCATGAAACTGAGAGGTAATATACAAAATTGTGAAGTAGTGGTACTAATCGATAGTGGGGCAACCCACAATTTTTTGTCACTCAGATTAATTGAGCCGCTCAAATTGACGATAACGGGGACTCGTAAGACGGGGGTAAAATTGGGGAACGGCACGAGCGATGCTACTTACGGCAAATGCCGGAACGTGGCGCTACAGTTACAAGGAATAACGATAACGGAAGATTTTTATCCGTTGGAATTGGGAAGTACCGATGTTATACTCGGTAAGGTCTGGCTCGACAAACTGGGAGAGACGTTGAACAATTGGAAGACTCTCACAATGTCCTTTTACATAGACGGGAAGCACATCACGTTACGAGGTGAACCAGGACTACAGCGTGCACACGCATCCCTCCGGTCACTTACACTCTCGTTGAGCGATATCACCGAAGGGTGCCTCGTGACAGCAGCCAGTGTCGAGCACCAGAAAGAGCCGAATGAAGGGGTGCCCGAACCGCTACTAACCTTATTGACTAATTATTCGGATGTTTTTGTTTTGCCAGCAGGTTTACCCCCTCCACGTGACCACGAGCACGCGATTAACCTAAAAAGCGGAACCGAGCCCATTAGTGTTCGCCCCTACCGCTACCCGCAGCTACAGAAAGATGAAATAGAGCGGGTAGTAAAGGAAATGTTAGATGCCAGCGTGATTCACCCGAGCACTAGCCCATTCTCGAGCCCGTTACTGTTAGTGAAAAAGAAGGACGGAAGTTGGCGGTTTTGTGTCGACTACCGAGCCTTAAACAAATCAACGGTCCTCGATAAGTTCCCGATTCCCGTAATTGATGAATTATTAGATGAATCATAAAAATAATTCGAATACAATGAGCTGAATAACACAAGTGTTGTATATAAAAAGACGTTGTACAGCTAAAATGTTTATTGACGTAAAGCATCTTCTTAAGGGGTAGATAGTTGTAACGACCGTAATTTTACAATTTGTAATGTCGTATATTTAATTCGGAATTTATATGAATTTTAGTATTTATGATAATTTATGTCTTGAGTTGTGCTTTATCGAGTGTTGAAATGATCGGGACTTAGTATAACCGAGAACGGGTCAAAACTTGGATGGAAACAAGTTTAAAGACCAAAAAGCTGGCCTGAACAGCCCTCGCGGCGCGAGGCAAAACGCGAGTCCCAACAGAGAGGTCAGAAGCAAACGCGAGTATCTTCGCGTCGACCTCACGTTGAGGTCGCGACGCGAGCCAGGCGCGAGCCTGGCGCGAAGCCTGGTAAAATGCGGCGATCAAATGGAAAACCCGCGCGACCTCGCGGTGCGAGCAAGACGCGAGTGGGGCGCGAAGTGGTCTGAACTATAAAATCAAGAGTGTAAGCTAGAGCTTCATAACACCCTCGAACCCTACAACCCTAGCAGCCGAAATTGGAGCATCTTGGTCGGTTTTTTGGAGCTAGAGAGCTCAAATCTTCATCACTTTGAAGGATTCAAGCATCAAGGGTAAGGATTCTTGCTTGTTTTACTTAGTTATCTTGATTTTGAGCTTGGTATGGGTAAAAATGGTGGTTTGGGGAACCAACCATATCATCTTTGGGGAAGATGAACTATTATGGGTGTAATGTACTCCTTGTAGGCCTGTAATTAGGGGTGCCCAAAGGGTTGACCCGACCCGACCCTAACCCGAACCCGAACCCGATTACGCTTATCGGGTCGGGTCTATTCGGGTTCCATGTTATTATCGGGTTTTTTAAACCCGACCCGACCAACACGATTCATTATCGGGTCGGGTGTCGGGTTATAATTTCTTACCTTTATCGGGTTCGGGTTGACCCGATTAGACCCGATTAAAGTTTAAGTATTTTATTTCCTATAAAAATTAACATATTTTTACTATTAAATTAATTGTCAAATTATATGATAAAATATTCAATAAAAATCAATTAACAGTTAAAAGTGGTAAATAAATATTCATAAAATTCAATATCTTAAATAATTTCTATAGTTTTTACCAAAATTTCCTAACTCAAGTGTAACCCGACCAACCCGATTGGGTCAACCCGACAAACCCGAAACCCGACCAACCCGAATCCTTATCGGGTCGGGTTTCGGGTTAGAGTTTTTTAACCTCAAACCCGACGACCCGACCCGATAAGAGCCGGGTCGGGTCGGGTTGACCCGTTGGGCACCTGTAACACCGCAAAATTTAGGAAGCGTTTTTTTTTTTTTTTTTTTTTTTTTTTTTTTTTTTTTTTTTTAAATGCCTGAAGGCGAAGAGGTTATCATCTAGGTTAGTTTAGCGGAAGCATAAAGATAATAATAAGTTTAGGTTTAGGTTTACAAACCAAATGTCCCAAAATAAACTTCTGACATTAATTATTTAAACGGTGTCACTTAAACGACATGGCTCGTTTTTAAAACATATCAACTGAGCTTGGTCAACCATCCCGTCCAAAGCACCGACCACCTGAAAAGATTCAACGAGGGAGGGATTAGCACAAAGCTAAGTGAATGAATATAATCTACAATTTCTGTAAAGCCCAACAAGCTAGCATAGACATCCCTACGGTCTAAAGGCCATGTAACTACGAATCACCGTCCACTAAAACACGGAAGTTCTAGAACATCTCCGATTGGGGACAACACTGTTTGTTCGAGAAGATCGGGGTCCTGCCGGAGCCTTAAACCATGGTCGGCCAAACCACGGTAACCGATAGCGTTTCGTGTCCAACACCCGGGCCACGACCTCCCTTAACCATGCAACAAATACAGGTAAGGTCGGATACCCTTTAGTCGACACCCCTTGCTCAGCGCACTGACTTCTCAAACCTCGGTCACCACGTCAAACCGAGCCTCGGATAACCACACACCGAGTTGTTGCTTGCAATCAAGCAAAGTCTCTTCACATTGTGCACCTAATCATGTATGGTATTCCCTATCACTAGGCATACATAAATCAAAAAAAATGTCAAAAAATACATTTTCCCCAAAAATCAGCCAAAATAGCGCCGCTATCTAAGATAGCGCCGCTATTTTGAGATAGCATCCGCTATTTCGAGTTTCTGTTTGCAAACCAGCCAAGATAGCGCCGCTATTTAAAGATAGCAGCTATCTCCCCAGATCAGCCAAATTCCTGTATTTTCACAAGTATGCAATATACCGAACCAATTGTAACCAAACACAAGTTGGAGGTTAAATCCACTCACCGAAACCTTCCACTTGTCGAACTCAGAGGTCTAATGTTTCTGAGTCACGATCCCGATTCCTGTACACCAAAGGAATACCGAATTAGTATATAATTCCACCAAATTATAAACAATGTTAAATATACATTTAACACTAACACTTGCACTAACTAAATAGCCAAACACTTAGACCATCATAAGAACATGTCATGACCATTTACACTTACACAACAAGTCAACTAGCCATATTGCATTTCATACACTCAAACGGGTCAAAAACCGGATTATTAAAACCATAATACTTTCCATAACTACAATCATGTAAACAACTTGCAATTCACCAAATGTTACCAATAACATTACTAATCACATAACTAACAAAATACTTACACTTTCACAATCCAAGTTATTTAAGTCACTTTACTACCCATTGGCCCAAACGGGTCAAAACAACATTTTTACTTCAACACTTTCAAGCACAACTATAATGGCTATAATCACACCATTTAACAATTAATAACTACTAGTTATTTTAACAAGATCAAAACTCCATCCTAGATCAATATCAACCACCAATTGCACTAATTCATGAAATCTCCCAATAACCATCCAAACACCATTATTTGAGGTCAATCAAATGGCAACAAAAGCTTGCATTTCAACACATAATACTTACCATGTCTAGAATTCCATCAAGTTAATTCTAAACCAAACTTAATGCATTTAAATCAAATTGCACACATTAGGTCCAAACGGATCAAACACGTATTCGAGCTCATACTTGTCAAATAACAATTTCATATTGTCAAGTTCCTTACTTAACATTAATCTAAGCAATTTGCACACCATTTGTATACATGTATAATTTAATCATCTATTGACCTAAAATAGGTCAATTTGTACAATTTGCAACTAATTGACAAACAAACGGGTCATGGGCCTAAACCAACATAATCAAACTTACAATTCATTCAACTACCACATTGTTAATATGAAAATGATAATACAAGTTTACAAGTTATACAAGACCAAAAGTCAACTCCCAGGTTTGACTAAAGTCAACAATCTATAACCTAACTAGATTATGGCTAAATTCCCATCTAGCCAAACACTACCATCTTTTATGCATTTTCATAACAAGTAACTGGTGATTCTTCATAACTAACAATCATCATTTAACAAACATAATTAGCCTAACACAACATTAAGAACATCAAAATACACAATTCATCAAATTAGGGAAAAAGACCCATCTTTTTCCCAAAACCACCATTGATGGAGCTTTATGAAAGCTTCACCAAATGAGCTAACACTAACAACAATTCATACAATACTTGCAAGAACTCAATTAGACACCAAATCATGCATCAATTCCAGATTATAATCAAGATTCAACAAGAACTTCAAGAAAACCCACTAGCTCAAGAACCGTAGTTCAACTCTACATCAAGAACATGAAACCCTAGCTAAAGAAGGAAGGAAACTTACTTAATCTTGCTTCTAATCACGAAATCACAGAGATGGCAAGCAAGGGATTAGGTTATGATCTTCAATTTTGAGAGAAAAACTTCAAGAATGTGTGTGTGTGTTGTGTGTGTCGTGACTGAGAGAGGAGCAAGAGGGGAAAAGGGGTAAATTGACACCTGCCTCTAAAACATAACACGTACACCCCTTTCAAAACACAGATACATTCATTTTAAACACAATATAGATTATTAGGTTCACAGATAATTAATTTAGACCTAACTAACTCCAATTTTAACAACGAAGATATTTTTGAAACCCCGGTTCAGAAGTGAACCCAAATATATAAAGATCATTTTAATATTTAAATATCTCAGTTTTACTAATTTTAACCCCATGGTTAAAATACATTTAAATATAATTAAATCAATTAATTTATATAAAACAATAAACAATTAAATTACTTACCGAAAGTAATAAAATTCTAGGCCAGTTTTAGGATGTTACAGCACCCCTACCTGTAATCATGGTGTACAAGTTAGATTTGGAATATATGATGGAAAATCTTGAACTAGGGTTTGAGAATTCCACCAAGTTGTATGAACTTGGTGGTTGGGAATGTTCTTATGGATTAATTAATGGCTAGTATGGATTATAACTAGGTTGTTATGGTGATATTGATGTTAGGTCAAGAAGACCTTGAGAGTGGGAGTATTTCCTTGATTGGGAAGTAAAGATTGTGTGGTTGAACACGAGAATTGGATAGCTTGGCTAAGGTGAGTACATGTGAACTTTCAAACTTGGGTACATAGCTAGAAATTGTTTTATATTAAAATGCTTTTATCGAGTCCATAAGTAATTTAGTTGATTATGTGATCTTTAATGAATTGCTTATATGATGATGAATTGAATTGACTTATTGATTAAGTAATGATGGAGCTATAAGCTCATAATGATAAGTGATAAATAATGATGATGATGATGTCCCTAGGCCCGTGATAGATTGGATGCATTCCGGTTATTACGGTACCTTAAGGTTAGCGGTAGATTGGAGGCATTCCGATTACCCAACATCTATGAGTCCCGGTAGATTGGAGGCATTCCGATTACCGTGGTAATGACGGTCTTGATAGATTGGAGGCATTCCGATTATCTTGACATTGACCAATGAATTGAGTAATGAAGTGACCTAAATGAAATTAGTAACATTATTTTAAGTATAAACGATATTATGTGACTAGTTGTTTATTGGGTCTAAAACCCATGTATCTCACGAGGCAATTTTGTCTCACGTACTATGTTTATGTTTTTGCTATGTACTCAGGATCGGGATCGAAGATATAGAAGGCCCGTTTAGAGAGGAAGCCTTGTTGTGATTATTTTGGTGTTCATAGTTAGAGCTCTTATCCTATGGCTTAGATATATTTTGTAACACCGTTTTTGTAAACTCTGATGATCTCAAACAAGAAACCTACTGTTTTATATTTTGGTTATTTGGAAATGATGAAATGTTATGTATTCGGTTGGAAAATGTTTAAATATTATTTTTAAAATTTGAGGTGTTACATTTTTAATAAAGTTTTGTTGCGGATTTTCGGGTAGATGATGACAATGCCAAAGCTCGATCCGTTACCTTATTTTTTGGCTGGTCAAAAACAAAAGCAGAGAAAAATACAAATATGCTTTAAAACAAAACTGTGAGGTTCATTTTTAAATTTTGGATAATATAAATGTAATTATAGCTAAAACATGTACATATAAATACCTTATTATCATTTATATGTAAAAGAGCTAATTGTGTGACTGTGATCATACAAGGGTGTAACGTGTGTGCTTGGTTGGAGGTATTGAGGGGTGTGTAATGGGATTGATTACCATTATAGATGCTTGGTTTGTTTTAAGGCAATCAATCATTACTTACTACTAAGTAATACACCATTCCTACCAAATTGGGGATAATGAACTTTATAATGCTTTAACCTATTATTATTATTATATTAAATTATATTACTATTATATATAAATATAATATAATATCATTATATTAAGTAATATTTTTATTATATTAATTAATAATATTATTATATTAATATATAATATTATATTAATAAATAATATTATTATAGTAATATATAATATTATTATATATTAATTAAAATTATTATTATATTCTATATATTATTATATTAATATATATTATTATTATGTTAATATATAATATTATTATATTATTATTATGTTAATATATAATATTATTATATTAATTAATATTATTATTATATTAATTAATATTATTATTATATATTAATTAATATTATTATTAAAATATATAATATTATTATATTAATTAATATTATTATATTATTAGATAATAATATATATTATTAAATTTAAATTATATATATTATTATATTTAAATTATATATATTGCTATTATATTATTAATATATTAAATAATATTATTAATATATTAATTAATACTATTATTATTATCTTAATTAATATTATTATTATATTAATTAATATTATTATTATATTAATTAATATTATTATTATTATATATTAATTAATATTATTATATATATTAACATATTTTTTATTTTCTTTTAATATTAATCTTATTCATGCACATATTAAATACTTGATATACCAAGCAACATTAATGGTCAAGGGAATACTAAGGAATGCCTATTGTATTCCTTAGTATTCCTATTACCTTTCCCTTTCCCATTACCCATTTTGAACCAAGCGCCCCCTAAGTTAATACTAAAATGACTAAAAAAACATATTTCATATGCCTATAAGCTTAATTATTTGATTTAGTCGAGCTTATATAAGGTAAAAATGTAAAATATCTTATAAGCTTTAAAAGTTAACATAAAAAGGCTTATTTAGAAACCTTTAGAGAAACTTATAAACTCTCTCAGACATTTAAGATATATTATTAATTTCACATAATTTTATAAGCTTAAAACTCCTAAAATAAGTTCTTCAAAACACACATCAAATGCATTAAAGTTATTTTTTTAATCGAAACTTACAACTATAATTCAAACCTTCTGTTGAAAAGCCTTATTGAAATAAAAGCTCACCATCTCTAACTTCAAAAATAGAATTCTTCTTTTTTATAAGAAATTATTTTCTAAAAAAACAAAAAATTAACTCATAGAACTCTATGACAAGCATAATCTGCTCTTCTGTGATGGTTGAACTTTGTTCATAATGTACGCAACTTAATCATTGTCATTGTCGTTTTCAAACTTTCCTCTAATTATTTGGTAAATGTTTACTCATGAAAGAATTGAACCCGTAACAATGAAAATCTTTATTACTAGAACGTCACCAAATAATTTTTATGATATGAAATATGACAACCAAAATTCACAGGACGTCCCTACTAATAAAAAACTATGATTCATAACTGATAACTCGAATAAGTAAAGTTTAAATGAATAAAAACTCTAGTCATTAAATGAGTAATACTATACATGTTAACATATATTGCTTACTTTATACATGTTAATAAGTATTTATACCCAAACACCTCTTAATTTGGAACTCGGAAGAATTTGTTCAACTACTTTTATAATTAGATGAAACATGTACGAACCATCTTATCTTATTATCACATGCCTAGGCCCTTTTTTGTATTTTACTCCAATTATATAAGATTCTCATGTCCACTACTCTCTGTCTTTAGATCACGGTAACAAATATTTTATAAAAAATTACATGAGTAACATATATTTTATAGAAAATCACATGAGTAACATATATTTTATAGAAAATTACATGAAAGTGTGGCATGCCACTTATTATAAATTCAGTTCTTTAAGTTCGTTTATTACATTATATATTTTTATAGTACCTTGTTTGTCACACTGGTGGACCATACCGTTAAATTGAGCTATATGTTAAAAAAATTTGAATGATCAGACTAATTTTTTGTAATAAACGAGGATAAATGAGCGTGCATATAATAAATGACAAATCATATAGATTACTCGTGAAATTTATACTATTAATTAATTTATTTTGATCTTTTGCTTTTACTTCTCTTTATCCCTATGCAATATAATAATTTTTTTGTTCTAACCAAATAATTAATATATTTATTTTAAAATAAAATCAAGAAAATTATGCACTAAACAAATCAACTAGCTAGTATTTTTCATGATTTTATTTAAAAAAAATAAATGTTGTATTACAATATATGCATAATTTAATACGAATTAAAATGAAATATACAGACAGAACATTTAACACGGAATCCTTTGTGCCGTTGGTTTCATAATCGATCTTTTTATGTTAAAATTTTGAAGTTAATAATTTTGTTGACACAAATATCACTCACAAACGGCAGCTGTCTACATATCAAAATCGGTGTTTCTGTCTTTCGGCAATTTTATATATTACTATATATTTACATATACTCCGAGTGTAAAACTGGAAAGAAGAAAATGGCGGAAGAGATAGAGTCAGAAAGTGTGATTCATTCATGGTCAGCTCCGAGATCTTTAAGCACAAGTCTCATGTACTCTTTTGCTCAGGTAATTAAGCTGATTCATTTTATCAATTGTTTGTGTTCTGCAATCGAATTTGAATTCAATTTGGGAATTTGTGAAATTTGTTCATCTTTTATCCGATAAAGTTGAAGGTTGTGTTAAACGATTTCTATGTTAAGATCATAATTACAATTAGCTTATTTGTTTGTTTAGAGGTATGATTATCTACACCTTTATATCTCCATGTATTTTATTTTTTTTAAACGTATAATTGTTATCGCTGTTATTTACAAAATAATTAATTCCGTTCAAAAAAATTTACAAATTAATTGATGAGCGTGATATAAGCCTGCGAGGTTTTGTAACGAAAGAGATTTTAAATACAGACAAACAGGACACTTACCCTTTTTTTAATAGGGTTTTTTCTAAAATGTGCCCCCTAAGAACATATTTAAGTTTATTAATTAACACTAACATTCCAATTAAACTTAAAAATTCATTTAATGCATCCTTTGAAAATGTGAAATATGAGTATTATTAATGAGTATCAAGACTTAATTAGGAAATTTTGAAGGAATTAAATGCACCTAAACATGTGCCTAGGGGGCACATGGTAGAAAAACTCATTTTAATAAATAAATGATTTTAAAAATATATAGTTTTTTATACACCACACTCTATGAGCTGTATAAGTATAACTTATACTTAAGCATACTATTTTACAAATATTTTTTAATTAAATGCTTCATTACTATGTTTATCTAGTCGATATCTAAATATTTAATTTAATGCATATTTTAATAAAAGAATTATTTTATACAGTATAATAAAAATAATCTGTTCACTGGATCTACATGAAGCCTCTTGAATCAAAATAAATAGCTTCAGCCTTTTCAGATCAAAGTACTACAACTAAAAAGTTCCAAGCACTAATTTTCCAAAACTAAACGATATTTTTTGCACGTGAAATTATATTTCTTCATACATTTTTTTCTACTCATATTTCTACTCACTTTTAAACTTTTTAAACATGTGTAATTAACTAATTCTCTTTTCTCATATCATTCTTTGATCGTGACACTGATCTTAATCTAATGAATAAGAAAATTAGTAGGAACAAATAGCAGGAAGCAATACCACTTTTTTGCACTGAGAAATGGTCGAAATTGGAGACTCCAAATTTTTTGTTTTTCTAACTCAGTAATTGTAAGGTATAATGTGTGAAAATATTGGACACGTGTTTTCACATTTGCGCTAATTAGGACATTTACATTTACATGTACTAAACATACTTAATAGGAGTTAACATGTTTTGAATGCCCTTTGTGTTTTATATGTTTTTACAAATATTTACATTTTAACATATCTTAACTGATTTAAATGTTTTTATGTCTTACTTCATCTTTTAGAACTGTATATTTACTTGTTCCACATATTTTTTTCTATGTTTTACATGTCACACATGCTTCACACTATATACTCATTACATTACACATATTTCCGCCACAAACCTTTTTCCAGAGGTCTTTCGGGAAACGATATCTCTACTCGTAGGTATCGTTGTTGTAATGTGTAAATATGTTATGTAATACATCAAATCTTTTTTCCATTAAGACCACTTAACTATTAAAACTAAATGGTAAGAGTCTTGTTAGCATGTAGATTAATTATGCTAAGAGTCTTATTACTTGTGATGAGATCATCTAAATGGTTATATGTAGTGCTTAATAATTATATATATTTTTTGGGAGGTGATTCGTACAGAGCAATATTTATCTACGCGGAGCAATCTTATATCAAATGACAATGATGCCCTTAGTGGGAGGGGTAAAAATGAAAAATGTGATAAAAGGAAAGTAAGGGCATGATTGTCATATGGGATCAAATTGCTCTGTATGGATAAAAACTGCTCTGTACGAATCAGCTCCCATATTTTTTTCTTCAGAGGGATGATACAGAAGTGCTTGATGAACCTTTGTATGCACACTATTTAAGTGTAACAGGAGTTGATAGGCCATATAGAGATGAACTTCTTTCAAGTATGGTAAGTAAATGTCATATTCATTTATTTGTAATTTTTATACTAGACAACAGTTATCAAATGGGGAAATAGGTGCGATTTGATTTTGAACTTAAATTCGGAAATAACTTAGGGGAAATTGCCAAAAATGAGGCAATTAATCAAGTTTTTTTTCAATAAAGGGACAAATTAAATCCCCTCGCCAAAAAAATAGGTGAATAATTCACTTTTTGTCAATAAAGTCATAAATGACCAGATGAATAGGTTGCATCACCTTCTTAACAAAAAGTGAATTAGTCATCCCTTTTTAGGCGGGAGAATTTAATTTGCACAATTTTTCCAATAACTTGAGGTCTAATTGTTGTTTTTCTTTTTTTAACTTCTATAAAAAAACATTACTTAACTCCAATAGTAATGGACGTAATGCTCTCCTCACACAAAAATTACCAATAATATTTCCTTTGTCTCACAATTTTTATTATGTTATATTTTTAAATCTGGATTTCTTTAATTATATTGTTTTTTTAATAGAAATATATTTTATTTACATCATTTTATCTTTGAATTTGTATTGAAATGCGTAGGAATCTGATGGAAATAAGGTTGTGAACGACATTATTTACGGCCCTGTAGTAAAGAAATATCGGTATTGTAAGGTAATTAACTCATGTTTTGTACTTTTTAAATTTATATTCTTTTTTATTTAAGCTCATGGAAATTGTTTTTGCAGCATATAGCCAAACAACGGTTACCTGGTTTAAGTGGCGACTTAACAAAAAAGGGAAAACATTTTATATTAATCCGAAATCCCCTCGATATATTGGTATATTAATTTATTCCATAACAATAGTCTAACTGAATTTTATTTTTAAGAACCAAAAAAAACATTTTCCAACTTCAAAATTAATATTAATTTCTTTATTTTTGTTTGTAATCAGCAATCATTTGACAAGGTTGTTGCTTCATCTTTCCATGAACTTGGGTTAGCAGACTTGGTTTCTATATATAGTGAACTTTGTGCATCAGGGAAACCCCCTCCTATTATTGATGCATCTCAACTTGAAGAAGACCCCGAGGTTTTATTTTTATTTTATTTTTTTAAAATTTAATTCGTCTTTTTAATTCGTTATTATAATCTTTGATTACATGTTTACGATTTTACTTTTTATGCAGGCTGCTTTACGTGGACTTTGTGAAGATCTTGACATTCCGTTTCAAGCATCAATGCTCAAGTAAGTTAATATTCTAGTGGTTATGTGCTACTTCAAAAATTATAAAAGAGTTATACGTAGTTTTTATTTTTTATTTTATTATAATATTTTTTTTGGTATCCTGGGTTCCGACTCGCTTTGCGACCCGACTAATCTTATAAGTAGTTTGTATGTTAGGCAAATTGTAAAAACAAGTGTGTTTGTGTTGGTTAACCGAAACACTTTTTGTTCAATAATTTTTTTAATTTGTAATGAGGAATGTGTCAAATATGATTGTATAAATTATATTATTTCAATACTAAGCTAATATTTTTTAGTTAGATGATTTAGGAGGCTGTATGCATTAAAAAACTCTTTCGGACAACTTTTGACCCATTTGACCTGATATGGCGTATATTATCTCTTTAACTTTATATTTTTACAATTAAATCATTTTACAAATTGTCCACATATATACAGATGGGAAGCTGGTGCAAAAGCGGTTGATGGTATTTGGGCTCCATGGTGGTACAAGAGTGTGCACAAATCTACAGGCTTTTCACAAGCACTAAAATATCGTCCGGTATGTAGTAGAAACTCAATTTTTTATTTTTTTTAGATTAAGTTTAGTTATATTCTATTAAAAAAATGAACAAAAGATCATGTTTCCTTGTGTCATATAAGTACTAGACATGATTATTCTGACATTCGTTTAGCATATATTTCTTTCGCGAAAAACTACGTACGTAATGTATTTAACTTTACACTAATTGCTATTGTATGTATTGAACTATGAAATTTTACCTTTTTTATGTAACAAATTTTCTAAACTCGCCTTTTTACATCATTTTTTACCATTTGATGTAATTTGATTACATAGAAAAATGCAAGTTTGGAAGTTTGTTACATGATGAAAAGGTAATTAGTTTTGAAACTTTGTTACATCTAGAATGTAATTTTCATAGTCGAATATATACAACAACAATTTGTATAGTGAAATACATCGTCATATACTTTTCCCACTCTTTTATTTCTCATCTTATTATTTTATTTTATATATTTTTTCATCTAATTAGCCTTTTCCAACATCGCTTTATGACGTGTTGGAGCAAAGTTTACCGTTCTATAACATGCTAAAAAGTCATGCAAAGCGTACAAAATTTCCCAATCTTCCAACACCATCTCTCCCCGTTCCCGCCAATAAAAAGATTCTAGTTTGGGTTGGTGATGAAATTTTACCCCGTGATAGCGCCATGGTATGCCCGTAACACAAATCTACAAATAATACGGTTTTTATGAAATTATTCTTATTGTTTTCTTTGTGATGTTAAAGGTTTCGGTATTTGACTCAGTCGTCCAAGGTGGTGACTCGGTATGGGAAGGACTTAGAATTTATAACGGGAAAGTGTTTAAGCTTGAAGAGCATTTAGACAGGTGAAACAACTTATGAATGGTTTAATTTGGGTTATGTTTTAGTTGTAAGTAAATGTGGCAATTTCTGCCCATTTTACTTATGAATGGGCCTATTTGGGCTATGATTTCAAGCGGGTGAAATAACTAAATAGGTACTAAAGAAACTGGTCAAAAGTCACCCGAAGTGTAATTTTAATGGATGAAAACTTCTAAATCAACTAATCAAGAAAAAAAAAAAACTATATTTATTGTAATAGTATTTTATTTTAAATAATATATAACACACTTGACTATTAGTAATAAGATTTTGAAAAATTGGACAAGCAATCTTCCCAGTCAACCCAATCCGACCCGAACAAAAGTCACCCGTTTCTTGTACTTTGGCCCGTTACACAACCTGCCCGATCCACCCATTTTACCACCTCAATTGCATGATCACTAATTCTAGATTACGTTGACTTTGTATTTTAGGTTATTTGACTCAGCAAAAGCTCTAGCTTTCAACAACGTACCGTCACGCGATGAGGTTAAATTCTTTTACACTTTCTTTACTTTCCTTTCAGCTAGCTTTTGGAAGTGCGTTCTACACCTAGCTTATGGTGTGATGTGGGCCTAGTATTTGTATCAATTTTTTTATTTGTTTATTCTTTTCAGGTTAAGGAGGCAATATTCAAGACACTGATTAGAAATGGTATGTTTGACAATGCACACATTCGTTTAAGTCTGACACGTGGCAAAAAGGTTACTTCAGGGATGAGCCCGGGTTTCAACCTTTATGGATGCACTTTAATAGGTATGTTAAAAAGTACGTAGTTGAAAACAGTATTTTAGATATGTAGTAAAAAATACACAGTTTGCTAACCGATCACCAAATTAAAGAATTTCTTCTAGTAAGTCATCTATTATTATAGAATTAAGGGCAAACTTTGACATATAAACCACCAAAATATATAATTGTTGTCATTTATACTTTATACCAAATCCTGCGTAACACTTAAAAAAAATATTGAAACTTTTTGTCATTCAAGATGTTCTTATATCACAACTAAACTAGATATATACTATGGTTGCCTATAAAGTAGTTTCAGTACTTAGGAGACTTTAATAAAATAATGTTGTATCAGACTACCTGTATAAAGTAAGAAAAACTTCTTGGATTAAAAAAATTAAACAACATGCTTACAATTTTTGTTTTTTGTTTTTTGTTTTGTACTTGCATAAATGCAGTTCTTGCAGAGTGGAAACCACCAGTTTATGACAATACAAAGGGTATTACTTTGGTGACTGCAACCACTCGTCGTAATTCACCAAATGTAAGACATAGGATCATGTACTCTTAAAGACATGTGATATTATCATGTGTTATTTTATTGTGATGTTATTTTTCTTTAAAATCATTCATCCATAAATTACTTTCTTTGATTAGTAACCTCAAATATTCACTTTTTTGCCAGAATTTGGATTCCAAGATTCACCACAATAACCTATTGAACAATATACTCGCAAAGGTAACAATTTTTTTTTTCTTTTTCAAGTTTTATTGTTTATTGATCCACGGGCTTTATGATCAAGGTGTTGCTATAAATATCACATCTAGTTTGATCTTGGAAAAAAAAAATTTCTCAAAATAACAACATACTTTTACATTCTCAAACTAGCAAATGGGTTTGAGAGTGTGGTTGGGTTATCAGGTCGCCGAATGACCTAAAAACGGGACACAAAACCATCTTTTAATGACCAATAGGATAGAAAATTGTACAATTATACATGAAAAAATGCAAAAGTAAGTTATTACATTAGGTAAAAACACACAAACAACTATTCTTTAATTCTCTAATTTGTAAGTAGTTCAAATATACAACTCGTTATGTTAATTGATGCAGATAGAAGGGAACAATGCAAATGCTGACGATGCAATCATGCTAGACAAAGATGGTTATGTGTCCGAAACAAATGCTACAAACATCGTACGCGCATGCTTTAATTAATCTTTTTATTATGGTATTTCAATAATATAACATAAACTTTTTACTTTGAATGTAGTTCTTGGTGAAGAAAGGTATTGTTATGACACCTCATGCTGATTATTGTCTTCCCGGCATCACACGAGCAACTGTAAGATTTTACATATTCCACCCTTGTTCATTCATTGTTCAAATTTATGTCCAATTTGGCAACCTGATAAACTGATGACGTGGCAGTAACATGATGAGGTGTCAAATGACATGTGTTTTTCTTTTCTTGTTTGATCATGTTTTGGCTTGTTGAAGGTCATGGAGCTTGTAAAGAAGGAAAACTTTACTTTGGAGGAGCGACGTATCAGTTTATCCGAGTTTCATACTGCAGATGAGGTCTCATTAATCCAAAAAAAATTTAAAAAATTAATTTCTTTTTCACATTTCATAAACGTGTTCTAAGTGTACATAATTTAGCAATCTAATAATATTTCACGGCAGGTGTGGACTACTGGAACTATGGGAGAACTCAGCCCGGTATGTTACTCTTTTGCAACCTATTTGGGTTTAAAAAGTCAAACGGGCCTGGTCAACCACAAACCCTTTATGCCATATAATTAACTTACACTTATGTGACAGTCAAAGCGGGCTGGGTTTAACATGTAAATCAAATTAAGGTAATTTTGGTTGATATTCAAAGTTGCTAAATTTTAATAACAGGTTTTAAAGATTGATGGACGTGTAATTGGTGACGGTACAGTCGGACCAATTACTAAAAAGTTACAAAATTCTTTTAAAAAGTTGACTGAAGGACTTGGAGTGCCTATACCTGCCTATCATTAACCGGCCTGAATCATGCAGGTTTGCTAATTGTATTTAAATATCTTTCTTGTTGAAATTACCTGTAATTTGAGTATAGTTATAAATAAAAGAATTTGTCTCCATTTAGTCATTTTACAAACTTCTTGACCTAATAAGCAGATAATGTGGCAGTAACATGATGAGGTGGCAAGTGACGTGTCAATATGTTTAGGTCATTAGATGACGGTTCTGTATCCGATTTGGGTCATTCATTAAACGCTACCCAAATGAGACACAAAGTCATATGTCATCCTTATTAGATAATAAAAAAATGTATAATGACTAGACAAAGGCGTGTATAAAAAGTAGGTTGTTATTTTAGGGAAAAAGAAAATAACACTGTAGTTTAATTGGTATTTCGATATTTTGATGAATAATCAAATCATTTTTGTTGTCGTTTGTATTTAAACAGGTAAATTGGAGTGGAAGCATGATAAATATCAAATTCGAAATCAAGAGTTTATAAAGCTCATTGAATGTTCGTAGTTTGATGGTTGTAGCCCTAATAAACATAATTAATATATTTTTAATCTATGGGTTTGAAAGAGGTTACTAACAATTAACAAGTCTTTGACAATATATATTATTAATTTGTTTATGCTAAGGAATATAGTTATTAGAAAGAATTTTATTTCGCATAGATAGCTCTTAATTTTATATCCGTAATTCGCTCGATTTTCTATTCCAAATACACTTTGAAAGTTGGCCCAAACAAATTTGGACCAAATTAGTGAAAAGTGTTCAAAATCGATATGGATAAATAGTACTGTGATGTGAATCTGACCATTCGAAGAATTTACGAAACATCTCTCAGAGTTACCGGCAGATGTATAAAAGCAACTATGCTCCTTTATACTTGATTCGCCTAGACAAAATTGTCAATACTGCAAGGAAAACAAAGATGAAGTACCAAACATGGAATAAAGACGAACTTTCCATCATTTCGGGGGAGAAAATGTAGTAAAAGCAAAATGTAAAAGTACATGTGTATGTACTAATTTTATTTGTATTATATGTACGTGTGTCGAATAAACCTATGACTTTATGTCATAGTGTATTATGTACTATATGTAAGTGTTGGTACTGTAAGAAATGATCTAGTGGAGTCTAATGGAGTCTTGGTGTCCAATAATAATGCCACCAATAATGTTTGTCTAGCAAGATACTTCTTTTATGTTGCTTACTCCCATATGTGCTAATACTATTGTTGGTACAAAGGGTTTTGATTCTACATCGAAGAACAAATAGCTAGCATGTAGTTTAATAAAAAAGATCTATGTTTTTAGCAAATTTTTCTTTGTATTGTCGTACGACTGATTGTATTTTTTAGGGGAATTCCCGAATTTCTTGAAGTGTATTTCCATTGGTGTATAATGTATCTATAAATATCGATTTGGATAAATAGTACTGTGAATCTGGACCATCTGGTTCCATTGTTTCAAATAGACTGAAAATACAACAATACCTAATCATATGAGAGAGGTGAGATGTAGCAGTCATACATCTACCTGAATATAGAGAGACTGCTTCCCGAAGACCTAAATAGGCTGAGAATCTTCAATTGAAACAATCCGGTCAGCAATGTTGCTAAAAAAAGAAAATTAAGGTTTACTAGTAGATTAAAATATTAAATCACATCATAAATCCCCCCTTTAAACATATAAAAAAAATAAAAAAAAATACACTAGTTCTACACTTCACAAAAAAAAAGCATACTTCAATTGTCACATCATGGAAGGCAAAGCCGGCCTCCAGGAGTCATGCTTTAATGGAAAAGCCGGCCTCGGGGACCCAGGAAAGCCTATTTTTGAAAACGAAAAAAAATCGAGCCTATTTGTGAAAACCATATTTATGAAAAAAAATCTAAATCCGCATCTGAAACACCTTTATCACAAAATCGAATCCAACAATCCTAATCAAGAAACCTCAACTAATACAGCCAAAGATGTAACATACAACCATCAATCTCACTTGCTACTAAAAACAAACACAAATTTAATCAACGATACATCTGACTATTATCATATTGACCATAACCAGGTTGCGGTTGCACCTGACTCCCATAACCGCCCGTTTGAGGAGCCGCTTGCTCATAACCGGTCTGAACCGGAACCGGAGCTGGAACTGCAGCAGGTTGAGAATAACCCTGTTGAACAGGTGGCGGTGCACCGTACCCCATTCCTGCACCACCACCACCATAAGCTGGATCTGCCGCCCCTTGGTAACCATAACCACCACCGCCAGCTGGAGCCGCTTGTTCAGTGTATCCAGGTTGTGCAGATGGGTACTGACTGTACCCAGGTGCCGCCTGTTGACCACCGGTTTGACCGTACCCAGAAACCACTTGACCACCTTGTTGACCATAACCGCCAGGAGCTGGGTACTGGGTGTAACCTTGCTGGACGGGGGGACCACTAGGTGTAGGGTACGGTTGTTGGCGAGGCGGTTGACCATACTGCTGACTGTACCCTTGACCACCATACGGGTGTTGACCAGGGCCCTGTTGGTCATACCTAGGTTCACTGTAACCCTGCCCGAAACCACCTTGACCATAACCACCTTGCTGCCCGTAACCACCTTGTGGACCTTGACCGTAACCACCTTGCTGCCCGTAACCGGGACCTTGGGGCTGCCCGTAATTGTAATTTCCTTGAGGTGGGCCCATGGGTGGTGGTTGTGGAGCCATGTGACCACCACCACCACCCTGCGGGCCATAATAGTTCTGTGGGGGTTGTTGGGGTGGATAATTACCATTATACCCCTGGTTGGAATAAGGTGGTGGATTGTGAGACTGATAACCGCCGCCTCGTGGTGAGTAGTTGTTGTATCCAGTTGGTTGTGATGAATGAGAATGACCACCTCGTGGGCCCCACTGAGGTCCACCGGATCCACGTGGACGATGGCTCTGCTGATTATAACCGCCCGAATGATTTGATGACCTTATAGGCTACATTCAAAAAAATAAAAAATATATAAGTAAATATCAATGTGTATAAAATCAAAATTAATATTCATAATTAAAGATAAAATGGAAGCTGAAGAATGCTGTTTCAACAACAATAACTAGATAAAAAAATCAACCACGTTAATATAATTAGAGCATATACTTGATCTAAATAGCACAGCCAAAAAGTCAACAGATAGCATAACTGTAACAAACTAACAACCTAATTTAGAACAATAATCCCCTGCTAATGATAATGATTACTAGGAAATAAGATGGCCAAATCTTAACAAGAGATTTCAAGTATGTGACAAGATGTAAGAAAATAAATGGTTGTATAACTGGCTAAGCAGAGTAAAATGAACATACAATTTCAAAGATATATAAGAGTTATCAATCACACAGCATCTAAATTTCATCAGATATTTGAGAAGCAATAATCTCAAGATTCATATCAAGTCAAAGTCAAAAACATCAACCTGCATACCACTTGAATAATATGAAGCAATTTAGCCCTAAGATCAGAAGAACTGATTCCCTAGTTGCTACTATGACTCAAGACAGAATGAAATTTATGATTTCATCAAGCAATAAACATAGTCAGTGTCAGTACTCAGTCTGTTATGGACAATGATACTTCCTTCCAATAAATATCTATCTCATCATGCATAATTTGATTCTTGAAGCAATCTTACCATATACTATTAACTTCCATCAAAAGCAATCATACCTTTTCCTCAGTGAGAATTGACCCGACCTGACCCGATGTCAAGAAAGAATAAGCCAAATCTGCATTTTTAAATCCAACCAATTCGGCACCTTAAAAAGAAATTAAACCATTGTTTTCAAATCAACTAACACATTTTTCACTAACCCCCCTACACCTATTAAACAGTCAGCACAAGGCTTTGATACTCAAGAACATAGTACAAGTCACCACTATAAGCAATTTGGTCATGAAAATTATAAATTTACTGCCAAAAAACAGAGATTTTGATATACAACAGCACTAACCACTAAATAAAACCTAAGCAGGCTCCGCTAAGTGTTAAATATTAAATCTTATGCAAATGAGTTGTTAATACCTAACATAACTACATGATAATTCTAACCCAAATGTCATGCAGCAACATGATTTGAACAAAGTTTGAACTGTACCAATATCCAGAGCAATTAATCAGATCTGGTCAAAATCAGTCCAAAATGGTCAATATCAGAATGTACTCAAGATCTGGTAGCCAAATTTAAAAACAGACAAAACCTCGAATTTGGCTATAGAATAGAACACAAGTGGAACAAAAAAGATATCACCCATTACAAACAAGTATACAGTTATGAAACAAGTGAAATTGAACACAAACAGTTACTAGTATACCATAAAATATAACTAAATATTCCAAAACAGAGCATTAAATTGTATTTCTGAAGGGAGAAAAGAATGTGAACAAATTACCTGTTCCATAACTTCTTTAATCATTTCTTTTGCAGCCTCAATCTGACTCCTATCACCAGTTACTCTCACAGTTCTTTCTTTAGATTCATCACCCTCAGGAATACGTTGAGGAATCAACTACATTTCCAATTTTTTAAAAATTAATAATTTAATCTATACAATCTTCTTCCTAATGATTTACACAAATTACCTGAATTCGTGCTCCAGATCGTGTTTGCAGGTTTTTTATAGTCTCCCCACCTTTACCAATGATCACACCAACCTACAAAACATAAAATTAAAAACAAATAAAAATAAGAAATATTATTAAATTTATTAGGAAGAAACCTTCTCATTTGGAACTTGTATATGAGCTTGTTCACTACTTCCTGAAGAGTGCATAGAAGAACCTCTCAAAAGAAAAGAAGGGGACCTGCCAGCTTCAGCCTGCAATATAACCTCAATAAACACGAATTCCAAAATAATTATAAAATAATAATAAAATAATCATGAAATATTATACCTCCGAAATAACTTCTGTAATTAGTCTTTCAGCTATATCTATGTTTTCTATAGAACCAATTAGTTCCACAGACCTAGTGGCTGAATTAGGGTCAGCATCTGCATCACGTGTGATTTGAATTCTTGCACCTGAGCTATTTTGTAATGTTCGAATTGCGTCTCCACCTTTACCAATTAAAACACCAACCTGAATCCAAACTTTATAATGTAAAAATGATTTTTTTATTAAAAATAAATAAAAATATTATTAACTGACCTTGTTAGTTGGGACCTCCATTCTGCGTGAAGTAGGCTGGTCACTGTTAGGTTGCTCCTTGAAACCTGACACATCATCTTGTGTAGAAACATGATTGTCAGCAAATGTTGGATTTTCTGCACATTCCTGATGTTCCTCTGTAACTGATTCTTCATGATTTACAACAGGTTGCAATTCAGAAGGATTTTCATCAGTTGCAGATTCTTTGTTCAATGCATCCAATGGTTCATTGGCTTTTTTTTCAGATTCTGTGATCTTTGTGACAGTTGATGGCTCAGTTAGGTCTTCCTCTGGTTCCTCTTCTATTTCCTCTTGATGTCCATTTTCGCTAGCTTCTAATAATCATAAATTGCATTAATATTCATATGAAAAGAACTAAAAAGAAGGATAATGCAGATATGATTCCTCTTCAGGTAAACAAGCAATCTACCGCCGGTTAAATCAGTTATCAAAAGGTAACCAAAACGACGTAGTTTCACGTTTCTCGGCGTCAGGTAATAACGCTAATACTTCACCGGCGTCTTAAGCAAGTAACAACAAAACTCATTCATTATGCCCTAGAAACTACCATAACGCGAGATTGACATTGAGATATACATACAAATACATACCAACACCATCGGAGTTGTCATCAATACGCGGTCGTTTCGCGTCGGGATCTTCCGTAGAAACACCGGTAGTAGCAGCAGCACCGTTACCGTTCTCGTCAGCCACCGCTTGCGAATTGCCATTGGAGTAGGCCGACAGCGGTGGTTGCTCGAACGTCTCGCTAACCAAATCATCGAGCTTTCGTTTGTGATCGGACGGAGCAGGGCTTGCTGAGCCCAAAACCTCTTCGTCCGCCATCGGAGAGTATGGATAGATCCGATTTCTTAGGGTTTCAGTGACGATTTGAAGGATATAGGTGCACGCGGTCTTCTTTTTTCTAGTCACATGAAGATTTGGGGGAGCTTTATATACGTGACAATCGGGCAAAACTATTTGCAATTTGGTCCCTGGGGCAAGCCCAACTTGAATATTATCCAAGCCCATATTATCCTGGTCTGGTTACTTACTTGATTAGTGAATATATTATTTTCTTGTATTTTATAACGAATTATATACTACTAGTAGTTTGATAATGAAGAACAAATATAGATTATTATCTTTCTGCACTACAAATATATACATTGTTTAATTTTTAATCCATTATAGGATCCCACTACATCAATTTTAATTCACTCTGTTTTATTTGTAGCTTATATATTATGACGCTTCAATAATAGAAAGATATTGAAGCAAAACAACGGTTGATTATAGTTGTAATGATGTAAAAGTACAACTCTATTCATATAATATAATGGTCACAAAAATCCCCAGCATGATTACCATACAACATTAATCATCCCTTAAATAATAGTATAAAATAATATTCCGTAAAAAAAAGATGAAAACTATGCTTAATAACATCGAACCCCTGATGACTTGGTAATTAAAGTCTGTATCCAGTTAAACATGAAACAAACATGTCATAACCTTATGGTTATAGCTGATTTTACCAAACACTTTCATATGACATTTTACATCTCTAACTTAATATTCCAACTCAAATTTCTGGTTAAATTCCAACTAATTTTGCTAAACATACTCATAAACCCAAGAGCCACAACCACGGCCGCCACCACCACTGCCACCGCCAGTGCTAACGACACACTCATCTTCATCACCACCTTTTTGCCCTCCATCCCTCCCGTGGCTAGATCTAATGGATTTCTCCGACTATTTTCTCTATCATTTATTGGTTTTTTAAGGTTCTTTGATGATGGTTGTGATGGAATAGAGGCAGCTAAAGTTGAGGAACCGGGATTTGTTGAATTATTTGTATCGTGTTGTGTTGTTTTCATGGGTTCTTGGGTGGTGGCCGTTGTGGTGGGTGGATTAGTGATCCTCCTAGGTATGGTAATGGTGAGGATTCCGCCATCAAATTTGGCTCGAATTCCACTCATTTGACAGGATTCAGGAACTTTAATATCTTCCTGAAACCTGTTTCATTTGTTTCTGGAAACAAGACGCTCCCCGCGAACTATAAGGATGTTTGGATCTTCCGTTGTAACCTTAATGAACTCCTTTCGAAATCCTACAAAATAAATGGAAGCAATAAAATGACAAATTAAAAAACTTGAAAGTAAAAGCAAACCAAGTTAGGTAACAAGTTATGCATATAATTAAACACATAAATAATCACCCAATGACCATGAGTTACTATTTACAGCAAAGTGAATTATGTTTTAATCCTGAAACTTTACTAATTTGGCGTTTTAATTCTTAATATTTATTTTGACGTTTTATTCTAAATTTTACCTGGTAAATAAAATAGAAGGCTATCATGATTATCGTCATATCTCCATTCATAAATAGGCTTAAATTTTTCATAAACACGGCCGACGATGGTTCGCCGTGTTTTGTTAAGATTATTCCCACCGCCCGTTGTTCTGGTTGCCATTTTCTTTCGGTACACGATATTCGGGGAATAATATGTGTGCACGTTGAATTTAGATGCTTGTTATTAAGTGATAATTACGAATGTGTTTATATGCATGATTTAATGGAAAGATTAACTGAAAACGAGTTCAAGTTTGCTTGCAAATGGTTGAATTCCAACAAGTTGATCTTGAAAAACAAGCCATAGACATACTCATGCTTTTCTTTTGCATCAAGGAAACCACTTCCAGATTTCCTGGATTTGTTTTTCTTTATATGTTGTTTTTCTTCCAATTAATTTATTAAGAAAAGTGTTATCTGAGCCTACAAATGAACCTACTCAATGATACGATATATATTATATGTCATTTTTAGTTTTCTCCATCTTCTCATTTACTCCATTAAATTTGTCTAAGTGTCACCATATCATTACACAAGCTTATTTGTAGGTCCGTTTGTAGATTAAATAGCATTTCTCATAAATAAAAGATGTTAATGTAACACCGCAAAATTTGAAAAACGTTTTTTTTCATAGACATCCATTTTAGCATTAATCAAAAGGTTACGGAAGCATTTAGTTTAGTTCCTAATTACGTTAGGTTTACAAGCCGTGGTCCCACAAAATATTACAAACCAAAGTGTTAGTTAAAAGACGGTATTACAAAAACTAGGCTCCCTTAACAAAACATTTAAAACGTATGGTCAAACGCTCCATCCAAGCCCGACCCGTCTCAAGCCTTCCAACCTGAAATGTGTCAATGAGGGAGAGATTAGCACAAAAGCTAAGTGAATGAATTACTCCTACTAACTATGCTAATCACTAAGCACGGAAGTAATTTTACATCACCGATTTGGGTAACCACTATTTGAGAGGATCGGTGGCCATGCGAGCCTTAAACCATGGTCGGCCAAAACCACGGTAACCGATAGCGTTGTACCCAACACCCCGGGTAAACACCCTTATCCATGCAACGTATACAGGAAATGTTCGAATACCCTGTTAGTCGATACACTATGCCCAACCGTTATCCATCCGACACTGACCTCGTCCCGAATGTGCACATTGTCATGTATACTAATCCTCTATCACTAGGTATACATATCAAGTAAGCTAGTTACGAATGATCGCGTCGAAAAATCAAGCACGAAAAAACTTCCACCGCGATCCCCAAAGTTCGTGTTGCACGAAGAAAGCTCGTGCTGCACTTCGTGCTGCACGAAAAACTTCGTGGGCATGAAAACGAGTTTCTGTCCGACTTCGTGCCACGAAATTTCGGTTTCGTGCCAGGAAGGCTGAAATCCTGCATTTTTCCACAAGTATACAATTCCAAACCAATTGTAAACAAACACAAGTTCGGAGGTTAAATCCACTCACCGTAACCTTATCCTTGTCACTAACTCAGTAGTCTAATGTCACTGAGTTGTCCTCCCGTTTCCTGTTAATCCAAAGGAATACCGAATTAGTACATAATTACACCAAAATTATAAACAATGTTAAATATACATTTAACACTAACACTTGCACCAACTAGATGACTAAACACTTGCATCATCCTATGAACATGTCATGACCATTTACACTATTATAACTATTATAACCTAACTATTAGACTTCCAAAATCATAAGTTCTATCTTTGGTCTCAAATCACCCAAACACTAACTAGCATTTCATCAATCTCACCAATACTTGACATAAGTCACAACTAACACATTTAACATGTCATTTTAACATATACAAGCAACAAAACCCATAAAACACCCAAATGACATATTTCCACCAAGTAGTCATTTAACACAATAATTAGTTCATAATTTATACATAAAATACCAACTAGCTCTTTAACTAACAATTTTAACTCAACACTATCACAACTAGTCATTTTATCAAATAACACAATAGTTGATTATAAATCACAACTAACATATTCAACATGTCATTTAACATAACTAGACATAAAACCCATAAATCACAATCTTACTAGTTATAAAACATAACACAAGTTTCCTTGACATATTAAACATAAAACATTCACCAAATTCATCATCTAGCAAAAACCCACTAAAATCTTAAAACCCTAGTTCATCACTTTTCAAGAACACTAACAACAACTTCCATGAAATCAACCTAATAAACTCATACAAACATAAAGATGTCAATATTATGACCAAACTAGCAAAGATCTTACAAAACCCAAAACCCTAGTATATCACTTTGCAAGAAAACCAAGAACAACATACAAGGGAAAAAAGCTTACCCAAATCTTTGCATAAACACAAATGACTTGCTTGTAAGTTACATGTGTTCAGGAACAAAAACACATGTGCTTGGCTTTATGAAGCATATGTGCTTGGCTTTATGAAGCACATGTGTTTGGCTTTATGAAGCACATGTGCTTCATAATGATATGTTCGTCTCTTGTTTTGATTTTTTTTCTATGTAGTAAAGCACATGTGTTTCATAACGTCAAGCACATGTGCTTCGTGATTCAAACACAAATGACTTGCTTGTAAGTTACATGTGTTCAGGAACAAAAACACATGTGCTTGTCTTTATGAAGCACATGTGCTTAATAATGATATGTTCGTCACTTGTTTTGATTTTTTTTCTGTGTAGTGAAGCACATGTGTTTCATAACGTCAAGCACATGTGCTTCGTGATTCAAACACAAATGACTTGCTTGTAAGTTACATGTGTTCAGGAACAAAAACACATGTGCTTGGCTTTATGAAGCACATGTGCTTCATAATGATATGTTCGTCACTTGTTTTGATTTTTTTATGTGTGGTGAAGCACATGTGTTTCATAACGTCAAGCACATGTGCTTCGTATGCTCCTTTGTGTGTTTAGAAACTCATGTTTTTAGTGACTTGAAGCACATGTGTTTCGTGACCTGAAGCACATGTGCTTCGAAGTAATATGCTGTGTTTTAGTGAAGCACATGTGCTTCGAAGTAATATGCTTTGTTTTAGTGAAGCACATTTGCTTCGATACATCAATACCACCACCACCCCATTAGCACCAGCACCTTCACTGTCATCCACCACCACCACCGCCGGCTGCCGCCGCCGCCGGCCACCGGCGGCGGACAGCGGCGATCGGCGGTAGTCGGAGGCGGCGGCCGGCGGTGGCTGTAGGTGGGGGATTTGATCTTGATCATCTTGATCCAATGGCTAGGATTTGTCCCTTAAGACTAGACAAATCCTTTGGACTTCTTAGAATACTAACTCTTAGTGAAATACATAATTTATGAAGTCTGATAGCATACAAATCATCTTCAAATTATTTTATGTACATGTACGTTACATTCTCAGAGTTAGTTTGAGGAAAGAAAATAAATAACGAAAAATGATGGAAGAGAAGATGAAGGTTCCTTCATCCCAATCATCCCAAAAGTGAGATGATGATTTTGGCTTCAAAATACATTTCCCTTCTATTTTCTACCTTTTTCCTTTTATTAAAATAAAATTCTAGAGAACATGTTTCTTTTTCTTCTTTTTTTCTCACCCTCCAACTTCCCATTTTAAAACTATGATGGGTCAAGCTAATTTACTATATCATAAACACAATAAACATTTCATATTTCAAATTCAATCTTCTAAATATGTATTCACTCATAACTCAAGCTAAAACATTAATTTTTAATCATACTAAAAGATCTCTTACTCACATAATACCTCAAAAGAACAATCAGATTTGTTACCCTCGACACTCATCACGCACATAGCCTCATTCACACCACGCACGGTATGGTGACACCGCTAGTTTGACATGCCACGTAAGAGAAACTCATCTCAGCACCACCATACCCGTCATTCTAAAACAAATCTTAGTATTTAGAGGGTGTTTGGGATTGAGTTTTCAACCTACTTATCTGATTATCACGTTTTAGAAACGCAGAAAATCAAAATTCAGTGTTTGGCAAAACCAGACTCAAAATCACTTAACTGCGTTTGTAGAGCATGAAAACGTGGTTTTGCAAAAGCAACCCAACACCTGCTTTTTGGAAACGTAATTTTACCTCAAACATATATACCCCAATCTACCCTTCTTTTCACCTTCTTCCTCACACATTCAGGCATGCTACTCACGATTCAAAGCAAGCATCAAGTATCTTCTCTTAGAATTTCTTTATTTTGCTTCATTATCTTCTTCTGATTGTTGTATTAATGGCTTGCTTCACTTCTAAACATGTAATTTTACATGATTCGAAATTAGGTTATGTGAGTGTTCTAGAAAAATTGAATTGATATGCTTCTTTCAATAAAGTTAAGGTCGATATATTTGTAATCATATAATTATTTAACCCTATTTATGTGAAAATGAGTTGATTTTGATTTTATATTATTGTAATCATATCTTCTCCTATATATGAGGCTACATTTGATTTACATTTGCCAACTAAGCAGTTTGGAGCTATCCCATTCGCCAACAATGCCACGTGTAATTCTAGGATTGGCCATGTCTCTCTCCTTCAACTTCTGCCCTAATTATTCTTCTACAATTCCTTACGCCGGCCTTCCTTGCGCCAAAAGCGCCTCAAATCCTCTCGGTAATTCCTCTCTCTCAAATCGCTGATTGTTTACGTAATTCGGTTGTGATTAATCGTTGATTGAAGGAGCTTTTGTAGCTGATTCGTCTTCAAGCCGTGAAAGGGAAATTGGTAACCTTTTTTAGTTTATTTGTCAATTAATTCAAGTTCTATAGCTGGATTTATACTTATAAAATTCGATTTAGAGTTACCCTAATTTTGTTCATTGATAAATTGACAAATATGTTGATGATTATTACATATTGTGAACTTCGAATTTCATGTCAAAGTTCATACAATTGATGATTCGTAATTTCAGGTTTGTATTTAGATAGTCTTATAGTATCTGTAACTATAGATCTTCAGGGTTATGACTTATGCAAAACCTACACGTCTTTTTTAAGTATAAAAAAGTGAAACCAACAACAGATTCTTCATTAGAGAAATTGATCACATCTTTCAAAGAAGACAAACATGAATGCTTATACAGACTCACAATTCAAACAAGTAATTAATATGGATCAGAACTTACCGATTCTAATCCTGGAATATTGATTTGTTTGGTAGACAAAAATGCTGATTATATTTTACAAAGAATTGCAGCAACAGATCATCATATGCAATCACAAGGTAAAGATACTTCCGATTTGAATCCCTACAGGTATAGTTACTATATCCTCTTTTCTAATTCCGTCTTTCTAGATTTCTAATCTTTTGTTAAATAAATGACATTAAAGTTATCCCAGCTTTCTAAAATTTTGCATTTGAAATACTGCAGCTCAAAGTTTTTGTCATTAGTAGGTCCAAATGTGCCAAGAATCTGGCTTAAAAGTTTTTGATTTAGTAACTCAAAATTATATTTCATTAATTAGACGTTTTCTAGATTAAAAAATATTTACAAATTTCAGGAATTTAGAGGGTGTGGTCTAGCCGATTTGACTATGAACACTTTTTGTCCAAAACTATAAATTGTATAGAATAATAAGTGTTTTATATGATCACAAAAACATAGTACTGTGATAAACTCATTTTTATAATTAAAAACTGTTTAGGAGGTTTTATCCATTAAAAATACACTCTCAGAGTCTCGGTGACTTTCGACCCATCCCATTTTAGGGCAATTTTAATTTTTACATGCTTGACCTTTTAAAGATAAGCATGGCCCAAATTGTTTATGGACACTGTTCAACTATGATTGGCTAAATATATATTATCAATAATAATCTATTTTTTTGATAAAAATCATTTAGGAGATTTAGCTCATTTAAAAACTGTGTATGTGTTGTGTACTCAACAATAAGCAATCCCAAATAGCTACAAAAGCATCTTATACACTTTGATAAAAAGAACAATATGTATCTTGATTTGTGGTAGATTGTTCTGGTACCTAATGACTCCCAACTATTTTATTTGTATTCCTGAAGGAAAATGTGTACCAAATAATGTCTTATATTCCTTTTTCTCAATGTTCTATATATAATATTGTTGATCTCACCAGGACCAAAAATTCTACCCATATTCATCAACCACATACGAACAAGTAATATGCAACATCGCTTTGTGAGTGTGTTCGTTACAAAAGAGACAAGATGTTACAACTTAGGGAGGTAATGCTTCACAAATTACAAACTGGTCCTTTCTGTTTGGATTTAATATTTGACCGAAAGATAAAAATTTTACATGAATTTTCTTCATATGACATGTTTTAGTTAAAGATAAGTCAAATGTAAGAAGCATCATATTGAACAGACCTAAGCAATTAAATGTGCTTTTGCTTAAAATAGTACTTGAAATTAATTAAACCAATAGTTTCTTTCAATTATTATCGAAATAAATTAAAATTGCTTCTTAGCTTGCATTTGGTGTGTTTGGGTATATTGCCTTTATTCATTATAGCAGTTATGTAAACATTTGTGTTAAATACCATTTATTTCAAAAAACATTATCAAAATTATGAATATCTTTTGAAAAATTTTATAAGCCACCCGTGATTCTATATATATCATTAAACTATTCCATGTATTTTTCATTAATATAAATTTCATAATGATTTAAACACGGGTGCTGAAAATGATGGTGAATCGTCAATACAAATCCCAGATAACATGTTGATTCCAGAGTCTGATGATAATGTTGGTTTCATTATTCAAGAAACATACCCTGAGTTGCTACAAAATCTGTGGAACCCCAACTTTTTTCAAGATCGAGCCATTCTTGCTCCCACACACGAATTTTCTGTAACATTTATATCTGTACAAACTTATCATTACAACTATGGATTGGTACGTCATTTAAACTGTATTAATATTTTTGTTATTTTTCTTTAATATCTTTCTTGAAGCATGCCCGCCAATGGGCGGGCTTTGAAGCTAGTTTGTATATATATATTAGCATAAGGATCTATCACATGAGAATAACAGAGAGTGCATCAGTTACATATAAAGAACATAAATATGAACCTTGAGAGTTGAGATTGTTTTAAAGCTTCATTTATAGTATAAATAGGCAAATAGGTGATCTTAGCAAGATAAGTTGTTTGGAGTGATTGAATGAAAAAATATATTTGTTTGTTAGAGTCAAATAAGCAGTTTGTCACTTGCTTAGTTGCTTATTTCCAATGTTTGGGCTTTAATTTGTTATATAGATATAGGGCTTCAGCTTTTTGTTTGGATCGATTATGAGGAAATGTGATAATTTGCCGAAGTATAGAAATAAGTTTGAGTGTATTCACCTTTAGCCCACACAATTCTAGCATTGACTGCTAGTAGAAGGTTAAGGTGATGTTTTGCATGATCTATATTTGAGCAAATAAGAGATGTTTTGGAGAATGTCTCCTTTAGTCTTTTACCTTTTGAGTAAACGAATAATCAAATATGTCAAACACTAAAAAAATTGATTATCTGATTATTACGATTTCAAACAGCATAATCAAATCCAAACACTACTTTTCAAAATCACGTTTTGTAATCGCTGATTATCTGATTATTCATTTTCAAAACGCATAATCTGTTGTCAATAAGCAATCCCAAACACCCCCTTAATAACATTAATGAACTCTATTTTTTTTTATCATTTTAGAATATGTATTAAGCATGATTTTTTAATTTTAAATTAAAATAATTGCTCCATTGAAATAACTATAAGATCAAAGTATTTTAATGGCACACTCAAAAATTCCAATCGGATGAAATGAGAAAGATTCTTAGAACAGAAAAATTGAGATTTTGTATTGAAAAACGTACCAGTTCAAATGACCAATACGATGATTAATCTGTGCATGAACTAACCACCAAGAACTGGCAAAAGGCGGTTGAAAACTGCTCGAACTGCTCCAAACCGTCAAAACCGGGTCGGATCATCGGGTCGAAAAATCAGGGCTCTTCCCCTTGGACCGCAGCCAGGGGGCTCTGCCCTTGGACCCCGCCCAAGGCGCTTGGACCCCGTTACCGTGGGCTCTATCACCGGATCCTATTGAGTCAATATAGTTTAATCATAACAAATTTAAACAAGCGTGCACTCCGCACCACAAGTTGTTCAATATTTATTAGGATTATATATGTTCAACAAGTTTATTTCATTACACCTAAACTAAATTATGTTGGCGGTATAAATCACTAACATAATATTAGTTCTAGATGCATATAAATAAAAGAATAACAAATCTGGCCTGGAATCGTTTGTAAATGTATTATATGTTCATAAAATATTGTAATAAATTCATAACGAATCATTATCGTAAATCATAAACAATAAAATATTAATATAATGACATAAACCTAGTAACGTGACGTGGTATAACAATTGTTAAAGTCCACAAAAAACTTTGACCAACAGGCTGAAAAAAATTCATATTTATTGTGAAACCAAAACACGAGCTCACAAACATTTTTTCCCATCCTTAATTCTCTCTCTCTCTCTCTCCAACAACAATGGCTAACAAACAACGTAAGTCCTTCTTCATGCCAAGGTTATGTCGTTTATCCATAAACGACGTCGTTCCCAAACCTATTCCTAAATCTTCATCCACTGATCCATCATCACCAAAACTCAGTTGCACCGGTCGGGTCAAAAAGAGATCCACCAATAAAAACAATATCACTATCAGTGCCAACAATAACAATAACAATAACAATAATAATAGCAGCCGTTTCCTCGTCGGTACCAGTAATAGTAATAATAACAGTAGTCGTTTCAGTACCAGTAGTCGCTTTCTCACCAGTACAAAATCGTTATTCCAATCCAACCGTTACACCAAGCTCCCTAATCTCTTCTCCAAAACCCTAATTTCTCCGGCGATTGATACCGCTACAATGATCAACAACTCTAACCCTAAACGTGTTAATTACATGAAGAAAAGTAAGAGTTGTAATGGTAGAAGAAGATCAATACCGATGAACACGAAGAGATATTATAAGAATAGTAAAGATGATCATGATATCGTGAGAGATGTGATGGTGGCCGGAAAACTAGATCCGCCGTTGCCAGTGGTGAAATGTGGTGGTCGGGATCCAGAAGTCAACGGGAATTTATCCAAGAGACGTGGTATTGAAATAAAAAGTTTACAGATTCAACCGATTATTTAAGCAACACTGGATCGAAACAGTAATACTGACGGCGGTGGTATTTCACTTCCGGTGTAGGCAACAACTTTTCCGATGAACTGGTTAGCCAGTAAGGTGAATATATATTTAATTCATTTAAAAATTGTAGAGGAGATATGGACATCGGAATTATTATTAGATTATTAATATATTTTTTGGTTTCTTTTGGGGATTGGTACACACTTTTAATCTGGGTTCACGTGTTTATGTATTCAACTTTGGAACATAGCGTGTGGTTGTTATGTAAAGGTTGTTTCCCATCATATTTCGTTTTTTTTTTTTTTTTTGGTATTATTTTATGCTTGCTTTTTGTTTAAGCGATTGTATAATTTCAAAAGAGTTTCATAGGCCGGAACTATGAATATAAATATATAATTATTTATGTTTAATTTCGAACATAAGGGTGTTTAATAAATCCGGACTTATTATTTAGAGCATCTTGGATTGAATTTGACATTCAAACTCTTAAATACCTTTTCACTCGTAACTAAATCTAAAATACCATTTAGTCACAAAATACCTTAATAACAAGACTAAATTAAATGAGCACACATAAACCTTTAGTTGTGAAAATGACGAAAGATCTCAATAACAAGACTATATTAAAACACAAACTTTGGTTATAGATAAAATTTAAGATTTGGGTTAAAGGGCACGAGTTAGGGAGTAGCAAGTGGCTTTGGTTAGAACTTAGAAGACCATGGTCCACGATGGATAATGGTGATATGATGCTTTTTTTATTTGCCAAATTTCGATCTTAATTCTTCTAGAGCTTGTAGAATCAAAAGGTACCACTTGTTATACGATGGATATATATAGGTATAGTAGACGCCATTGACTACATTTACTACGAGAAAAATGGTTCAATTTATATATACGTAGTATATAAAAACAAGGACCGATACATAACAAATTTTATACTTCATAGAACATGTAGAACTGATCTCATCTTTCAGATTTATTTGATTCATGGTTGAGATTAAATTGCATATTTCATTAATATCAACTATATATTCGACTTGCCTAAACTCATTTTCAACTTATCTAAAATGCATATTCCACTTACCTAAAATGCATATCCGGTAAGATAAATATTTTTTTTGCAAATTCTGTATATAAGACTTGCTTTGTATTGAACCTTGCGTACCCAATTATCAATAATCGCTGAAATTGCGAACCGAGAACCGACCTAAAATCAAAAATCGGTGTTCAACTGATTCCGTTTCGGCTTCGGTTTTTCAATTTATTTTTACATCCATAAGGTATATACACACCTGATCAACCATTGTAAAAGGTTACATCCATCTTATCCGAGTACATTTTATACACGCATAATCAACCATTTTCTAATTAAAAAAGATTAGCGTGACAGCCGCAACAAATATTGATAACACCCACTATTGTTAATTTAGGAAATCATATCCATGCTCGTAAAATGATAGTTGACTTTGATTAAAATTAAAGCGTTGAACCAACCAGAAAGTTGAATATCTGCATCGATGTGAATGATTTAATAAAGACTTGAACGAACTTTGTTTTTATAAAAGAATAATTATTAAATTTAAATCCTATGATCATAAAATAAAAAAACAGAGCATAAAGTTTATATCGTTACATTCTACTACTTAAATAGATCACTTATTTATTTTGAAATCGACTATGCACAACTGATTAGTAACAATAATTATTTTTTTTAACATAAAGTTAGTTAGTGGTTCGATTCACCAGTGACATCCAAGCGGGAAGTATGCCTTCGTCGAACTCATCTTCTTTTGTGGGGAATAAACTCCATCACCATTTTTATCTCCAAGTTATGCTTCCAACAAGTCTTGAACCCAAGATCTTTTAAAGGTAAACTACAAGACTATCATTGGTGATCAATTGATCTGGACCAATTGGTTAGTAACAATAAATAGTGTTTGGACATTATTCATAAGAAAATTGAATTAGAGATCACATTTTAATATAATTAATTAATGTGTTAATTAATTATTGCAATCTAAATGTTCGAAGACTAAAGCGTAACAATAAAAGTTATAGGAACTTTAATTATCATATGATAATAATTAAAATATTATCTGGTTAATATCAATTATGAGATAATCAATATTATATTTTTGTAATTAATAACTAGAATTAGATAAAGATTGTGATTTCTTTTTTTTTTCTTTTTTTTTAACAGCAAAAACACACTCTCTACACTACTCCTAATTCTACACCAATGTCTACAGTGGGACTCAAACCCTTGACCACAAGTCAAAGGGAAACACCTCTTAACACTTTATACCGCTAGACTACAAATAGAGACAACGTTAAAAACCCTTCATTTGTCTCCATAATTCGGTCCTAAGATGTCTTGTGGAGTTGAGTTCGAAAATATACAAACACACACACTCATGCTTTGTGTGATTTTCAAATTATGTATAAAGGGTATGAGTGAATCGGGCCAACCATGTCATTAGCTGTGGATACCGAAAGCATCTCTTCGGGTATTCTAGCAACTGCTTTTAGACGGATATTGTTTTTAGGGTTTTGCTAACCATTGCTCTTATTGATATTGAAAGTCCTCCAAAACCTTGTGCTCTTACACTTCATTTTCATTAGACTATTTCCATTAGTAACTCAATGCAACCCAATTTTTTTCATTAAAAAATAATATCTCTCTCTTCTACCTACACAACCCAACTCAATCTTATTTTTCATTCATATTAACAACCCAACCCAACCTAAATTTTTATTACTTATTAAAATCGAAACAACTAATTACAAAATTCCACCTCACATTAAAAACAAAAAGAAAGAATAAAATAATGGGTGACCCTCCTGTGACTTTGGTCTCCTCCACCAACCTAGGTCACCTCTTCTGGTGACCCCCTCTCTCCTTTTATTATTATTTTATTGGGTGACCAACCCCAAATCGTACCTATGGAAGTAGTCTTATAAGTGGTTGATACTGAATCTATAAATGTTTATCTATATTGGAAGACCCAACATATTCTTCCAATGTATCATTTTTGGGTCCAATGAAATTCATTGATTCGAGTTATACCTTGTCCCCATTTAAAAAAAAAAATTGGTTCAAAAGACCTATCGAATCAGAAATAAGAAGGTAGTCGGTTGGAATAAGACTGAGATATAAATGTCTTATTCCAACCTAGTTGAAATATCTAATATCTCAGTTTCAATTTTTTGACGCAAAAAATTGTAATGAATGTTAAATGTGATTACATGGAATAGTTAATGAGTGATGAATCCCATATTATTATTAAAGTAACTTTAATGATGTTTAAAAGTAAAAGTTGAGGTAAATGAATCATTTTACTTTATTAAAAAAAGGGTAAATTACAGTTTTTGTCCCTGACCTATGGCCGATTCGGGGTTTTTGTCCCTAATGTTTTTTTGTCGGTTTTTTTGTCCTTTAAGTTGTTAAAATTCTGGAAATTTGTCCTTCCGTCTATTTTTGACCGTTAAGTGACGGGTTTTTGTCCATTTTACCAAATTACCCCCTTCTTCTTCTTCTTCTTCATCTTCTTCTTTCTTCTCCCCTTTTTGCCGTTAAAACCATCATTAACCCAAAATTTCTAGTTGGGTCGGGGTTAATTGTGTTCCCTACAATTTCAGATCTTAAGTCATTCAATTCACCGGTTCGCCGACAATTTAGCGGTTTTCTTTGTGAACTCAGATCCTTGATCGGGTTTCTGTTTACATAGTGATAATTAGGGTTTTGAGTTGTGGATGTATGAAAGACAAATATGTAGAGTAGAAGATAGAGATAAGAAGAATAAGAAAAGGAGGTTTGCCATCAGAACAATGGGATTGAAGACATTAAAAGGAATTAGCGTTGAGAAATTGAAGAATTCAATGGCGAATACAAGGTCTCCGAACCTGCAATTTCTTCAACTGTAGCCAACAATCGAGAAGAAAACCGAGAAGAAGAATCTGAAGTGGCGGTGACGGAACGGCTGTTCAAGGTGGCGGTGACGGAACGGCTGTTCAAGGTGGAGGTTTGGCGGTGATGGTACGGCTGTTCAGATTGAACTACTGACGGTGACTGTTTGGTCTGTTCATCAATGTCTTGTTCTTCGTCGTCTGAATCAAATCATGCCATGATTTTGATTTCAGGCTGTGGGTTTTTGGTCAAAAAACGACATGTTTGAGGCAATATGAGGCAATCTGTTCTTGGTATCCTTGTTGGGGGTTTAGGGTTTGTGGGTGTTGGGGAAGAAGATGAAGAACATGAAGAGTGAGGAAAAGGACGAAAATACCCTTAATTTTTTTTGCATTTTTAGTCACTTAACGGCTAAAAATAGACGGAAGGACAAATTTCCAGAATTTTAAAAACTTAAAGGACAAAAAAACTGAAAAAAAAAACATTAGGGACAAAAATCCTGAATCGGCCATAGGCCAGGGACAAAAACTGTAATTTACCCTTAAAAAAAATAATTAGTGGATACGAGTCCCACTATTTGTACCAAATAAGGAAAAATTGCAAAGTGTGTCACTCATTTTGAAACACACTAGAACGGAAAGTATGTCACTTATTTTGAAACGGAGGAAGTTGTAATTCTATTTTTCGATTTAAAACCAGTTTTTAAAATAAGGTTTTGTTAATGACAGCACGTTAGGGTAGTTGTGTGCATAAATCATTTGTACTTTTATTAGTGAGAGTTGATTCGTAAAATGTATGAGCGGTTATTGATCATTGTATAAGTTTTTAATGCGTGTCTTGATGTCTTATTAATAACCCTTATGACTGTCATTATCATTTTCATTTAAAATATTGGTTTTATATATCAGGAGAAACATTTTTTGTACATATTTTAATGGAAAAAACTTTGAACTGAAATTGAATAATTATCCAGTTTATGTGGCTATGGAGTCTGTACGTATGGCAAACTGTGATCATCACATTGTTGCTTCTTTTTTGGATAACACACAAATGCACATTCATTAACTCAAATTCACTTCAAACACCGATCAATCATGGCCGCTACGGCCGCGACAAAGCTCACTTCCGGCCTCCTTTCCGCTCCCTACATCCCACACCACCGCCGGAATCCACCAATTCCACCATCACATCACCACAACTCCCAACCAGCAAAACCTATAACCCTAGCAATTCGGAAAACCAGAATATTATGCAAAGCGGCGGAGGTATCTTCCTCCGGTGTGTCGGAAGATCGACGGAATTGGGTGCCGGTGGTGCCGTTGTCGGCGTTGCCGAAAGGTGAACGGAGAGTGATTATACAAGATGGAGAAACGATTCTATTGATGTGGTATAAAGATGAAGTGTTTGCAATTGAGAATCGATCACCTGCTGAAGGTGCTTATAGTGAAGGATTGATCAACGCTAAGCTCACTCAGGTTTTGATTTCAGTTTCAAATTCAATTTCATCAAAATATATTTTCCCCAAATTTCCTAGGTCAAAATTAGAAATTAATTTTGTACAGGACGGGTGTATAATGTGTCCAGCAACTGACAGCACATTTGATTTAAGAAACGGATCGATCAAAGAATGGTTTCCAAAGAACCCTGTTTTA